>CM074282.1:24756954-25086954 GCA_037194245.1 Opsariichthys bidens
ATCTCAGAGTCATTCGCTTGGGAAGCAAGCAGAACGCAAACCGCATCCAGGACACGCCGTGGTCACTCACAGTTTGCCAGCCAGCCAGCCATCAAAGAGATGAGTGTACTGGGAGGTGGGGATACGCTAAGAGAGATCAAAAGCCATGTGACTCACTCTGGATTAGCAGGAGATGATAGTCCTCGAGGGAATGCGGTGAATAATGAAAGTAGAGAGGGTTACTGTGATATAAGAGACATGGCCAGATCCCTACAGCTGGCACGGACTAGCCGCAGCTGACCGTAAAAGAGTTAAACCATGTCTAACGTTCATCGAGGTCTGAAATAGGTCAAGTGTGGGGTAATAAAGACCAGGCTGGATTACTGACTGGATGTGTGGAGCCACTGGTCTAGGATTAGCCAGCCTAAAAGAGACATTGAACTTTGACTATGGTTTGAAATCTATGGTCCTGTGGGTTGCAGCAGATGGTGATTTAATGGTCTGGTGTAATATAACAAAAGTAAAACTCATATTCAATAAAAACGTGTACAATGGGCCACATTCTTAGCTTGGCACATAAAAATGTAAGACCTCTGATCGCCACAGGATGTTGAGTCATATTAGCACAGTCTTTCAAAAGTACCTTAGGGGAAATGCAATTCATTACTAGAAGGACCACTCAGCAACACACAATTGTGCTGAAATCAGCCATTTCCAGGTCACCTGCAATGTCGATTCTCAAAATAAGTTTCTTCCCCGGTTTCCCGGCAACTGAGTTCGATGAGTGTGTGGGAACGAGATGACGAACGCAAAGAGTGGATTATGCAATTACTTTTATTTTCCAGTACTCGCATTATTGCCGTCTGACCTAGATCACGTCACGGCAGAGGCAGGCTGCATCCCACAGGCCTATCGATTCGCTGATCGAAGAAGACCGACAGAACGGCTCGCAAATCTGACTGGTTTCAGAAGTCTTGAGGCCTCCTGATCCTCCCACACCATCTCATCTGTCTGTCTGTCTGTCTGTCTGTCGGAGAGGTCCATGACAGGAGGCTGCTAGGAGAGTTTTCTGTTGTCACTCCTTGCTGAGGGAGCGCTGAGTGAGTCACAACGATGAGTGGATGAGATTAAATGGTCTCACAGACAAGCTGTACTTACTCCAATGACAGACGTGTTTAAAAAAAAAGAAAAAAAAAAAAAAAGAAAACAGTCTTTTGAACGGTGCCTTTAAATTAAAGGTGAATAAGGGTGTTGTTTTTTTAAAATAATTGCTTTGCCAGTTTAATATGCAAAGACAACTGAGTACACGACGAATAAAAATGTTCATGATAAAGAGAAGAAAAAAAATCTTTTAAAGGTGACCTATTATGCAAGATTCACTTTACATGGTGTTTCAACAAATGTGTCGGCAGTGTGTACACAACCATCCTGTAATGGTAAAAAAAAAAAAAAAAAAAATCACCCACTCTTTTTCATAAAATGTCTCAAAATGAGTCATTCACATTATCTATACATTGTGACATCACAATGTAACAGGCCCCACCCACAACTGGAGACAGAATCTGCCCTATTAGCATAGCTAGTGCCCTGAGTGAGCCGTACCCATGTTCACCTCCTCGCTAGAGCAGCAAATGGAAACACAAGAAAGTCTCAGCTATGTGATAAATAATCTTAAATGCTCTAATGTTGACTGTATCAATGAACACAGAATGTGTTTTTCCATTCTACTGCCTACTTTCCATTGCTTTTCCACGTAAACATGTTAGACGGACATGTTTGACTGTTGTGCTCATGTCTCGTATCTTTACAGTGTCTTGGGTAGGAAACCGCGTTCTAAAAACTCAGTGAAAAGAATGCAGTGTGAATGGTCCTGAATCCATATACCACATGTTTACATGAAAATTCTGGAAAAGCAGCTTAGTGGAATGCAAAAACGCTTTCTGTAGGAACGGCCCCATACTGTTTCTCCTGTTTTGCAGCTGCTGGAGTATCCGAGGCATGAGCTGTAAAGGCTCCGCATGATTTTTTCCCCCCAAACGGTTCAGTAGAAATCCCTGCCCTGCAACCAATTTCATTGGCCGAGTCTACAGTGACGGGTAGGTTTAGGGATCAGGGTTGGGTGTAGGCAATCGTTACTGTGATTGACATGAGCAATGAAATGATTAGAATCAGCTCCAGGGCGGGATGTATGCTGAACGGCTCCGGCCTCTTCTGGAAAGTGGGTGTGGAGTAGCAGCTCATTTGCATTTAAAGATACACACATGTAAACCGTGTTTTTGCTTCCACCCAAAAAGGCATATTTAATACATTTAAATTAAATTTGAGATAATAAATGACCTGTGATTTGAGCTGAAACTTCAGACACATTTTGGGGACACTAGAGACTTGTATTACACCTTTTAAAAAGGAGCATAATATGTTCACTTTAAAAATCTAGTTTAAAATCTAGTCTAAATCTAATGACTCTGATCTAAATTTAATTAAATGTCATGTTGTACAACAAATTCTCTTTTTTATTTTCAAAAAAGTTTTCAGTTTTAAATGTAAAGATTCTCTCACATTTATTTCATATATAAACAAGTTTTTGTAGAGTTTGTGTCACCGCTCAGCATTTTTCAATGGGTCTGCAGAGATCTTCTATATGATTTCCTCACTATAAAATGTTTTTTTTCAATGCATCCTTCTGGAGATTGGTCATACCAAATGACTTCAATTTGGCAGACAAAAGTTTTTTGCTTTTTTTAAATATTAATAAGTTTTGTTGATATATTTCCTTTCTAAAAAATAACAATAAAATATCCTTCCTAACTATTTTAAGGTTACATTTTTATACTTCAGCTGTTCTAATATACTTTTTGATATTAGGACAGTTGCATCACCCTGACATTTTTGACTTAATGCCAGTTTACAAATTGTTTTTATAAAGTAATCTTTATAATGTAATCGCTTTAAATAAATTAAGAGGTCCGGATTAGAAAATGTGTGTTGTGTCATTGACCCAATTATAAGTAAGCCATTTGTAGGCTGATTTCCTGAATAAACATGCTCTGTTTGTCGGAGCAGTTAAAAACAAGTTGTTGATCCCCTTAAGTTGGAGATATATAGTTCAAATGTGAAAAGAAACAGGTTATCGCTTTGCATTCAACGTTGATTCATAATTTCCTTTAAAACCCGCTCACCGTCAGCGTCCACCTCATTGATCATGTCCTGCAGCTCGGCCTCCGTGGGGTTCTGACCCAGCGACCGCATGACCGTGCCCAGCTCTTTGGTCGTGATGGTGCCGTCCCCATCCTTGTCGAATAAGGAGAAAGCCTCCTTGAACTCTGAGATAGAAAAACGGTTGTTATGTACGCATCGAAATACGAATCAAAGTGTTATAATTATTATGTGCATGAACACTCACCTGCGATCTGCTCCTCTGTTAACTGGTCAGCCTACAAATCAAAGAAAAACGAGATGCTGGTTACTAAGTAGACATAAAACACAGATTTCTGAGGGGTTTTTTTTAGTAGAAGAGTCCTATTGTTTTTCAAATACTGATAATGTGACACTTGTAACATGGAAAAGTTTAGATTTCATGTGACATCAAAACAAAAACACTTTATACAGTGGCATCAGATTACTGGGCAATCCAGGTTTTTGGTTATCAGTGAGGAGGGAAAAGCATCCTGTACGAGTCTCAAGAGCTTGCTAAAGTGGATGAGAGCTGCTAGGAAAACAAATAACCCACATTATGAAGGGGAGGAGCAGGACTAATGGACCAAAGAAAGAGGAACACACAGTCATGCCTTCAATCACACTAATTATTCTACTTCCTTCATGCATTAAGCAGCCATTCTCACATGACATTTAACATGCACTGACTGCACTTTGATACAAGAGTGCTGGTTTGTTGGATAACTGGGTCTTTCTGCTGCCAGATGTATGGCTCATTTCATTCCCCATGTGCCCAGTACCCAGGCAACCTCCATCACCCTCCTCTGGGGGGATGGGGCGCCGCAACAGAGGAAGAGACGCAGCTGCTCTGGGACTCCCTGCCATCCAGTGCGAGCCGCAGAAGAGTGCCTGTCCTGCTGTCTGAAAAGCTTCTTTTATAATGGGCAATAAATGGAAAGTAGTGGTTGTCGGTCGATAGAGATAATCGCAAACACGAACATTTAAGCAGTTGCTCTAGGACCCGACAATTCCCAAAACATACCGTTTTTCCAAAACCTGTTAATTGTATATCAGTCATACGGTTAATAGACATTTAAGAGCTTTTAAGGAATGTAAGGTACTTTTCTAATAGTTGCTCGTGTAGTTGTCATGATGATCTTAGGGTGAATCTACTGAACTGCTTGCCATGGACTGATATGTCGACATGGTCAATATTCGACCAGTGTTTGGCCATTTTAAAATCAACCAACATCTATGACATTGCTGTGTGATTAACAGAACCAGCAGTTCCCTTTTCAACACCTAGACAAACCTAGCCATGGAAAATATACTTGTTCCATTTTTTTATTTTTGGGGGGTTTGTTACTATTTGTGAAATTAAATAGTCAAATTAAAATAATTACTGTATTGTTCTGAATATAGGAAAAAAAAAATTCTCTTAAATACATTTGAAAAAACAGGTTTGTCTTATATTCGGGGTCTAGACTTAGGCCAATAATACATCCGCAACAATAGGTGGTGCCAAATGAGCGTAAAACGAGCCAAGAAATAGGTGTGTCAGAGTGTAATGTTAGAAGATCATGAGCGCAAAAAGTCGGTGAAACTTACCGTCTAAGAGCCATGTGACTCACGTTTGTGATTTCAAAACTACAATAAGATTTCACTTCTAACATTGATGAAATTTTGGTAGGCTACATGGTTTTCACTATGAGATGGATAGCCTAATTGTTATGTCAGGTTATTTTTATGGTATACCAAAACGGTTTTATTTTTAAATGTGAGCATTGGTACACTTTTAATACGCCAGTTTATACCATACTTTTATTACAAAAATTAAAACGTGAAAAATGTGCAATATGACAATAATTTTTCGAATAACAAAATACAAGATTTGGTCTTCAAAAAGCCTTTTTCCAAAAGGTAGATGTTGAAAAAGGGGGGTCATCTTATAATCAGGGTCATCTTGTATTCGGAAAACAAAATGGATATTAATTATTAACATATATTAAATTTTCATTTTAATATTGAAATTAAAAAAATCCATTATATATGGAAGCTTGTTTCAGCCACGGAATGAATAAAAATGTAAAAGATAACAACTGCCACTTTTCATGTCACAATTCTGACTTTTTTTATCCGAATTGTGGGATATAATCTCACAATTGCAATTCTGGCTTTTTTTAAATCATGCAATTTCGAGTTCATTTCAATTGTGAGAAAGTGTTGTAATGAGCTTTTTTATTTGTATTCAATGGCAAACACACACAATTTAGTTACAATTGACTTATTTAGTATTTCATTCAGTTTTCATATTTTCCAAATTTTGTCAAAATATTTATCTGTAATTTTAGTAAAGAATGAGGTAAAATTGGCTTTTTGAAAAACACATTTTCGCATTCAGATCAGCATCACAGTTGCAAAATATCACTTGTCGGGTCCAGCCTCAAATTTCCAAATAATTGCACCTAATAGCAATGCATTTACAGAAGATGTGATCACAAACCTAAGACGGCAAACCGAACCCTGTGAAATTTGACCCGTTCCTCCTCTATTTTCTACAATACACCTAAAGGCTCTCTACAACAAGATCTCTAGAACTCCAAAGGGTGCAGAAACTGCACGAATGAATCCCGTCACCTGTACTTACTGTGACACCACTGTCACCCATCTGCGCCGAGATGTGTTTGTCTAAAACGCTGTTCCATCGCTTATTAAAAAGGTTAAGGCAAATGAATGTAGGTCAGTATACACAGCATAATCCTCAAGAGTCCCAACACATAAAGCATGAGTTTCAGGGAACATTACATCATAACTTCACACAGGACAGCTGTCTCCAACCAGATGCTGTTCCTTCTTATTAGAACACACAAAACCAATACAGAGCTCAAGCCAACTACAATAAACCAAACCGATCCAGAAACACTAGATTGTTTGACCTTTCACAGCTTAGAAGGCTTACTGAAGCCTTAAGTTTTGGCTAAACAAGAGATACAATTGTTGACACACAGTATGAGCATAAGGAGCATAGAATAAATGCAAATGGCATAGCTTAGATAACATCTAGAATCTTGGTGGAACCGAATGAGAAACTTCCAGACCTTGATATAGTACGTGTTACTATTTTTAATGGACCCGAGCTAAAATGAACTAAATATTTGTGATAGTTTATGAATTGTTTCCTGGAAAAAAAAAAAAAAAAAAAAAAAAAAACTCCAACAGATTCTGGTTTACTAGGATGCACCACAACTACATCACACAAGAAACACCAAAGAAAACCTCTCAGATTCAACAAACACAAAAAGCTAGATGACAGACATTTCACAACGACACACCTTTTATTTGCATAAGCTACAGTGACTACGGAGAAAATACAGGAAACTGAGCACCCGTAACCATAAGCCTACACCCTTATAGTCCACGCAAGATTGTGGTTTGGTTAAAATACAACTGCCTGTCATTAGTGAGGCCTTTAAATGTCTGTAAAGTGGTTTTAGATGGGAAATACTGACCAAGCTGTTGTAATTCAGTCTTTAGAGAAGGTATACAAGAAGACAGATGATGCAACTGACGGTGGCGGAGCCACATCCTCCATATCCTCATCTGAGACACATCTACAATCATCTTCATCATGTCCCATTCATCATATTCCACACAAACATAAGTATATCCGCATAATCATCCTCATCAACCCAACCTACTGACCTTCGACCCCCTAAACAAGCACTGACCAGTCTAATTAAAACATCACAACTACAGGTTTCCAACGTGAAGTCGTGTTTTCTAAATGATCTTATTATAGGATGTAACACAAAGATGTACGGCATGTATATTTCACATCATTTGACGTGTGTAACCCGTATGTAAGATAAAGGATGTTAAGAATTGCGCAGTTGTAGATTCAAGATTCGCTCCGACTGTTGCGTCACTAAACTACATCTGAGGTCATTAAATAAAGCGCAATATGTTAGTCGTTGAGGTAAATTATCTCAGAAAGTTACGTCTACACACAAATGCTTTAATTTAAAGCCTATTTCGAGGTTCATTTGGTGCGGGCAGACAGTTGGAGTTACTGTCTGGCCGTGTACTGCATCAAATATTATAGGACATAAAAGACTACTTACCATGTTTGTAGGTGATAGTGTGAGATAATCTCCAGACTAAACTAAACGCAGGTCTCTCCTGGATGCGCGTGCACTGGTGCGGCTCTGGCTCTGGACTCGGTGAGAAGTGCACATGTATTCATCCGCCACTCACTTCCTGACTCAGTGCGCGCGGAGCTGCCCTGCCTTTTCCTCTCAACCAATGACACGCGCCGTTAGAGAGCAGGCAGACCGAAGCGCCGCTAACGTTACCACCACGCCGATGCAGTAAACAGTGTTTTCTGACCTGCTGGAATATTTCAGCTTTAGAATAATCGATTAATACAAGTCCGAGCCAAACAATACATCTTGACATACTATTAAGAAGTCCTTGTTTTAAAGAATGTGAGGATATGAATAATTGTTGAAGAACTCACAGTCAATCTTGACAAGAAGTTGCTCATTTTGTGATTTATGATGAATGAATTGTCTATTGTCCAGTTTGAGGCACTACTAATTCATGTAGGTCTCCTGATACATATACATTTGCCAAAAACGCTCGTTTTTAATAAGGTTTGAGCATTTTCACTGGCTTGACTAGGAGACTACAATCATCTTAGGCTTGTTAAAGATGTTAATGTTCTAATAAATAAGTGAATTATTATGTATTCAACTAAATAATGCCGCATAAATCAATACTGCTCCATGTTTAAACGTGTTTAAGGATGTTAAAAACTTTTTCTACTGATTAAAATTGCTTATTTTGTTGAGTTCATTGTCAGAGATGAATAAATTATCCAGGAAAGGTCTGTGGAAGCTACTTATTAGTATTTGTAACACACAAGAACTGGCGTCAAAGTTCATTCATGCTATGTGTATGTAATAGAGTAGAAGATTCTGTTGTTTGTAGAATCTTATTAAACCAAGTGCAAAGTAACTGAACGCTATTATTAGATATTTATTAAATAAACGCTAATTTTGCTGCTTTTATGAAAGACAGGCTCACTGATGTGTGTCCTAGTTTCTCCAGGCGGAGGAACAGCGTGGATTTCCCTCCGCTTGAGAATTTACGGTGTCGGTTTGTTACGAAGCACCTGATTGGTTGACGCGGACCTGCAATATTATACACAATGTTAAGGGGGGCATTATTGGCCGCCCTAGACCTGCATTGCACCAGGCAACGGTATATAATAGAAATCCCGTCAAAAAACTTCTTAGAATTTTTTTTTTTTAAATGTCAGGATATTACATTAGTATTTGGCTACGTTTACTTATATGACACCACATTCTCAATAAAAACGAGGAAGTACATCAGGTTTTGCGCACATAGAATGCTCAGCACTTTCTATTGGCTAATGTACAGCCCATGAACGAATCACCTGTAAACCTCCACTCAACAGTTTAATGTGAATGAATGATATAATGCAGTGCACAAACCTGTGTGCTGCATTTAATCATATAGGGATTTCAGTTTTAAAGAGTAGTTTATATCTCAGCAGAATTGAAAATTACGTTTATTATGCCTACTTGGTCATATATCATTGGTTGATCATTAAAAACAAATAAAATGTTTTTATGCAGCAAGGACGCAATAAATTTATCAAAAATTTGAGTTATATTAATATTTTTGTTTCAAATAAATGCTGTTCTTTTAAACTTTCTATTTATCAAAAAAAATCCTGAAGAGAATGTTTCAAAGTTTCCACTAAAATATTGAGAAGCAAAAAGTATATATATATATATATATATATATATATATATATATATATATGTGTGTGTGTGTGTGTGTGTGTGTGTGTGTGGCCGTGTATTACCACTTGCCAAGAAGATTATGCACTTATGTACTAAACTGGTCAGATACGACACCTAGTGTCCTTAGTGTGGAAGGTCACAGATGAACCGGGTTCCTGAATTATACATTGAGTAGCTTTACTGACATGTATGATGTGTCTGTCCTGATGAAGCCTGGCATCTGTGATGCCCCCAAGCAGTCTGCATACAGCTTTTGGTGTACGTGAGCTAGTCTCTGATTGCTGAACGTGCATTGATGTGCAGGCAACGAATGATTTAAAGAGAGTGCAGCACTGATCCCGTGAAGGGCCGCAGACTGACCGCTTTCTGCTGACTGAACACTTTCATTAGTTGCTGCTTTACATCAAGGAAGCATTTTCATCACACTCTGCATGCTGCTTTGCAGAGGTCAATGACGAATGAAGTATTCAAAATAAGACTGAGAGGAGAACTTTCTTCCTGGTAGATTTAAAACATACAGTAGCACTCTTAATAAGGTATAATAATAATAATAATAATAATCTACTATAATATTTAATAATAATAATGTATTTAAACAGAGTTAACTTGGACAAATACGAGCTGCAGCACACCCAGTTAGTGATGAGGTTGTTTTAAATAATTAAGGGGAACAGAGAAGTGAGATTGAGATGAGAATGATCTAAAAACGCTGCATTAATTATGCCAGTCTCTGCAGAGTCAAGCAGGGCCGCATGACGCTGGTCCTTTAGTCTAATAATTAGTAGATCCTCTACGGAAGGGAAATTAATCGTTCCTCTCTCTGAGGATATGCTTTCTCTGCAGGCGCTGCCTGTTGCTATGACTTTCTGATTAAGATAATGAAGTTCAGGAGAACAGTGAAATTCCTTGAAATTGAAATCTAAGAACATTAAAATGAATTAAAAAAACCAGAGCATTAAAAGCAACAATTTACAGTTTCTTTTCTGGAAAGAAATAGACCTGAAATTTGAAATTTATCAGGTTAATTATATTTTCTATCACCAACCCCTACTCCTAAACCTATGTGCCCATCACTAGATTTAAATAAAAAAACTCTTTTGGCTGATTTATAAGCCTTTTTATCTAGTGAGGACCAGTCAATGTCCTCACTAGTGGGTTGAGAAAGTATTTCAGAATGTAAGTGAGGACATTTGGTCCTCACAAGTATAGTCAAAAACATGTACACTGTTATGAATTCAATCCATTTCACACCCACTCACCACTAGAGGTCACCCGCTCGCACCATGCCTCTCCCTCTCCACACTACACTTCCCAGAATCCCTCACACGGTCACTGATTATCCCAGCTGATCCTCGTCATCACACTCATTAACTTCTTCCTTGCACTATAAATAGATCACTCACCCACTTGCACTCCGCAAAGTATTGTTGATTCCTCTTCACAATTTCTTAGCGGTTTCCCCTTTCGGGTTACCCTGTTTCTTGGATGTTTATCTGCCTGCCTCTGACCTCCCACCTGGATATCACCACGAGCTTGTCTGCCCTCTGCTACTGTTGTTCGCCGTTGTTGATCTCTGCCTGTCTGACCACGTTTCCAATAAAAGCTGCATTTGGATCTCACTCGTTGACTCTTCATTACATACACACACACACACACACAGACTGTTCTATCACCTACCCCTATCCATCACAGAAAACTTTCTGTGCACTTATATTTTAAAAAAACATCATTCTGTATGATTTATAAGCTGTTTTCTTTATGGGGACCAAAAATTGTTCTCCCAAGGACAAGGATTTCAGGTATTTCCATCTTTGTGGGGACATTTTGTCTTTAACACTGGGTTTACACTGGTTTATTCCTGTGATCAAAGCTGAATTTTCAGCATTACTCCAGTCTTCAGTGTCACATGATCCTTCAGAAATCATTCTATGCTGTTTTGAGACTTCATTCAAAATATTCACAAAAATCTTTAATTAAAGAGTAATTGTCAAATAGTTTAAAAAAAATCTTTTTTCCCCTGAAATATGTATTCCACAATTATTGGCACCCTTTCAATTAATATTTTGTGCAAACTCCCAATATAACAGCTCTGGATCTTCTCCCACACAGCATAATAATGTTGATGAACATATGGCAAGATGTCAGAAATAATTCCTCCATATACAGAATCTCAACAGATCCTTCAGATTCAGAGGTTTTCACTCTTGGACTCTTTTCGTCAGCTCATCTCTCACAGGTTTTTATTGGGTTTGGGTCAGGTGACTGCTATGTCCATGGCAAAACCTTCATTCTCTAGCCAGTGAATTATTCTGTGGTTCACTGTCATGCTGGAAGATCCAACCACGACCCAGTTTAAGATTTTCAAAAACCATAAAACCCAGTCCCACAGAAAGTTCCAGTAACAAACTGTATGCTGCCAAAGACCGAATGCTTTTTTTTATTGCAACCTTTCCAAACAAGTCATGGTTACAAAGGTGAGTTTGATAGCTTTGGAGAATTTATGACCCTAATCTGCAATTCTCCAACTTTGATCTTTACAGTTTGTTTGGCAATTCAAACAATCCTCCTCAGTGCATTGGCATTAGCCAATATAGACACGTCCTCTTCCAGGTATGACCATCACCAGTTCTTAATTATTGCTCAGATAGTGGAAATGAGTAATGCAACAACTAAACTTATACAACAAATAAACTTGCCGTATAGCATTTCATGATTTGTGCAACTCAACAACCTTTTGTTAAATATCATTACTGTATTCTCAGGTCTTTCCCACAGTGATGGATGACTATAGGAATTTGGCCTGTGTGTCAATTCATGTTTGACTTAAAGGATTAGCTGACATTCAAATGAAAATTAGCACAAGTTTTAAGCCATCCCTCAAGCCATCCTAGGTGTATATCACCTTCTTCTTTCTGATGAACACAATCTGAAATATTTTGATAAATATCCTGTCGCATCCGAGCTTGAAAATGGCCTTGAGCAGGGGTCACGAGTATGAGGTGAAGAAAGTGCTTCCATCCACATCCATCCATCATAGATGTGTAATGAACAAACATCTGGGGTGCTAATAAAGGCTTCTGAAGCAAAGCAATGCGTTTGTGTAAAAAAAAAAAAAAGAAAAGAAAGAAAGAAATCCATAAGTAACAGAACATATACGCAGGGGGCGGAGACAGGTAGGTTAAGGGATGTATAAATGGGAGGAGTTGGATCTAGACCCCGCCCTCTGGATCTTGTGTTCTGTAGTCAGGACGATCTCGGTCCCTGTAGAAGCTAGATATTTTACATCATAACTTGTTAAATATGTTTTTTTTTTTACACAAAAGCAGAAGGCCTTTATTAACCGTTTATGATGGATGGATGTGGATGGAAGCACTTTCTTCAGCTCATACTCGTGACCCCTGTTCACTGCCATTATAAAGCTTGGATGCGTCAGGATACTTATTAAAATATCTCTGATTGTGTTCATCAGAATTAAGAAAGTCATATACACCTAGGATGACTATAGTGAACTTTTTTTTCTTTCAACTATTTGACTTTAATTAAAGGTTAGATTTTTGTGAATCTTTTAAGCCAAAGACTATAGAGGAGAAAGTTTTGCTCATATTTAAAAAGGGACTCCTCAGCATGAGGTCACAATGTAAATTTACCACACAAAGTGTTTAAAAATGCAACAAATTCAAAATTATGAATTAAAATTATAAAGGCAGAGACCTGTAATATATCAAACAATGCAAAAAGTAAATATGAATCCATAAAAAATGGCTATCAAATTTGTGTCCTCACTTTGCGTCAACTCTGTCAGGATATTTTTAGAATTGTGAATAAATCAGGCGGTGTCATGGTCGTCTTTAACTCTGAGAAGCACTTATTATTTCTTGCTCATTGTGGATCTCACAGTAAAACACACAATCCTGGAACTTTATATTTTATGCAAACAACGTTGAATTCTCTGCGGTCACAGCTTTAACACGTCAACTAGTCATCCCCATGTAATAGTTTCTGTAAATAGTTGAGGGATAAATCTTGGTATTTTTGATACGTTTATTAACTGAGAAATTAAACAAAATGACTTCACTGTACAACACGAGTTTAAGTTGGAAAAAAAATTTACATAGGTTTTATGTCAGATGGTTGACAAGTGCTCTCAAAAAGTCTATATAATGTGATTTAACAAGTTTTTTTTTGCAAATGGGGAATTCTTCTAATGTTGTTGCATGATTCAATACTGTATATTTGGCCCAGCTGGACCTTTGTCAGTATTTAACACTGTCAGGTGAAGTTTTTGTTAATTTTAAACTACACTGCAAAATCATGTCTGATTTACCTAAAAACATTGGTTATATATGTTTAATATTAAAAAGGAGGTTAGAGAATTTAGAAACTGGATACAATTAAAAAATTGAATTATTTTTGGTTAAATTCACTGAAGCACATATCCCATAATCACCTTATGAGGACTAAAAAAAAAGAGAAGAAACAAATCAATCAAATCCCTCATATAGCACTAGCATTTATTTTCTGACCACATGAACATAAAACAAATTGACAGACAAAAACATGCGTATATTTTAGCCAAATGTGTATTCAAGAGGGAGCGTAAAACTCATATATTCACATAGAAATGAAAACTGAAGGAAGATTAGAGATAGAGGCCTTCGGGAGTGCCCTCCTGCTTCTTATACAAAACATTTTCTTTAGACTTTTTGAAGTCCTCGTTGGTGACCTTCATCCTGCGTTCTCTGAGGGCCATGAGCCCTGCTTCTGTACAGATAGCCTGAAGAAACAAAATCAAGAGATGAGATATAATGAACAATTCATCTTCATCCTGAAAATTATAGATGACAAAAAAACAACACAAGAGGGCAGCAGAGCTTTCTGCAATGAACCTTAATATCGGCTCCTGAGAGGTCGTCTTTTGCCAGGATAAGGTCATCCAAGTTCACATCCTCTGCCACAGTCATTCTGCTGGTGTGAATCTGGAAGATCCTTCTTTTGGTTTTCTCATCTGGTAATGGGAACTCAATCTTACGATCGATGCGACCTGAGTGGGAAAACAGAGAAAAATACCTTGAGGGTGCATCTAAAATACACACAAGCTTTGAATACCACAGCGTCAGTTTACAGTAGCATCTTACCCGGTCTAATAAGAGCAGGGTCAAGGGTTTCTATTCGGTTGGTAGCCATAATGACCTTCACATCTCCACGTGAATCAAAGCCATCCAGCTGGTTGAGCAATTCCAACATGGTTCTCTGAATTTCACGTTCACCTCCTGAGTTTGAGTCGTATCTGCAAAGAGGTATTCAGGGTACGACATGACACAGTATCTTTTAAAGTGCCTCTATTATGCTTTTTCAGAGATTACATTTCATCCAGAGTGTGAATGTAAAAGGTCTGTAAAGTTTCAAAGATTAAAGCGCACAATAAATGGACTCATTGTCCCCTAAAAGAATAGATTCTGAACTGCCTGAAATAAGTTGTCAGTGATTCCGGTCTTACATCCTGCACGAACCTACGTAGGTTTGATACACATGTGCATAATGCCAGTCTATGGTCTTCATTGGTGGCTCGTGAACAAAGTCTACTTTACCCTGCCCTCAAACACTGGAAGAGTTTGATTCATGTTGCTGATATGTTGAGAAGACGCTGTTTTCTCAGCTGTGAAAGTAAATCTACTATGCATGAACTTCCAAAGAATGAGGACTTGAATTGATATACATTGTTAAACTTCAATATATACTGAGGGGAATACTAAACCATAATTAATGTTTAATATATATATAGACTATTCCATATACATAAAGCTTGCCACAAAGCACCGGCAAAAGTAATGATTATGAATGTGTCGGGAAAAAATAGCATGGACAAAATGTAATTATTTATTACTGAACTCGTGTTTTCTGAGTCAGTGATGAAGAATGAAGATGAAGTTGACGATGCTGCCTCGCCATCTCCACCGTATAGAGAAATGCACCTTTCATATGGATTGCGTAATCAGAGTATTTCTTTTCAATTTAAATTGGTTTCTTTAAAAGTAGACATTTCAAGCTTTTATAGATATATTTCTCATGTCTGTGAGGCGCTCCAATTCAGGGATTCTTTATTTTACAAAGGCACGTTTTTTTGTTATTGTGAGTTTACACAAATAAAAGTAGACCCTTTACAGTTTCGAACGATGTACTACTGTAGATGAATGACCAAAAATTGAGTATTTCTAAGTTGTTTCCAATGTGATTATGCCGGAGCTTTCATATTAGGCAGCAAGCACGCATTTATCTAGGCTAAAGTTAGCAGCCATGTAAATTTGCAACAACTTACGTTTCAAATTCTAAGCCATATTTGAGGTTGATGGAGGATAGGCGAATGTTTGGATTCCCTGCAATTACCAAGGACCCACTGTTAAACAATCAGTCCCTCACAGACTGCGTGACTTCTAGTTGAATTTTTTCCTGAAACTAATGGACTAATATAATTTCTGACAACCAAGCCTCTTCTAGAAAACTAAAGTTTAGTTGAGTATTAGAGGGCAGCCCTAGTATCAAGCACTGAGGAAGCCTCCAGAGCTAAAAATTCAGATATGGTAAATCTAACGATTATTTTTTTTTTATTATTAGTCGACTAATCTAACGATTATTTTTATTACCTTTTTTTTTTATTAATCTAGTGATCTTTTTTACGTAAGAAGTTAGAACTAATTTAGCAGTTCGTTGAGGTGTAGAAACACTGGGACACGCCATTATGTAATAATACGATTTGATTTTGATTACAAATAAGCCACTTATGTGTGGTCGTCCAGTGGTAGACATTTGAACTTTAAAATGAAGAGTGTCAAAGACTTCCTATACAGTCTTAAAAGGAACTTTGATAGTGTTTGATAGCCATTGAACAAATGTCTCCTGAACCATGTATTTTTCCTCTTGCGCTGTCTGTAATGCATGGAGTCTTAGCGAGCGCGCAGGGCGGGTATCAGGAGCGCGAGCAACTGAAACCTTGCATGTGCGAAAGAGAACGTCCGGGCACATCCAAATAAACTTCTTTGAAATGCAAAACTGATTTTCGTTCGCTCAAAATATTTGCGAGACGAAGATTTTCTCCTCAACTCAGTTCGCACGCAAAATGCCCTTTTGCGCGCTCAAAATAGATCTTGCGCGCGCAAAAATTTGGCAGAGATCCAATTCCAAAGGTGGTACACCATTTAGGTACTGCAAAAGGAACAAAGGACCATTTTATTTGGCCTCTGTTCAAAGTATTCCCATACTTTTGATAATCGTGGTCTAGGTTTTTGTGATAGAATGGAACTTTCTCCGTTCCCAGGAGCAGAAGCCGCCATTAGGCAAGATGAATGTAAACAGTGTGACGCGTCGACGCATTTCACACACTTCGTCGTATTTTCGTATTGCGTATATTTTCGTTGCAGCACTAGTAAATCCATTTGGCCCAACAGACTGGACCATCTGACCAATAGGGGCAGGTCAGGAAAGGAGGAGTTTAGAGAGACCCAAATCCTTCACCAAACACTGTTAGAAAAGAGGTTGTGCTGTAATGTATATTATGAGAAAAATGAAAGTGTTTTTTTGTCCTTGGATGCATGTAAACCAATTGTAAGAGAACTTCAAAACAAACTTAGGAATCTTATAATAGCATAATAGGGGCATTTAAAAAATGTGCATGCATTGCAATGGAAATGAGCATATTTGATTACTTCATAATGTCGCTCTACCTCTTAGTTCCAATGGCGTCAATCTCATCGATGAAGACGATAGAAGGTGCGTGTTCCTCGGCCACCCTGAAGAGCTCACGCACTAATTTAGGGCCGTCGCCGAGATACTTCTGAATCAGCTCTGAACCAACAACACGCAAAAACGTTGCAGAAGTCTGATTGGCCACCGCTTTGGCAAGGAGGGTTTTACCTGGCATCCAGAAGAATTATATGACAGATCAAGATTGTGATATCACCACATGCCCATAATTACATATTTCTTTCTGTGAATTCTGTTCACAAACAGTGATGTTGGACTCACCTGTTCCAGGGGCGCCGTAGAGAATGACCCCTTTGGGAGGCTTTATCCCCATTTCCTCATAGTACTCTGGATGGGTCAGCGGCAGCTCCACTGACTCCTGTGACAGCCAAAACATATGTTAAGCAATATAGATTCATTTTTATCTGATTAAACATCACCAAGTACCTGCAGTTTTTTTTTAACTATTATAAATGTAAGAATTAACATAGAAAGAGAATAGAATAGAGTTTCATTTTTAATGCCAAGAACCAGCAGATGTTGCCTTTTTATGGACACCCTTCTTAAAATATATAGGCAGGTATACTGTATATTTTACCATGTAAAAAGGCTCTGTGTGTTGATACTCTTTTTTGATACTGTGTTAAGTACTAGACTTAAAACACAAGTTGTTTTCAAAATTACAAAATCTAATTATCAGTTTCTAAATTAACATTGTACTAAATCCGAAATAGATTATGAAAATGTAATACAATTTTGTATGGTGATTTTACACATCTGGTCTTTCAATCCAATAAAGATTTGTCTTTAACTTGCCTTAATTTCTTGTATCTGACCGTCGAGTCCACCGATGTCCGCATATGTCTCTTGCGGAGCCTTCTCCACCTTCATGACTGTAACAAGAGGGTCTGTGTCGTCCATCAGCACCCCAATGACAGCATGGACCTATGAACAACAAATGTATTTGTCTCATTTAATAGGTCAGTCTACCAATGTTCAGCAGTCAGAATTAGATACAGAAAAACAATAACAGTTGCTACAAAACAGTAGCAAAAAAAAATAATAATAATAATAATTAGTGTCTTTTTATTTGTTTTCCAAAAATACATAAAACTATAGACCAATTAAGAGCAGACGTCACTTGAAGCTGCACGCACATTTTGGTGGCAGAAAAATAACGGTAGCGAGTGGAGGAAAATGTGCAAAATCCACAGAATAAGAGAAAAATGCAAAATCAGAATGCAAAAAATTTAGATTTCAATTTTTTTTTTTTTTTTTAAATACTGTCGTTGAAAACGCCCTTTGAAGCTAAACGGAGAAGTTTATGTTGCAAGTCACAGACAGGACTGCAATGATTAGTCTACTATTAAAGCATGAATTTGATGTAAAAAGTAAGTCTACATAATATTCAAAGATATGCAGTTCACAGGAGACAGTTGGAGCATGAAATCATTTATACACATAGGTAATTTTAAACATTAAAATTGTTATTTCAAAATTGAATTGAAAATTCTGTTTATATCTCTCAGTTCGGACTTTAGAATTCACAATTGTGAGTTTATATCACAATTCTGACGGGGAAAAGTCTAAATTAAAAAATATAAACTTGCAATTCTGAGGAAAATAGACAGAATGACGAGTATATCTCAATTCTATTTTTCCTTCTAAGAAATGTGACATATAAACTCGGAATTGCGTTGAAAAAAAAGGCAGAATTGTGAGATATAAACTCGAAATTAACATTTTCATTCTTTTATTCAGTGACTTCCATAGACTGCTACAGCAGAACGGACATTTTCTGCAACCAGGTAGGTTTTTCTGCAACCGCCCATGAAAAACCATCATCGCTGTTTGCAATTGCTCTATAAATGTACATGAAGCCACATTGAATAAGATATTAAGCATTGCTTTCAGAGATTGTAGCTTGAATATAAATATTTATAACTTGTTTGTAAAATGATAAAAGTAGGGGGAAAAAGTGTTGCTTAAATTTATCTAGTTTGAAGTATTATTGGGTTTTTTAACTGGAACTTTAGACAAAAATACTTGTTTTGCAGTTTAAACTACACTACTTCTGAATAGTTGTTTATTACAGTTACAATAATAAAGTTTGAAAGATTCATCCTATTCATTTATATTAAATCTTGATTGTTCTTGCGGATATTTTACCTTATGATTGAGCAAGACGGAACAGCCGGGCTCCAGCAGATCTTTGTCAACAAACGACAGGATGCTGACATAATGCTCCGAGCCCACAGATGTGGAGACGATGGCATGATTGTCATCAATGATCTCCTCCAGGGTCCCCACAGACATAGGGGTCCCCCTGAGGTCATCGACCTTTGACCTCTCCTCCTAAGAAGAGAGGAAACAGAAACATCAGTACAGACCAACGAGAGAGAGGGAGCGAGAAGAAGGACAGACGGTGCACCTCCTGTTTCTCCTCTAGAGGTTTCATCTGCTCCTGGTTTCTGATGAACTCCTCTTCCATCAGCAGGTAATCTTTGATTCTCTCCTGCTTCAGGAGCTTCAGTCTGCACTGTGTATGAGGGGTGACTATAGAGAGAGACAATCAGACATTAAGTGAAAATGAACCAAAAGATATTCTTGAGTTCAACAGCAAAAGCCACTTCCTGTACCTAAAGGCAGTTTGCTGGCAGCATCAGGGCCCTTGGATTTCCTCTTCTTCTTGCCCACTCTAGTTGGAATTGGCGGCTCGTATTTCTTCTTCTTGTCCTGTTATGATGATGGACACAATCATTAAATAAGTACAAATATCTGGATGACGCGGTTTTAAAACGTCAATGGTTTTCTGGTCACCTTATCATCTTTCTTTCCACCTCCCGGTCCGTGTCCTCCACTCTGACTCTGGCCCTGTGTTCAGAAAGATTCATATTCATATAGTACACTACTGGTCAGGGACA
Organism: Opsariichthys bidens; assembly: GCA_037194245.1. NCBI lineage: Eukaryota > Metazoa > Chordata > Actinopteri > Cypriniformes > Xenocyprididae > Opsariichthys > Opsariichthys bidens. Next base: position 24,776,582 of record CM074282.1, read on the forward strand.
TTTTTTTTTATTGTTTTTGAAATAAGATGATGAAAGTATATGATCAAAAAAAAAAAACTGTAATATTTGTCAAATATTATTACCATTTAAAATAACTGCTTTTTATTTTAATACACTTTTAAATGTAATTTATTCCTGTGATCGTAAAGCTGAATTTTCAGCATCATTACTTCAGTCTTCAGTGTCACACGATCCTTCAGAAATCAAATAAATGCAGCCTAGGTCTGCATAAAAATATTTTTTACAAATTTTAATCTTCATAAAAATCTTGGCTAACCAATATATTATTAACAGAAGCTGAGCTGAGAGTGTCAAAAGAAGTAAATTATTTAACCACAAATCATTTTCCAGATTCCAAAAATTTCAAGAACACCGTTAGTTTTTCAGTAAAAAAAGTTATTATAATGAAATATACTATCATTCAAGTTTTTTTTTTAGTATTTTAACTACATTAGATTTATTTAATGTATTATTTACATTTAGTCATTTAGCAGATGCTTTATTATTATTATTATTAATAATAATAAAAATAAATATAATAATTCATCCGTTTGAAAATGACATTTTGTATTTAATGCAGTGAAATTCATACATTTTTAAGTCCTCTTCCTTAATTAACCTCACATATACAAAACACTACAAGTATTATTCTATGTAGATTAGACACCCTATATTCATGTCCAAATAAACTCATTCACTGACCACTTTAAACGTAAAGGAAGAACAAATATTAGCTTTATATAATGAATACTCTGATTTGAATGCGTGTGTTTAATACATCTGTAATGGTGAACTCGTCGATTTCGACCAGATTGCAGAAATGAAACAAGCAACAATACACCATAAATATCGGAATATCGAGTAACTTTAAATTACGTTTATGTTTTGACAGGTTTTAGGTTGTTTGGTGGTCAGAAGAGTGACAGTAACTCTTTTAAGATTTATGAATGTTTCTTCGGATGATGATGATGTTGTATTGTTAATCCATCGATGTATAAACATCTCTTTAGCAGACAGTTGAGACACTGTTCACGCGCCCGTTTACACAGCTTTCACACATTATATTTGCAAATTAAATAACTGATGAGGAGAGAAGGAAAGTATTTAAAAATAAATAAATCGGTAAATAAACTGCTGGCTCACTCACCATTTTCACCACCGCTTGTCGCTCACAATAAACGTCACTATGGACATGGACAAAAAGATGTGAAACCGAAACGCGTTTTGTTCATTCACGACTGGAGTCCAGCCTTTAGTAAGAGACCTCCAATTTATCGTTGTCAAAATATAAACACTGTTAACCCTATTAGCTATGGGCTCATATTAGCTGTAAGGTATGACAGCGTCTGACGTCAAATGCATCTGTCATAATTTTGTGCAGCACGAGGAGAGTCGTGCATTGGAGGAACACTACCGGTCAAACATTTAGAATGATTAAAGATTTTTTTTTTTTTTGTTTGAAAGAAGTCTCTTATGTTCACTAAAGCTGTATTTATTTGAGCAAAATACAGAAAAACAGCAATATTGTGAAATATTTATAATTTAAAACAAGTGAATGATGTCCATGATTAATATCAATGTTGAAAAACCTTTTGCTGCTTAATATGGTCAAAACCACTATTTATTTCAAAAAGAAATGTTTTTTTTTTTAACATAAACTGTCACTTTTGATAATATTACAGTTATTTTTTCTTGACCATCAAATCATATATAGAAATCATTCAAATATATATATAATAAATTTATACTGTACATCCAGAAAGTATTCACAGTAGTTCACTTTTTCCACATTTTGTTTTTAGTTACAACCTTATTCCAAAAGTGATGAAATTCATTATTTTCCTCAAAATTCTGAAAACAATCACATGTGCATAAGTATTCACAGCCTTTGCCACGACACTCAAAATTGAGCTCAGGTGCATCCTGTTAACACTGATCATCCTTGAGATGTTTCTACAACTTAATTTGGAGTCTATCTGTGATCAATTTAGTTGATTGGACAAGATTTGGAAAGGCACTAGAAAGTCCCACAGTTAACAGTGCAGGTCAGAGCACAAACCAAGCCATGAATCCGATGAGGTGTTCGTCTAAGGAATTGGCTGTAGACCTCTGAGACAGGATTGTATTAAGACACAGATCTGGGGATGGGTATAGAAAAATTTCTGCAGCATTGAAGATCCCAATGAGCAGAGTGACCTCTATCATTCATAATCGAAGGAAGTTTGGAACCACAAGGACTCTTCCTAGAGTGGCCACCAAGCAAAACTGAGCAATCGGGGGATAAGGGTCTTAGTCAGGGTGGTGACCAAGAACCCGACGGTCTGACAGAGCTCCAGCATTTCTCTGTGGAGAGAGAACCTTCTAGAAGAACAACTATCTTGTAAATAATATACAGGGTTGGGGAGTAATGAAATACAAGGAACTTGGTTACTTATTTAAAATACAAAATTTGAGTAACTGTGTTTCATTACAGTTACATTTTAAATGGGTGGTAATCAGATTACAGTTACATCTGAAAAGTATTTTAGATTACCAAAGTGATTACTTTGAGTTTTAATGTCATTTAAACAGCAATTGGTGATTCTCTTACTCTGACAGTCTTTTTAATACTTTTAAGAGGGATCATAAAAATGTTGTTGTTTTTATTTATTACTGTCCTGAACAAGACAAAATGACTGAATTCATAAAAAAAATTTGCCACACTGTCAACTTAACTGTCCTGTCATGACCTGATGATCCACGACTGTTTTCCTGTTTTGTGACAGTTGTTTGTGAGTCATTTTATAATTCACTCGTCACTGCAACTTTTTCTCACAATTTGTTTTTTTCCATCACAATTGTGAGTTTGCATTTCACAATTCTGACTTCTTTTTCTCAGAATTGTGAGATTTAAACTCGCAATTGCAAATTATAAAGTCAGAATTGGGAGATATAAACTTGCAATACTGACTTTTTTTTCTTGAAATTGTGAATTTAGTATGTGAGTTTGTATCTCATATTTCTGACTTTTCTCAATATTGCGAGTTTATTTCTCATAATTCTGATTTTTCTCAATATTGCGAGTTTATATCTCATAATTATGACTTTATAACTCGCAATTGCAACTTTATATCACGCAATTCTGAGGGAAAAAGTCAGAATTGTGAGATAAAAACTTGCAATTAACTTTTTTGTGTTTATTCCACACTTATTAGTGCTCCAAAGTATTCTAAAATATTTAGATTAAGTTGCTAAACTTGAGTAATGTAATGAAATACGTTACAAATGACTTTTTAAAGCATGTATTTTGTAATCTGTGGTGAAATACATTTTAAAAGTAACCTACCCAGCCCTGATAATATGTGTCTAAAAACATGATTTAGGACTTCAGTTTCTTTGAAGTTGTATATTTTTGTGTATGATTGTAGGTCATCTTATTTGCTGAATGTAGGTCATGGGCTATTTTTTTAACACCACCTTTTTTCATTCCACACTGTTTCCTCTGATTGCTTCTTTGACGTGTTTTGGCAGGTTTGCAGGGGGTCCTCCCATATCCATCTCCGGAGAGCCAGAAACAAAGGCAGTCGTGACTACTTAAAGCCTCTTCGCAGCAGTACTGTAAAGCTCCTCTATTCAGAACTGTGCTAGCCAAATCATCTCAACAATGGAGCACACATTCACTTACCAAGCAGGATTCCTGCTATCAATGCTTTTCCATATAAGACAGGAGGATATGAGGTATCCTTCTTGCACATTAAGAGTTATAGTTTCCATAGCAACCTCCTAACATCATGACATATTTTAGCTCCAGTAATGTGATCTAAAATTTTGTTCCATCTTTATGTCCGAGTACTGCCCCTAAATGGTAAAAACATGAGATATACGAGTATTTCAGCCACATAAACACTCACAAACAATAACAAAGACATAATTCAAGACAATATTTATTTATTTATTTGGTTAATGTGACAAACTGTTGATTGGTGTTCATTATTTGTCTTTTTACATCAATCTGTGAAGCAAATGGAATAGGACAGTAAATATGATACAACTTTGCTTCTACATGCAAGTGTAGTGTGATGGAGAAGACACAAAGTTCAAGATGTCTTTGCCTTAATGAATTAAGACATTATTCATGCAGATTTCATGGACTGTCTATTCTATTCGTAGAACAGTTCCCATAGAAATGTATTCTAAGTGCAACTGATGCAATGAGAGCAAATGATTAATTTTGCACTTTTACTCCATCGATCTACCAATGCATAAATGTCACACTTCCCTTTAAAGTTCGACATAATGACCTTATTAGCATACTGAAATATGGAAGAAAACTAAGGGCATCCAATTGTACACGTTTGTTTTCAAATGAATGAACTCTACAAGTTTACAGTGGCTCAATTAGAGAAATTTGTGTGAAATATGATGAACAGCACAGCAGCTCAAATGTCCTCAAGTCCAAAATCAGCAGCAAAAAATTATTTTGTTCACATTGAGTCTCATTTACAGTCCAACCGTTCTCAATCAAAAATCATGATTGATCAAAAAGTTTGCACTTTAGGATTTAAGCGCACATGCAAAAACCAGAATCCTCCTTGGTGGCCTCAGAAAAAAAAGAAAAAGAAAAAGAACAAAATATATATATATATTAAAAAAAAAAAAAAAAAAAAAAAAAAAAAAATTATATATATATATATCAATCAGGCATAGCTTTATGAGTACTGACAGGTGAAGTGAATAACACTGATTATCTCTTCCTCACGACCCCTGTTAGTAGGTGGGATATATTAGACACTCAAAGTCAATGTGTTAGAAGCAGGAAAAATGGGCAAGTGTAAGGATTTGTGTGAGTTTGACAAAGGCCAAATTGTGATGGCTAGATGATTGGGCCAGAGGATCTCCAAAACTGCAGCTCTTGTGGGGTGCTCCCGTTCTGGAAGGAACAGTGGAGAACCGGCGACAGGGTCATGGGTGGCCAAGGCTCATTGATTCAGGTGGAGAGCGAAGGCAGGCCCGTGTGGTCCGATTCAACAGGCGATCTACTGTAGATCAATTGCTCAAGAAGTTAATGCTAGTTCAGACAGAAAGGTGTCAGAATGCACAGCGCATCACAGTTTGTTGCGTATGGAGCTGCAGACCAGTCAGAGTGCCCATGCTGACCCCTGTCCACCGCTTAAAGCGCCAACTACCTGAGCGTTGCTGCAGACCATGTACACCCTTTCATGGAAACGGTATTCCCTGGTGGCTGTGGCCTCTTTCACCAGGATAATGCGTCCTGCCACAAAGCAAAAATGGTTCAGGAATAGTTTGAGGAGCACAACAATACGAGTTTTAGGTGTTGACTTGGCCTCCAAATTCCCCAGATGTCAATCCAATCGAGCATCTGTGGGATGTGCTGAACAAACAAGTCAGATCCATGGAGGCTCCACCTCGCAACTTACAGGACTTAAAGGATCTGCTGCACACATGTTGGTGCCAGATACCACAGCACACCTTCAGGAGTCTAGTGCAGTCCATTATTGTGAAACAAAATTAAAATTTAATTTTCAGCATCATTACTCCAGTCTTCAGTGTCAAATGATCCTTCAGAAATCGTTCTAATGGTCATGCATCCTAATACGGAAATGTTTGAGCATGTATTATGCAAATCACTAACTTTGTGCCCCTGCTCCCTCCTTTCGAATAATCCATCTTCATCAACATAGAAGAGGATCTACTAAGTTTTTTTTCATTTTCAACTTTCTTTAGTGTGTAATGTTGCTGTTTGAGCATACAAACGTCTACAAAGCTACAAAGTAGTGTTTTGAAACTTGCTGTTATGGTGTGACATTTCAAAAACTCAATCACAACACACTGTTCTGTTCCAGCCGACCAATCAGAGCACACAAAACTTTTTGCAAAGGAGGGGCTTCTTAGAGATTCATAGAGACAGAAACTAAACAGGGGTGCTTTTACCGAAAGCATCGTTAGCCAACTATGGTCAAAAGTTCCGTTGTTATCGGCATAGTTCATAGAACATTCGCAAACCGCATCGCAACGTTGTGTGGTTGGAACGACAGCGCTCGATCTGTGGTTAGAAGCATAGTTTGCATGACGTGGACTTAAGCAAAATTAGCAAGCTGACATTCGGTACAATCTAGGGCTTTTATTTTTTGAATATATACAAATGTAATTTACATCTTTTAGTTTGTCAAGAGATTAAAGCTCTGTTTTTGAAGAGTAGTATGCTTATGTATGCTCTAATACATAAGAACGATCCTATGATTGAATCTGGTAATAAAGCGAAATGAGAATTAGTACTCAGATGCCATGTCCATAATTTATGGCAAAAAATCTATTATCTAGTACTCAATTTCAAATGGATTCTGTGACGAGCAGGGCGGGCAAGAGCCGTGAGGGAACGATACGAGACCGGTGTGCCACGCAGCTGACGCTCATTATCATCCGCGTCACCGGTCTTGCGCTGTTCCCTCACGGCTCTTGCCCGACCTGCTCATCACAGATTCATTAAAATAAGTTATTACTCCACCACCAGGTGAGATCACTAACACCATGGTTGAACGACAAATTGCGACAGTAAAGTTTTGGGAAACAGTTGTGACTATCTAGTTGATGTCTTCAATAATGCATCATACTATAGCAGTTCAACAGCATCGTTGTACGGGAAATTAATGAAAATCTATTCTAGTAGACCTCAAAAACAAAATCAAGACTTTGTGAAAGGACATAGTGAGGCCTTTTAAAGACATTTAATCTGTGTACACAGATTTTGTGCATCCACCATACATTTTGCACGAGAACCATGTACCAAAGAACATTTGCATGTAATTATTAGTAAATGAGACCCAAAGGATAAGAGTTAAGGTGTGGTCACATTTACTGGCGAATTTTATGGGCAAAATCTAGTCATTTTAACTAGGGCTGGGAAAATAAATCAATGCATCGCGAATCGAGAATTGATTCTGGATCGATTTTCTGAATGCATAGCGATTCTGAGCTTAGTTTTTAACAGCAGATGGCACTGCATGGTTTAGAAACAGCTGTACTTTGCTTGCTTCCAATTCCTTACACACACCACTTGAACCTTCGATGAAATAATCATTTATAATGTTCGAAAAGGTTGAAACGAATTACAAGGGTGTTTGCAGTGGGCTTTTTTCAGTAACCTTGAGTCATAAAAGCATTCTGAGGTGCAAGTACATTGTCAGACTCAGTCGAATGCACGAGCGGTCTTCTTCATGAGCATTTGAACGCATGGTTAAAAACTACCCTAGAGTGCCAACAGCTGTTAAAAACTAAGCTCAAAATCGAATTGAGAATCGTGATGCATTCGGAAAATCACAGAATTGATCAACGAATTGAGAAACATCGATTTATTGTCAAAGCCCTAATTTTAACAGGAATCCACGCGATCGAGAATTTTACGAGAGGGCAAAATATTTCCCCACACAGATTTTCACACTGCAATCAGTTGGTCATGCGAATTCATCATGTTGACCAAGAGAAAGCTGCATGGTTTGAAAGTGACATCTGTGTGGGCTGTGCTTCATACATCTCTATGCTATTGACAATAGACTGTTAAAAAATAACGGTTCCAAGAGGGGGTTTTGCAGCAGTGCCACCTTTGAGTGAACAGCTGTTAAAAGAACCATTTTCGTAGGCTGGGACACACCAAACCAACATCAAAGAACTAGCAGCAACGAAAACCGACAGTGTTGTCACCTTGCATCGGTTGTGTCCAATAAGCTGCACTTGAACACACAACACAGACTACAGTCGACTGCGTTTAAGTCTATATCAGCAGGTATATCAACATATACATTCAATATATACAATAGTCTGTAGTTGTCTTTCAAAAGGAGAAACCGAAACAAGGATATATGAGATGCAAAACGTAAACAAAGCAGTGCTTGCTTACCATTTTGAATATTAATTATGTTGTAATGACAATATTGGCGTTTTGGAGCTCCGACTTTCACCAACGGCCCTGACTCAACATGCTGAATCAGGCAAACTGCCGCCGACAAGAGCCAGACTAGAGCTGTGTGGAAAACATAGAAAAAACTAGACCAACAGATGCTTCCCAACAGCCCAATGGCAGACTTTCGACTTGGTGTGCCTTTAGTGTAAAGAACGTTTTAATAATCTAAAGAACCTTTTTTCACTATAATTTACACCAGACGCAAGCAGCGCGTCAAAAGACAATAGAACTCATTATAATCAGTTATAATGTCTACACTGGATGCGGCACAATGCGACGCAACAAATTCCCTACGGTAATCGGATTCCCCATTTTATTTCTGACGTAGAGCAAGTGCTTTGCAATGGTCAGTTTGTTGCCTTCAGTGTAGACAGCTTTTAGCTGTTGCGTTGTGATGCAACGTGATAAAAGTGTAGACATGTTGTTAAGAATCTTGTGTGGAATGGAAAGATTCCATGGATATTAAAGGTCCGTTATGGAACCATCAATGTCAAAAAAGAATGTTCATTTTTAAGAGTGTTGAGCCTTTTTTGCCCACAAAATTCCATTAATGTGACCACACCTTTAGGGTATATTATTTGCTTGTGATCACACTTTGCTATGGAGGTCCTCTGGTTAGTTTACATTTCTAAATGTTGGATTTATCTATCTACACTTGTCTCTGCCAGTCGGTTGTTCATGATTCCCAGCGCTCCGACCCCTCCGGAGAACTCATTGTGACGTGAGCTGCTCCCTAACTGGCGAGGATGTCCGTTAGCCATCTCTGACAGCTGCTTCTGCATGATGGCCAGATTAACTTTATTAGCGGCCAGAAAGTCTTTCATGGAGATCATCTCTCCAGACATCCGCCGTCCATCCGCCTCACTATCATTGACTGCGTCAGTCTCAATGGAGTTTTCACGCCGGGTTCTCATGTGACCTGGGACAACCGCATTCCTCCGAGTATGGCGATTCCCTCGGCCTGGGCAGCGGCAGGGAGTCTCCAGCCTCCGCAGTAGCCAGTTGAGAACTTGCTTGATCACGATGGAAATGACGTTGAACAGCGAGTAGATGCAACATACCCCTGTTAGAATGAAAAGGAAGTTGCCCACCCTGTAGGCCACCTGAGCCTTGTACATCTCACGCTGGTTGCTCACCATATCCCCGAAACCAATGGTGCTGAAAGCCACGAAACAGAAGTAGAGGGCGTCCATGTAGTCCCAACCCTCAGCTGCAGAATACATGGCAGACGCGCAGCAGGAGACCAAGATAGCGGCGACTCCCAAGATGAGCATCACGCAATACACGGAAGGTTTCCAGCCGGCCAAGCTGTCCGTGCGCCGCTCTCTGTTGTCGGTGGAGGGACGGTGGCAGTTTTGAGCCGGACCGGCTTTGCGGCGTTCTCTGCGCTCGTGGCAGAACTTCAGAACGAATGCAATCACGGTGATGACACGTTCCAAGAAAAGGTTAAAGAACAAAATGGTGGCAGCGCAACCAATAAGCCCATAAAAGATCAGGAATATTTTTCCGGCAATAGTGACGGGTGTTGTCATCCCAAAACCTGCGCCACACAGAAATAAAATGAGGATGTTAGATTTATAACATTATAAATTATAAAGCAATCACAGCAAATTCTTATATATATATATATATATATTTACATAACGTGTGTCTTGTGTGTGTATATATGTATATATATATATATATATATATATATATATATATATATATATATATATAAATAATAAATATACACAGTACACACATTATGTAAAGATAATTACTCACCATCATTTCTTACACAACTTTTACAATTTTCACGATTAATATAATTTAAAATTATAAAAATATTTAAAATGATAAAACACATTTAAAGAAATCATATTAGCCTATATATATATATACACACACACATATATATATGTGTGTGTGTTTTATAATTTAATCATTTTTATTTAATTATTATTTAATTAATACTGAGCATTAATTACTTTTAGTATTTTTATTGTGTGTTCTTGTCATTTTATTAGGTATTTATTAATTTTATTTCAGTTTTAGTTATTTACCTATATCAGGTTAGGCTAGGTTTTATTTTATTTCATTTACTGTTTATTTTATTTCCAGTAAAGGAAATGATTTCAGTTTTATCTTAGTTAAGTATAGAATAACCCTGTATCGGGTATTGCAACATAAAAACATTTTATTCTCCGTTGTTGTTTTTATGCTTTTGTCTGCGTCAAATGTGATTCACACAGATGATCAATGCGAAACATCCATTGTAAATATCTCACGCATGTTGAACCTACACAAGTTTCCGTTGTTACCATATAACCAATGTGGACATGCTAGAAAGTCTGAAAAGAAATAATTAGATATGGCCACATGTAATTTGCAGTTGATCTCAAAACTCAGATTTGAGAAAAAAACAGATTCCCCTTAGTGTTAACAAGCAGCCTGTGTGTTTTGCCAAAGTAATTCCATATAAGTTACCAGATATAATCTAAAAACATTAAAACATACAGAAAAGCTGTACTCATAAAAACCATCCAGCCACTACAGACCTTCATTCTACAGCAGAACTACAATAGATTAGCACATCCAACTGCAGTGGGCTAATTAGAAACTGAGCTGTAATTGTCCTTTAATGAGCAGCATGTGCTCCAAATCCCACGTGAACCCCAGGCTCCAATCACCTCCACCATCCAGACAACCCCACTTTCCTTTCTGCTCAAACCACTAGAAATAGGTTGCCATTGGTGACGGCAGCCTTAGCTCTCTGTATTTCTTTCTTGTATTGATCATCTTACCAATTTCATGTGCAATTTAGTTCATTTTTATTACGATTTCATTGCAATTAAATCGTCAGAAGCCTGCATATAGCATCCACTGGCATTAAAGATCTTTTCCTCTATTGTCTATTGATAACCTGAAATTCGGTCCATGAATTAAACTAGTACTAATGAATCAGACAAAATACTATAACTATGCCCTCGAAAACTGTCTACCGTTCATTTCCATGGTATGACTTTCAGTCTTCTAGATGATCTACAAGCATCAGGAGAGGATACGTGTAAATATTAATGAGGCTAAAATAAACTTTGCTTGCTCTGCTGTAAAGACGTTTCATTTTTTGCGCATGAACTGCCAGATGACAGACTGCATGGAAATCAAATCTGATGGATTTAATATTCTCTTAAGTCCTTTTGCAAAGACAAATCTGACACATGCTGAGAAACACTTGAACTTGGTATACTAAATTTTAAGTTCTCGTGGGTTTATTGTGAAAATAGTTCACTTTACAAAGCAAGAATTTGCAGACAGAATTGAAATGAACTCCAAGGTTTTTATTGACGTTGCACAAAACGAGCCACAAAACTGAAAAACAAAAAAAAGGTTCATGTATCAATCGACTTGATGGAATGACATTCTGTTTACGGCTAATCTGTTTGTGTTTAAAGGTTCTTGCCTCTTCACAAAAAAGTGTTTTTCCTCAATTTAGCTCTACACTATTAGACAATAATGTGTTAGTGTTGACAAACTATCTGCATTTTGAACATATCTCACGTGTATTAAATGTGGTTTCTTTACCTACTAATATGAAAATGACTTATATCAAAATTGCAAACATTGACTGAATTTACATCATGGTTGAGATAATCAGAATTATGAATATATATATATACAACAGAGTCTGTGTGATATTAACTGTTTGAAGACAAAATAAGAGCATCTTTAGTAAGAAGACTTAAGAATTTTACAAATATCTGACAGTGGTGATGGCAAAAAGTAGCCAGCTGTGAAACCTATTGAGTATTAGTTATAGCCAGATTGTTTTTAGATAATGCAATTTGTCATTTATGTATATAAAGAAGATATGAAATTAATTGGTTTGCACAGTGACCAGCTCAGATTAGTTTCAAAATGTGCAAATAAAAACAAAGGAAAGGTCAATGAAAAGGACATGTTTCCCACGTCTCAAGATGTTTGAAATCCATTACATCTTATTAAACGAGCTAATTAAACCACGACGTGAGAAAATCAATCAAGTCTTAAACATCCATATTATCACATTAGTGCCACTGAGAGAAAAACCAGACGGTTAAGGACCTGTTGCTCGTCACTTTAACCTACTTCTGCTGTATATAATAGAATGTTTACATTTTTGTCAAAATATGTTCCGCGCACTTTGAGTTTAGAAGGTCATTTTGGGAGCTCACCGATAGTTGAAACCACAGTCCCGACAAAATAAAAAGCTCCCGCGAAATCCCATCGCGGTCTGGTCGCGTCCACGCGGATTCCCGCCACATTGGCCTCCTCATAGTTCCTCAGGAAGTTCTTCAGGTCGGCTTGACTCAGGTTGTACTTGTGGGTGAACTGCTCGATCCTCTGAGCCCATCTCTCCTTGGCGAGCTTCTCCTTCGGATGCTCGAGCGCAGAAAACACCGCTGCCCCACATAACAGGTAGATAATGATTAGCAAAGCCAACATGAGAAATCTTGCGTTATCTTCATTTATGTTACCGATGCTGTTGCAGCAGCATCCAGCACGGCAAGCCATTATTTAATAGCAATATTATAGGAACAGATGAACCACCACATCCCAGTTCATCATGGATCATGCATGTTTCTGTTCAGAGGACTGCGTCCAAATGTTTCTGGGATCTTAATCTCAGAAGCGCTTTTCTTCTCGAAATGTCCAGTGCTTTCCGGAAGACATCTGACAGCATGATGCGTTTTGTCTCCAGCCCTGAGGTGGACTGTGTGACCCCAACCTCTCCAAGAGCGCGCGTGGATCTGGTCACTGGCGTCAGATCAGATCACAGGTTCCACAGCAGAGCGCGCGCGCGGACACACACACACATACACACACACACACACGCGCGCGCGCGCGGGTTCATGACTATTTCTAAGGATGCTCGAGATGACAAAAAGGAGAAATCTGATTCAAAACACTTATGCCAAGTTGTTTAAAATACCTTTTGTATTCATGTTGGTTTCATTTTTTATTTTCTACAAATAGCCTGGTTGTTTTAATGACTTTGAAAAAAAAAAATGGTGTAACCATGAACTGAAAAAATATATATAAATTTATTTTATTTTCAAAGCCCTTTCAATCATATTTTCCAGGTAAATTTTGAAGCAAATTAACTCAAAGGGGAAATAATCATAACTTGTTATAATTAATTATGAACATTTGGATCAGTTCATCAGATTAACGTGATGTAGTTAAACTAATGCCTGATTCAGAATACATTATTTTATATCGATTTTGCCACGACCTGAGGTAGGGTGTCGTGAGGAATCGTAAACGAGAATGAGCATCGGGATGCAAGACTCGATCGTTTCAGCTCGTGTAGTGTGTTATAGTGGACGACAACCGATGCCATTTCTAAGATGCTTCACGACTTGTCGTGTACGAATAGTTCAGGCCCTTGATTCTGATTGGTTGAGCCACGTTCGAAGCCGTTGTAAACTGCTCAACAAATAATTACATCAGTATTACTGCACCACTGTGTCTGTACATTTTGCAGCGGTTCCATGCATTGTGTATTTCAGGAAAAGTTAGTGTTGTTTATTATTTATAATTGATTTCCAGTCCTTGATTCTGATTAAACGTGGCTATGACCGTTTCACTCAATGGTTCACTCAACTCTTAGCAACGTAAAAATATATTTGTTGGTTTGTAATATTGTAGCTTGCTATGTAGAAGACTATTGTGAGAGAGATATCGAGTGTATAACCTTCATTCAGATTTAGCATTTTCCTTCAGGTCAGCCCTATGTTTATGATAAAAAAATCCATTTGCATTCTTGTCCTTTTAATAGGGGTTTCCCGTGCCCTGCTGACACTGACAGAGATATTCAAAGCAGTCATTTGCATCTTGTTTCATGTTGACAAGAAGTTTCAATATAAAAGGTATTTAAACTCTCTCGTAACTTCTGTTGCTGTTCATGGTTAGGGACTATTTTTTTCCAGTGGAAGGAAGGTTTTTAGTGATTTTACTTCATGGAAGTTGCACTGATACATATTGTTTGGCTTTAATATTTGTATTTTGTGGTAACCGTTTTATAAAAGCAATAAGCTGCGTGAAGCAGTGGTTTACAATTAATTTATAACAGCTAATGGGGTTTAAGGCACTCCGCATAGTGCCTATGTACCTTAGCTGTTATAAATTCACTGTAAACCACTGCTTCTTGGGGTTTATTGCTTTATTTGGTCGTCCACGACGAGAAACATGCAGAAACAAAAAAGGGACAATAGAATCATTCCTGCTTGGTGGAATTTTACAATGGAGGAAATGTTATACCTGCCTTTATGATGTTTCCTCGAGGGACTGCCGTGACAGAGTGAAAAAGGGTAAATAAAACATATGTTACCTCACTTCTCTTTGGAGGATATCCAAATATCCATCCAATCCAGATGTGTCTGTCATAATATTACAATCAATTAATCAACGTATTCTTTATTTATTAATTCTAAGAAAGCATGTACAAATCCTAGAGTATGTAGCAAGATCAAAAATCATTTAAGTGACATTAATCTGCAGGCAGAATCAGAAGCATATATTGTGCACAAAGTTTTATTAACACATAACTAATCTAAACAAACACATACACAAAAAACATGTGAAACCGTGAAGTGGATTAAACCAGAAACAGGAGCAGGAAATTAAGGTATGGAAAAGAGTCATTTAACCATATGAAAAGCTCTGCTCTGATCGTTGGCGATGCCACCATTTTTTACTTTTACCTTCACAAAAAGTTTCGAAATGACTTTTTAAGTTAGAAATGACAACTTTGTATCATAGAAGAAATGTATTCAAGTTATTTTGAAACTAATTCCATTTTGAATGTATTTCTTAATGAAAAAGAATGTACATCTCATCATTGACACATGCACAAAAGTCACAAATGTAGATTGTAGTGTAATATTAAGCATGTTTGCATTATTAGATTAGACTGTGCGGTGGGAATTCTTCAATGTGATCAATAGTGTATGACCTTTTGAATCTGGTTGGGAAATTTTCAGCATTTACTCTGGGACGTCCAGGGCAACTTCTGTAAATGTCACAGTTCAGACAGGGAAAAGAAAATCCATTATGCATTTAAGACAGACAGACACAATGTATTTATAGATTCGGTCCTAAACTGTCTGATCGATTAGTTGAGACATTGCACAGAGCTTTGAAGTCTAATGCATTGCATTATTTTTAGAGCTCAAAAACGTGCTTGTCCTTAGAAAGTTTTCAGAACCTTGGTGATCAGGATTACATTCAAATCAGGCCCAGCTCCACAGGGGCGGCAGGGGTGATCTGGTTCACCCAATAATGAGTTCAGCTTGACAACCACCCTTTAAATGGTCATTGCACAGTGATTTGTTTCAAATACTTGTAATTAATACCACATATATAATAATGTAAAACTTTCAAAGTCATGTTAACACACATAGTGGTAACATCCAACAATATCTGACAAAGTGTCTGTTACTGTCTGTCAATGCAGTTATCGTAATTACCGTAAATTCAAGATAAAAACACATGATGTTAGGATAGCTTTAATGTTTTTTGTGACTGTATGTTTATGCATAAAGTAATAATTTTAAAACTTTAATAATATAGATCATAAATTCAATATATCTGTTATTTACTGTGGAGAAGTGAGTATCCTTAACTGCTCACACTTCTGTTAAACTAAAATGAGAAAAATTTGCAAAAACAGTTACAATTTGAAAATTAATATTTATAAACATTTATGAAAGAAATCATTTACATGTTGAGAGTGTTTTGACAGCCTTTGTAGTTCCAGAAAGCAGTAAAAATGAGGTGACTTTGACAGTTACAGATTTAAAAAACAAAAAAGCGGGAATAAAGAACCCTAAACTCTAAGGCCCTGTTAACATTTTCGTCTTAAAACGAGTAACTTTTGCTATGGTTACGCCTGCCTCTTACACTTCCCCTGGCGTTTTCGTTCCTTGAGATCAGGTGGTATAGCGGTCACATGGTACAAGTAGGAGCTCTTAGAAAATTCCCAACTTACAAGTTGTAATTACAAGCTTTACGAGAAACCACATCAAGTCTCTTCTGGGCTCTTTTGACCAGTAAGCAACCTTGGGGTTCTTGGGGAACCATCTAGCAACACCCTAGACACCCTGGCAACCACCAGCAACTTTGTTTTGGCTTTTGCATGCAACTCACATTTTACACTCTCCACTCAGGTTTTCTAAGTAAAATGATTGTCTATAGTCTTAGACAGCTCCAAATATGAAAAGTGAACCAAAGCATCTCGATCGCCACCAGGTGGCTGGATGCAGTATAGGTCAAAGATGGTTTACTGTGGGCGGGATCTTGATATCGCGGCTCCTCTTCGCGCTCACTACTGCGCAGACTCAGGCTCCAAGTTCACTATGCGCAGACTCAAGACTCAAGATGGCAGCGCCATATTGGCACACTGGCTTCATTTACTACAATGGAAGATTGTGAACGTGTGACGTCCATCTTTTTTTTATAGGATGTACATCCGCCATGTTGTCATCATGTGACCTACCAGCGTCAGTTGTGTCACTTCACTTCCACTCATAAATCCTTTCCCATTGCCTCATGGGATTGTAAAGTGTCCATCGAATGCGCACTTCAAAATCTCACTGGAAGTAGTAGGCCATCCAGGATGTTTTCGCATATTGAGTAGTACTACAATTGAATTCGTTTACTTAACAACCGATAAAAATGTATGTTCTGTATAGTATGAATATGTAGTATGAATGTAATCTGGACGTACTACATTCGTCATGTTGTCATTGTCACATGACCTATCAGCGTCAGTTGTGTCACTTCACTGCCATTCACAAATCCTCACCCGTGGCCTCATGGGATAGTAAAGTGTCAATCAAATGCGCAATTCAGATCCTTGTTGGAAGTAGTAGATCATCTGGGGACTTTTCAAATACTATATAGTAGGGAAGTATTTGATTTCAGACACAACTACCATTTTTGTCAATGCTATACATCTCATGCTTACTCTAATCAGATGTCTCTGTTTGTTTGAAAGCAACATTTGTGTACTGCTCTGTCCATTGGGCAGCGGCACTGTAGAATTCCAACTGATGTCGGGAAGACCTCAAAACTCCCTGGAGGCCGATGGATTCTTTTGGTGGGGCAGACATCAAAACAACTGCATGGAGGAAACGGAGGGGCTTTAAAACACCACAACCAATCCAGCTGAGAGGACACAGAAGTAAAAACTGTTTAGAATTGCGACTATTGACAATTATATTGCAAATGAGGTCATCTCTCATTTGCTGTAATGTGATTTCCTCACATTTTTCCCACCTACTTCCTAATTATATATCCCACACCAGGATTTGTTAAATGGCAAGAATCTCTTGAAAGAAGGAGAAAATAATGATTAAATAGTTTCATACATGCACACAGTATAGTCAATGACAGTGTGCAGAACAAACCAAAGCTCCTTTTATCCACAGAGAGAGGAACATCAGTCCGTTCCCTTCAAAGCTTTGAAGTTTAGCCACTCCACTGGACCATTGGGGTCATTCAGAGAGGGAGTGAACAGGCTTTGGATCAAAATGAAGGCAAAATGCACAGCCCACAGAGGAAACGACTTTACTGGAATGATGAACTGAATTTTGCCATTATTTTAATAGCTGCTTAACATCAGGACAGTTCCTTTACATAAATGGTTGTCTCCTGGCTAACAGGGAACGTTCACAGAACTTTGGCAAAGTTCTCTCAATGTTATGAACAAATAATCTTCCAGTGACATTAATAGAATGTTCTTTCAAAATTGTCTTGTCTTTAATTATGTTCTCAAAATGTTAACTCGAAAACATTACTAATACATTCATTTTTTCTGAAACATTTTAATTGGATGCTTCATCTAATGTTTTTTTAAATGTTATTACTTGTTTCAGAACGTTCACGTTCAAAAGTAGCAATCCCATAATTTTTGCGAAATGATACAATGGAATGTTTTCTATGGACGTTTCCATCACATTAAAAATAAAAAAGGGTAAGTGTGACTTTTTTCTTGCAATTCTGACTTTCTTTTCTAAGAATTAAGAGATATAAAATCGTGATTCTGACTCCAGCTTGGTACGGCAACATTGTCTCAACCAATGCCGTTAGTTTGGAGGCGTGGCTACCTGTTTTAACGCCCAATAAAAGATGGGGGTGTATTACGTTTGCAGTTCTATATGGTTATGCTAGTAGAGCAGAAAGCTCACACTTCAGTCAGACTTTTTTCCCTGCAGAATTGGACTTACAATTACGAGTTTATATCTCATAATTCTGAGAAAAGTCGAATTGCAAGTTTATATCCTGGAATTTTGACTTTATAACTCACAATTTTTAGTCTATATCTTGCAATTGTGACTTTATATCTCGCAATTCATGAGGAAAAAAAGTCAGAATTGCAACATGTAAACTTGCAATTGACCCTTCGCCGGAAGTTTGATTGACAGGCGATCTGACCAATCATAACCCCGAATCTGCCATTCTGTCCAACAAAGTAGTCACGGTGGTTAATAGACTAACGTTGGTGAACTTGAACTTGAAAAATTGTGCGTAAGGAGCTACAGCGATCTGTCACAACACATTAAAGAGGTTTTATAGTTTAAACCTGACAGTAACCTGTCTCCTGCGTCTCCGTTTGTCTGGATCTATGAACTGTGGATTAGCTTACCTGAACTGTGGAGGTGTGTGCTATTCCATGAGTTTATTCATCATCTGTGGAACAAAAGACTGTGAGATTCAGTTCATGCTTTTTGATCGCTTGCCTCATTGCTGAAAATAAACTGACATTGTTTAATATACCTCTGTCTGAGGGTCGTCTAGTAACAAACATTCAGAGATAATGTTTTCATAATTTAATGGGAACATTAGCAAAACGTTCATAAATATTTTTGGAAGCTGGTTGGCCTTTAGTCTGGATGTATTGTTTGATTAAAAAGCAATTTATTCCCAAGTACTCTTCCATAATGTACTTAATATACAAAAAATTCTTTAGTTCTTCTTAAGAACATCTAAGTGTACTCAGCTGTGCTATTTTGAGACACCATGAATATGAATTAAATGGGCTTTTAAGATACTATCTCTGTGTTTAAAAAAGTTACTTGTAGTACACTTGAACCCCTAAGAAATTCGGGTTTGAAGAAACAAAGTTTTCAATAAATGCAAAACCGAAAACTCAGGAGATCGTGGGAGAACTTAACATTGACATCAACAAATGAACTTAGGAAACTCATACATGTGGAAAACAATTAGCATAAACAGATGAGGCATAATTAACAACCAAAGAAACCGTGAACAAGCAAACAGGGAAACCAAAACCCCTAATAGAACATAACTGTTAGAAAATGGGAATGAATGTTTTTAAAGCCATGTGAAACCAACATGTACAAAGAATACTTGTTTGTCACATGTATTTTTACACTATATTTTAAAAAGAAATTCCATCTCTTTTTCTTAGACATTCCTTTTTGTTCCCTATACATTGTCGTTGAGGTTAGATTTTTTTGCAAAAGCTACATTAACTTAACACATTTTAAATGACATTAAATTAAATACATTTTTTGCTCCCGCACTATGAAATTTCCCTGCTCAACTTTTGTCACAAATGTTTGGCTTAGCGAGGCTTAATTTCGGACATTTATAATTAACATGCATGTGGGTCGAGGCTGAAGTGGACGACCTTGTTGCCTGATTTTTTTTCTGCCCACCGAGTTTTCCCAAAAAGTTGCA
This sequence comes from Opsariichthys bidens, assembly GCA_037194245.1. Lineage (NCBI taxonomy): Eukaryota > Metazoa > Chordata > Actinopteri > Cypriniformes > Xenocyprididae > Opsariichthys > Opsariichthys bidens. The sequence continues at coordinate 24,796,269 of CM074282.1, forward strand.
TGCCTTATTTAGCTTGTAACCCAGAGAAACAGATTTTGATTTTTAGGTCACTTATTATGATAGAAATATCACAGTTTCTCAAACAACCATAACCTTAATAAAATTAAACGTTTATTAAATAAAATAAAAGTTTATTAAAATGATGTGAACGAAGTGAAACAACAACTAAAGATTCCATAAAACCATCATATGCTGATATATTAATCAAATAAAATCATGTAATATATAGCCGGGCCTGAATCATTCTAATATGCTGATTTGCTGCAAGAAACATTTCTTATTACTATCAATGTTGAAGACAGTGGTGCTGCTTAATATTTTTTTGTGGGAACTGATACGTTTTGTTGAGGATTCTTTGATGAATAGAAATGCAAAAGAACAGCATTTATTTGAAGTAATGAAATTTAAACATTTAAATAATGTCTTTACTGTCACTTTTGATCAATTTAATGTGTCCTTGCTGAATAAAAGGATGATTCTTTGAAAAAATCTTACCGATCCCAAAACGTTTGAACAATATGTACGTGTGTGTGTGGTTCAGGTAAACCCTACCTTATAGGGACAAAATGTCCTCATAAAGATGGTAATATCGATGTCCTTTTTTTGACATTTTTTTTTTTTTGGACATCATAAATCATACAGAATGGTGTTTTTTTGAAAACATAAAAATGCAGAAGGTTTTCTGTGATGGGTAGGTTTAGGGTTGGTGATAGAAAATACAGTTTGTACAGTATAAAATCATTATGTCTATTGAGTGTGTGTGTATAAAAATAGAGCAGATAAAAATAGCTTTAGATGTCAATGTATTGCTTGCTATTAAGTCTTTCCAAACTCATAAACACAGAATATATGAGGTTTTTAATGCCCTGGTTGTTTACTGACAATCAATAGTGCATTTATATATAGCAAAGCTTCTATGAAACGGTCCTGCAGGCAAGAGAAATCTTTGCCATTACAGTGAAAGCCTGACCTTCCTCCTTCTGTCTGAAGATAGATCAAATGGGTGCTGTGATTACAGGCCTGAACAGGACCAAACAGGGTCATTAGTCCCTGTTCTTCTTTTCATGCTGCGGTCTGTTTTTCAGCGGGACACTCTGTCAATTAGCCTCCAAGGTCAAGAAACAAGCAGCACTGCAGACATCACAATCTCAAAGGCTTAAAGGTCACCCTGAAATCAAAACAGACATTTTTTACTGCAGTATTTATTATAAATGATTTATCCGTGCACAAAGTTTTTTTTTTTTTTTTTTTTAAATTCATGTGCCCTCGGTCTTTAATCTAAATAACTTCCCCTCCCTCTTGCAGCATCATTTCTTCTCTTCTCTGATGATGTGTTTACTGGTGCGAGGGGCGAGGCAACCTGTCAATCACAAGATCCACCAATGGCAAAGTACAACCATCCAATCAATTGCTGGTGGACAAAATTGTCAGGAGCGGTCAGATAAACGAAGGACTCAAATGCAGTGGAAAACTGTGAAAGTTTATTTGCAGGTTCGGAACACAGGTGAACAGACAAAGTGAACTCAGTGAAGACGTGAAGATCCTCAGGTGTGCTCTCGTTTAACTCTGCTACTATCTCCTCGCCTTCAGGTCCTGAGTAAACAGGCACGTAACTAACAAGTCAGACAACAAGAACTGAGAGCACAAACAATCAACCTCCACACGACACAAAATAGTGATCAACTGACAACAAGGGTTAGACACAGCTGGGAATAAATAGGGAAAAAGGGAACGAGTGACAGGTGTGGGAGATCATCTCGTGATTGAGCACCCAGTGCTGTGAGGTAACTCTAATTGCCCAGATCACGAGCTGTAGGAAATGACAGGACCAAAACAAACAACAGAGAAGCACTGATGACACACCCTGACCCGTGACAGAATCCCCCCCCTCAGGGACGCCTCCTGGCGTCCCCGGAGGACTCACCATGACGCCGATGGAACTGGTCAATGAGAGCACGGTCCAGCACGTCACGAGCTGGAATCCAGCATCTCTCCTCCGGACCATAACCCTCCCAGTCTACCAGGTATTGATGACCTCTACCCCTCCGCCTCACATCAAGAAGCCGTCGCACCGTATAGGCAGGCAACCCCTCGATGAGTCTGGGAGGTGGTGGAGCAGAGGTCTGGGGCTGAAGGGGGGAGCGAAAAACGGGTTTGATCTTGGAAACATGAAACACCGGGTGAATCCTCTTAAACTGAGGGGGTAATTTGAGTCGAACTGTCACCGGGTTAAGCACCTTGGTTATAATATACGGTCCAATGAATTTGGGTCCCAGTTTACGTGCGAGAAGTTTGAGGGGAATGTCTTGGGCAGATAACCAAACCTTTTGCCCACACACGTAAAGTGGGGGCTTAGAACGATGACGGTCCGCCGACGCCTTGCTCCTCTCGCCAGTCCGGGAAAGGGCTTCTCTGGCGAGCCTCCAAGTACGAAGGCACCTCTGAATAAACGCATGCGCGGCTGGAACAATGGCATCGGCCTCTTGTGAGGGAAATAATGGGGGCTGGTAGCCTAAACAGCACTGAAAGGGCGATAACCCCGTAGACGAGACCAGGAGAGAGTTATGTGCATACTCGACCATGGTTAATCTGGAACTCCAAGTCGACGGTTCTGCAGAAGCCACACAGCGCAAGACCCTCTCTAAGTCCTGATTAGCTCGCTCAGCCTGACCGTTGGACTGCGGATGGTAACCGGAGGATAAACTCGCAGTCGCCCCCAGCTGTCGACAGAACTCTGTCCAAAATCTAGACACAAACTGGGGACCCCTGTCAGAGACCACATCCAACGGGAGGCCATGAATGCGAAAAACGTGGTCTAAGACAATGACCGCTGTCTCCCTCGCTGAAGGCAATTTGGGGAGGGGGATGAAATGAACCGCCTTTGAGAACCTGTCCACCACAGTAAGGACCACAGTATTGCCATTAGATGGGGGTAGACCTGTGACAAAGTCCATGGCTATGTGTGACCAGGGTCTCGAAGGGATTGACAGTGGCCGGAGTAACCCTGCTGAGGGTCGATTAGAGCCCTTACCCACAGCACACACCGGACAGGCAGAAACGAACTCACGAACATCTCGCACCATTGATGGCCACCAGAACCGCTGCTTGATTAACGAACACGTTCGAGCCGCTCCCGGGTGGCAAGCTAGGGTGGATGAGTGACCCCACTGAAGAACGCCTGTTCGGACTGACTCTGGCACAAACAGCAGATTCCCTGGACACTTCGCGGGAACAGTGACGCCGTGCAACGCCTCATGGACCTTGGACTCCACTCCCCAGGTGACCGCTGCGACCACCCGGTTGGGAGGTATGATGGTCACGGGAGAAGCGGGTCTAGCCTCTGCCTCAAAAATCCGTGAGAGCGCATCAGGTTTACCATTCTTACTACCCGGGCGATACGAGATGTTAAAATTAAATCTGCCAAAGAATAGTGCCCAGCGAGCCTGCCGAGAATTCAATCTTCTAGCGGAACGAATGTACTCTAAATTCTTATGGTCAGTCCAAACTAAAAAAGGAACCCGCGCTCCCTCCAACCAGTGACGCCACTCCTCCAGTGCCAACTTAACAGCCAGTAACTCCTTATTCCCAATGTCGTAATTCCGTTCAGAAGAGGTGAGACGATGAGAAAAAAACGCACAAGGGTGTATTCTGTCATCTAAAAGTGATCTCTGGGACAATATTGCCCCCACTCCCACCTCCGACGCGTCCACCTCCACAATGAACTGACGAGACGGGTCGGGGTTGGTAAGAATAGGAGCCGAAACGAAGCGACTCTTTAAGTCTTCAAACGCCTCTTGAGCCTGCTTCGACCAACAGAAACTCATTCGTGTGGAGGTGAGATTCGTCAGAGGTAGGGCGACCTGGCTAAAACCTCGAATGAATCGCCTGTAAAAATTGGCGAACCCCAGAAATCGCTGGACCGCCTTACGACTCTCTGGGGTGGGCCAATCAGCAACTGCTTTTACCTTGGCGGGATCCATTCGGATGCCTTTGTGCGACAGAATGAAACCCAGGAATGGAACCGACTGTGCGTGAAACTCGCACTTCTCCACCTTAGCAAACAAACGATTCTCGAGTAACCGCTGCAACACTCGCCTGACATGCTGAACATGGTCACGCTCGTTCTGGGAGAAGATCAGGATGTCGTCGAGGTAAACAAATACAAACCGGTCGACCATGTCTCTGAGCACATCATTGACGAGTGCCTGGAAGACTGCCGGGGAGTTAGAAAGTCCGAAGGGCATGACCAAATATTCGAAGTGACCTGTGGGGGTATTAAAGGCAGTCTTCCACTCATCCCCCTCCCTAATCCGAACCAGGTGATAAGCATTGCGTAGGTCCAACTTCGTAAAGATGGTTGCTCCCTGCAGGAGTTCGAAAGCTGAAGACATCAATGGCAAAGGGTGGCTATTCTTTACCGTGATGTCATTCAGCCCCCGATAATCAATACAGGGACGCAACGACCCATCCTTCTTCCCCACGAAGAAGAACCCCGCCCCGGCTGGAGAAGAAGAAGGACGTATTATACCGGCAAGCAGAGAATCGCTGATGTATCTCTCCATGGCCTCCCTCTCGGGACCAGAGAGCGAGTAAAGGCGCCCCTTAGGTGGAGAAGTGCCAGGCAATAATTCTATCGCACAGTCGTACGGGCGGTGCGGAGGGAGAGATGAAGCTCGGGACCTACTGAACACCGCTCTCAAGTCATGGTAAGCCTCCGGTACATCCACCAGGTTCACCGGTTCCTCCTGCAGGGCAGAAACAGACATTAAAGGAGAAGGTGCAGACACTAAACACTGAGATAAACAGAATGAGCTCCATGCCAACACAGAATTAAGAGCCCAATCAATATGAGGGTTATGCTTAACCAGCCAGGTATGTCCCAAGACTACTGGAGCGGAAGGAGAGTGTATAAGGAGGAATCGAATCTCCTCTGCATGATTGCCCGAAATAGTGAGTTTGAGAAGGCTAGTAGAATGAGTAATCCTGGTGAGGGGTGTCCCACAAAGGGTTCTGGCTGAAATCGGCTCTGCCAGGAGGGAACCTGGAATGCCAAGGCGTTCAGCCAGTCCAATGTCCATAAAGTCCCCCTCCGCTCCAGAATCAATCAACGCCAACACCCGATGGGCAGCCCCCTCCAACTGCAGAACGGCCGGAAGGATAGAGCGGCCACCAGATGGCAGCAAAGTACTAGTAACGCTCACCCTGCTTTGTCCTCTGAAAGGTGAGCGCTGCCTCTTAACAGGACAAGCAGCAGCCATATGCCCCGCCTCCCCGCAGTAGAGGCACAGGTTATTGGAGAGACGATGATGCCTCTCCACGGCTGACAGATGAGCTCTCCCGATCTGCATGGGCTCCTCCTCAGATGAAACGAAATGCTGGGAAGTGGCACCTCCTGAACCTGGTGTAATGCAGGGAGACTCATGAGAAAACACCACTCGTCGATACTGGGAACGTATAGAAATACGATTGTCAACTCGGATAGCCAGATCGACTAAACCGTCGAGAGAAGATGGTAGTTCCAAGGAGTAAATCTCATCCTTGATATGTTCTGCTAGTCCATGCAGAAAGTGATCCCACTGAGCCTTAGCGTTCCATTCACACGATGCTGCGAGTGTACGGAACTCGATAGAGTACTCTGACACAGATCGAGTGCCCTGCTGTAAGAGAGACAATGCTCGTGCCGCTTCAGTGTCCAATGCTGAACGGTCAAAAACCTTGCGAAGCTCCTGTGAAAAGCGCGCATAGGAACTGCAACACTCATTCCCATTGTCCCACATGGCCGTTCCCCACTCCCTCGCAAGACCGGCCAGGTGCATGATGACAAAAGCCACTCTGGATTTCTCAGTCAAAAAACAGGAGGGTTGGAGTGAGAAAGTCAGTGAACATTGTGACAGAAACGAGCGACATGAATTTGGCTCACCGGAGTAAGGAGCAGGTGGATTGAGGCGAGGTTCAGATCGGCGGGAACCGATCACCTCGATGTCAGGTTGAAGTGGTGCTGTGGGAGCTTGTGGAGGTTTACTTAGAAGTTGTTCGAGTCGCTGAGTAACCTCACTCAACTGGCGTGACATCTCAGAGATGGCCTGACGAGAAGCCACCAGTTCCTCCTGCTGGCGTCCCAAAAGAATGCCTTGTTGAGTAACAGCTCGACGCAACTCAAGTTCCTCTGCTGAGTCCATCTTGGTCAGTTGATTCTGTCAGGAGCGGTCAGATAAACGAAGGACTCAAATGCAGTGGAAAACTGTGAAAGTTTATTTGCAGGTTCGGAACACAGGTGAACAGACAAAGTGAACTCAGTGAAGACGTGAAGATCCTCAGGTGTGCTCTCGTTTAACTCTGCTACTATCTCCTCGCCTTCAGGTCCTGAGTAAACAGGCACGTAACTAACAAGTCAGACAACAAGAACTGAGAGCACAAACAATCAACCTCCACACGACACAAAATAGTGATCAACTGACAACAAGGGTTAGACACAGCTGGGAATAAATAGGGAAAAAGGGAACGAGTGACAGGTGTGGGAGATCATCTCGTGATTGAGCACCCAGTGCTGTGAGGTAACTCTAATTGCCCAGATCACGAGCTGTAGGAAATGACAGGACCAAAACAAACAACAGAGAAGCACTGATGACACACCCTGACCCGTGACAAAAATCAAGTCTAACCCTGTAAATTTTTTCTTCTTCGAGAAGCCATTTTACTCCAACGTGATCTCATGAGAATGCATGTGTATTTTTACGTAAAATGTGGTCCTACCACACGTTTTCATACACACAGAAATGTACAATATTGATGCATTTATAGCAATAAAATGTAAAAATACTTGCGTATTATCAACAAAAAAACAAATCATTTACGTATCCAAGTGTGGATGTGTATAAATTCCCATGTATTAATTAAAATCATGGCATTAATGTTTTGAATCTGTTGTGTTGAAATCTCATTTCAATACATGTTTTTAGTCAAATTTATTTTATGCAGTTTTCTCATCTACTTAATATGAAATAACATTTCTGTTCGTGACTTGTGCTGCAAACTCGTTTGGAGGATTACATGACAAACAGCAGGACTACACTTTGAAGCCTTAAAATGAATACAATTTCTGTAATTGTTTAACCAATTTAGTTTTTGTTATGAGACATAAAAGGCGTTTTCTCTTATGCAGCGCAATAACAACACAAATTCACAAATCACATCAATTTTTTTTGTTCACTGTACTTCAAATCTTTAGAATCCAAATGTTTGTAAGGAACAGATCCAAATTCAGCCCTTTATCGAGCAATCTTCATCTTCATACTCAGCAGCGACCGTCACAGTCAAAGCCTGCGCTTGTTATGATTCGAATCTGAAAGTTTCATCCTCGAGAAGCGTTACAGCACTGATATCGAACGCTCATTGGTTCTCACCTGCTTCGTCACAGATTGCGACATGCCGTGTTTCAGTGGATTGACATTTGAAACGAGTGCTCCTTGTTCACGGAGAGAAGCCGGATTCATATTTCCATGGATTAATAACTTAAATTCTGCTCTGTACAACTCATCATCACTTGAACTACTTTTGGTGCCACTTTTGACATTTTCCAAATAAGTAAATTATTGTGATTACGCTTGTTTGTCTGTTATTCTTTTATTTATAACTACGTAGTTTTAAGATATGGTTATCGGTAGGTGAGTAGTGGCTCAAAATATTGTTTTAATGTTATATTTGTACTAAAATTGACACATTCCTGTCCATTATGTTTTAATATTTTAACATTCCGTATAAAATGGGTGTGTTTAGATTCGGCATGGGGTTTAGGGATCTTACATTTATCTACAAAATGACAAAAGGGACATTATACATATATCTTTATGACATGAAAGATTCTAAATATTTACAGTGGAAAAAACATAAGTATCTTTACGTTTTAGTGCTATAAATACGTCAATATTGTACATTTCAGCACCTTTCTAAACTTACAAAAATGTACGTTTTTTTGTCTTTGAAAGTTACGTATTTATACCTACATACAACAATGAGACCAGGCTGTTCACTCATATATATACTTCACAATAGAGAAGTTTACAGTAAGTGAACAGCTTGTTTACCCAGCTATCCCATTGGAGCAGAAAATAGGACAGACAATAGAGCCACTGTTTACCGATATTGTACTGAGACTCAATGTGAAAAAGCCTGTATAGCAGCAAATCCAAATGAAAGAAGAATGTGCTCACAAGAGCGATAGCAGCAGACATGAGAGTGTATCAGATGATCTGTATATATGCAAAAATCATGCTGAATTTTGATGCCGCTCTCATTAAGAAAGCAAGCGAGTCGCACAAGTCACAATCTTCCTCTTCATTAGTAAAACACTGACGTGAGAACCAGGAGATTTTGGGGGAACAATTGATCGGATGGATGAAAAAACTTGGATCTATGTAAGGGAGTTGTTGTCAGGATAAAACATGAAAGCACTGACACTGTTTCTGTAATATGACTATATTGAAATGAGCTAAATTATGATAATATTATGAATCCCCCAACTGATTCCTCTACGGTGTTGTGGTTGGTTGCTAGGGCTTTCTATGTGGTTGCCAAGGTGCCAGAGTGATTTTTAGCATATTGCAGTTACTAGGATATTCTGGGAATGTGCCCCTCCCCATTTTATCATTTGTTCTCTTAACCCTTTAAAGTCTGACATATAGTTAGAAAAATCTTTTTGTTGACGTGACATGTGACACATGAAGTTTTTATTGCTCTTATAGTAGAGCGCATACTCGAGGATGGGGAAAACACCTCAATTTTATTTGCAGGTCCAAAATATGCAATTTGGTGCAGATGCTGATATTTATATATCCAAGTAAGATGAAATTCTGATATCTTGTAATGTAAAACAATGAAATCTTATAACAGTTTAGCAGACTATTGAGTACTTACATAACATCTATATAAACATCTGTTGTCAGTAATGTCTTCTTTAATGTCTAGGTAATATTTAAATTCTTAGTTTTATGATCAAAGCTCTGTAATTATTATTGCGGGGGCCAAACATATGTCGCAGTGCAATACAATGATGATTGAGAAATGTAGAAATAAATGTTCCTCAAAAGCCTGATGTATCATATTTGATACATTTCAACATGGTTTTTCTGAAAAATTATTCATCTTAGAAATATTACAAAACAATATAAAAGTTCTTATGTTTTCTTTATAAAAAGAAATATATTTATTTTGCTAAAAAGTATGAACTTTCAATCAGACAGGTTTTTCAGCAACATTTTGATCACGTCGATCACGAGGCCTTAGAAATTTGCATATCAAATATGATACGGTAGGTTTTAAAGGGTTAAAAAGTCAGTGGGGTCCAGGCAACATTGGATCCCATTGGTTTGCATTGTATTAAAAAAAACATTTCTCAAAATATCTTTTTGCAATAAAAACAAAAACCAAAGCATAATAAAAAACACAACAGCAAAACAGACCTTTCTCAAAATATCTTCTTCTGTGTTCCATAGAAGAAAGAAAATCACAGGTGTGGAATCCCAGATTTTCAGTGTTGCCTTTTGTGTTTCAGCAGTATGTTTACACACAAACAAGTACTCGTCTTGTCCTTCACTGTAACAGGGGATTACCCCGTGAGGGGGCGAGACCTCTGGCAACCTCATCGTCGCTCTGGGCAACAATGATTGCACAGTCACATGGATGGGTTTGGAGAAACAGCTAACAAAACCCTTTTGCAATTAATTCTCATTACGTGACAGGTCCAAAAGCAGCAATGGCGTCCCAGTCTGCTGAGCCGTGTTTTCCTACAGCCTTTTCCTTCAGGAATCATTCAGACAGGGACACCCTGCACTCTGTAACTGCCCCATGTCACTCTGGCAACACACCAGAGCCCTCATGATGTCAATGCACTTAGCATGTATTACACAATAAGCATCCTTATAGGTGCAATAAGTGATTCTCTACAGAAGCATTTTTTGTTAAACTGTCTCTAATCCTGTTAGCAATCACTGTCCTCATACTGTATTCATAATATATTTTTATAAATATATATTATCTGTGGAAGGCGTAGGAACCTAAAATGTTTATCCAATCTTTATATTCAGTCCAAATGAAATAATATGATGTCCTACCTGTCTGTTAAAATATGTTCTTACATATCCTCCTGCACCCTGTTCACGCAAACATCATTCATCATCAGCGCGTTTCATGCTATGCAGAGTTTATACAGACAGAGGTCAGTCACGAGCACCGCAAACAGCAGCCACCTTTCACAGTTCGTACCCGATCAAAACAACGAGCTTATGCTGCGTTCACGCCACTACTATCGTAATTAAGAGATGTCAACCCGTGACGTTCTACCCGGAGCTGTTCAGATCCTCAGACTCAGAATTACGCGTTTCCATGTCAACAGGATCAACACCGAAATGAATCTGCAGCAGTCATCCAAGCTCTCTAAGTTGTTTCCATTCATTATTATAGTAATGTTATGTGCTTTGAGACATGAGGTAGTTTAAGGCAGTGGTTCCCAAAGTGGGGGGTTGCGGAACCCCGGCGCAGGGGTCGCGAGATGATTTCAATTTTTTTTTTTTCTTAAAAAGTGGAAAAAATACATAGGCCCTATATATTTTTGTTGCAGTTAATTTAATTCAATACTTATTAAATGGTGTTTTCAGAAAAGTCTGATTAAAAAAATATATAATGTATATTTTTTAATTAAATTTGTAATTTTGTATTACGTCAGCGTCAATCACAATCAAGTGACGTACATCACGCGCTGTTGTTTGCTAAAGCTAAAGGTGTTTGGAGGCTACAAACAAATAATACCTGCTTTAAAATGAAACGGTGGTTAATATGCACAACAGAAAAACCGAGAGGAGGAGAAAAGTATGTGTGATGCTAAAAGAAATGAAGAAGAATTATTCAGCATGACACAGAAATGCTTTACTGAGTACTTAGTGTTTCGGACGTGTGCGCCGCTCAGACCTGCTCGACTGGTTCCTGATGGTAGAACAATGTTCAACCCAACATAGTTGCACAGTTACTTTCCAAGAGAGAACAGGTGGATATCGAGCGGCTCATGCAGAATTGTAACACTGATTTTTCACGTAGAACAATAAAATATAACTTTGTGTGCTTTGAGACTGGGCATAAAATCGATTTGCTGTACATTTCACGTGACGGGAGGGGTTGTTGAGGTGGGGGGTCGCGGAGCAGCAGCGCATTATCATGGGGGTCGCGGGCTAAACAGTTTGGGAACCCCTGGTTTAAGGGGCCGTTCACATATCGCGTCTTTTGAGCATGCTATTCATTATTTAAAATGTAGGCACGTGGCAAGCGCGCTCAAAATGGAAGCGACCAAACTGGTCCTTGTCAACTCTGAAATAGCCTTTGAATCTCTCATCGTCCAGACGGAGCTCTTGGACAAGTTTGTGAAATTCTCTGCGATGCACCCAAACACTGCGGGAGTTTTTCTTCTTCTTCTCCATAAATAAATTCTTGTACTAGAGCCACTGCAAGGGCTTTTCGGTGATGGAAATCCATTTAAACTTCCGCTTAGTCGTGGAGAGCGCTGTTCACGGTTGCATAGCAACGACAGACGCCACAGGAGCGTAAGCTGCGAGCGCTTGCAAAATCGCTTGCAAAAGGAGGAGGAACCAGCGCGGCCTCACTTTCCACATGTTTTTAATATGTGAATGGCCTCTAACGCTGTCCCTTGTGAAGCTTTGCCGAGAGCAGCTGTGTGTGTGCGTTCATGTGTTTTGGAGGAGGCGTGGTTTTGGACGGCGATTTGCAAGGGATCGTATGCTTTCAATGCTAGCAGGCTAACATTAGCATTTCCCAGATCACCTACTGCTCCTTTAAAGTTGGCATGAAACGGAAGTTGCTATTGTCTTTTCTTCTCTACTGTGATGTCTATCCGAGTGAAAGGCATCTGAAATGAGAAGGCGGCACTTGATCTTTCGGAACTGATTGGATCGCTGGAAGTTGGGCGTTGCTAACGAAATGAAGCCACATCTGAATTCTCATTTGCAGTCAGTTGTGGGGGATTTCCCTCCATCGGACTCACTGCTAGCACCCTCACGTTACTGTAAGAACTTTATTTATTGAGGATGACGAGGACGGTCAGCACAGAGTGAGTGGGGAAGAGTGAGCATTTTCAGTTCATTGCTATGGAAGTTGGGCCTCACGCTCACACTCGCGCGTAAGTTAAGCGTGACTCAACTTCCATAGGAATGAATCAAAAAATGCTCTGGTCGCTTGCTCTGCTACAATGGACACGCAGCCTCACTGACTGAGCGTGTCCTCCATCTGGTTCCTTTCAATGTTTGAGGGTACTGTACACCCCAATGACTGGCATCAGCGGTGGTTAATGCATTGAAGTGAAGTTTTGATTTGATTAAAAATAATGAAGCACACAGATAAATTATTGATAATAAATACTACAATATTCCGTAAAAAATAACAATTGCCAACTTTGATTTCATGCAGCTAGCTTTTAAGCATCAATGTATTTTAATTTCAATTCTAGCATCACTGCCACTGGGCCACTTTGGTTTTCTGAAGTTACTTGCCACAAACTGTCATATATTTTTAATATTATCTCATAATTTGGCAGCAGGCATATTAGGCTGCTGTCACTTTAAGACCTGTTGTATGTATCCATTATACTGTTACACATATAAAAAATAACTGACTGTGTTTGTGTGAATACTCCCAAGACCGGCATTTTGACATTATTTTGTATGTATTTGACTGTTTAAGTGCAATAATAATTAAATAAATAAATAAAATAAAATTATGCGCAATGCGTGCAATCCCACGCCGAAATTCAAGCCCTATAACCAACAATATTCATCCTGAGCAAATGAAAGGAGTGAGTGAGGGGAGGTGGGTTTGTGTGTCAACTCCATGTCGGAGAGACGAGAGAGTGAGAAAGTTGTATCGTGTATCTATTCTGTGGAAAATGAGTATTGGAAGGTTTAGATATTTCAGTATCAGTATGTATCAAAAAATCAGTATGTTTGACAACACTACATTGCACTTGAACTGATCAAACAGAAGAGCTACTGTAGCTCCAATTGCTGGAAAAAGTAATGTTGGCCATGATAAAATCACATGGGACTGCGCAGCCGCAGACTACTGTCCACTGTCGAAAGTGCCTAGTGTGCATGTGAGCAGCAAAACTGGACTACAGAGCAAAGGAAAAGGTTGCCTGATCTGATCTGAATAATGTTTTCTTTAACCTGGGCAACACATGGCACCAGGATGCACTATGGGAAGAAGGCAAGCCAGCGGAGGTAGTGTAATGCTTTGGGAAATGTTCTGCTGGGAAAGCTTGGGTCCGGCCATCCATGTGGATGTTACTTTGACACGTACCACCTACCTAAGCTTTGTTGCAGACCATGTACACCCTTTCATGGAAACGGTATTCCCTGGTGGCTGTGGCCTCTTTCAGCGGGATAATGCGTCCTGCCACAAAGCAAAAATGGTTCAGGAATGGTTTGAGGAGCACAACAATACAAGTTTTAGGTGTTGACTTGGCCTCCAAATTTCCCAGAGGTCAATCCAATCGAGCATCTGTGGGATGTGCTGAACAAACAAGTCAGATCCATGGAGGTTCCACCTCGCAACTTACAGGACTTAAAGGATCTGCTGCACACATGTTGGTGCCAGATACCACAGCACACCTTCAGGAGTCTAGTGCAGTCCATGCCTCGATGGGTCAGAGCTGTTTGGACAGCAAAAAGGCGACCAACACAAGGAAGTTGGTGATAACGTCATTCCTTATATTTATATATATATATCAGCAGATGAAAGATCTGACAGACATAGAGACATGCACAGACTTATGTACATGTGCTGTTTTTAAACCAATTTTCTAAACAGATTACTTTAAAATCTTCTGGGAAGTCGCACTCTCTCTGACACCCAACATCATTAACTGAACTTGCTAAGAAAGTCTGTGACTAACTGACAGGAGAACAGAGACACAGGAACTCCAGTGCTCATCATTATTTCACAGCAGAACATCTCAATCGGTCCTGATGTTGTGTGAGGCCAGCCGTGGGGCCCGAGGAGGTCGGATGGTGTGAGAGGGAGTGAAAGAGCACACTTGGGTTGGGAAGCAGGTAATTAATCCAGCACTTTTCCTCTGGGCCTATTCGAGCAGCTGCTCTTTCAGGCAGTCCAGCATACCAACAGCAGGAGAGAACAGATGTTGCTTATGGTTTAATGAAGAAGCCAGAGGCTATCAGATTATTCACAGCTTTACATATGCCTGCTGGTCCTTTTTATTGATCCAGTTTGAGTTTAATCTTTTAGTTTGGAGAACAATAAAGGGAACGAAGAATGAAAATAGCTTTTTCTGTGCTGCTTAAGTTGCTATACATGTATTCACCTTCTTCAGATTCTCATCTGCACAAAAGAGGAAATATTTCTCCTATTTGATATGAAGCAGTGCTATTTTTATTTATTCATCGTATGCTCGCATAAAGAAAAGAAAATAGTCCAACACTGTGGTACGATGAGCACACTCTGGCCCTTAAAAGAGCAGCCAAAAAAACGGAGCGCAGCTGGAAAAAACTAAACGGATTTTCGCATTTTTGCACATGATTGCATACAGAAAGGCCCTAAAAACTGCTAGCTCTGATTATTTTTCAACCCTCTTAGAAGAAAATAAACACAAACTTAGGTATTTATTTGATAAAGTAGCTAAATTAACAAGAAATAAAGCTTCAACCCCTGAGTAATGACTTTATGAACTTCTTCAGGATTGATAATATTAGGGAGAAAATTATAACAATGCAACTGTATACTACAGTATCACATCAGATGCATGTAGTGTCCCTAAGGAAAAACTCCATTCATTCATTCATTGCTATAGAGGAGAGGAAGAATTGATCTTTTCTCTATGTATAGATAAAAGATTACCAAAATAATTCCAGTTCGCACAGATCCACAGAAATGACTAATTCTGTATTTCGCGAACCAGGCAAGTAATTTGGCGAAGTCAATTTATACATAAAGACTAAGCGATGTTACCAGAAGTTTATAAAGTTATAAATATGAATATTTTTCCTAAAAAAGTTCACTTCAGAAGGCCTTTATTAACCTTCTGGAAGCGATTGGATTACTTTTATGATGGATCAATGCTTTTTTGGGGGGCTTCAAAATCTCAGATACTATTCATTCCCATTATGTCAGTTGCTTAAAAATAAAATAAAAAGATGACTCAAGTAAACTTCCTTTTACAAGAGGATTAAAAAGTGATATTTTTCCTATAGATTTAACATGTTAATTCAGTCTTCAGCTTGTCTACATTTGACATTGTCTCCTGCTAGTTAAGAATGCAAGTTTACTTTCACACATAATAATGGAAAATTTTCAAGAAGTTCAGTAATTAGACATTTTATTCGCTCAACAACAAGACGCACTCTCCTAAAAACTGGCCAAAAATGTATGGCTTGTCACATTCTAAAGTGCTTATTTGTTAGAGGCAGACATGCTTAAAACATAACACTTAAAAAAGACATGACAGCCAAAATGAGCCCAGGACAATTTCACTTAAATAGACACAGAACTAAACATTTGGTTCTTGCAAGCCATGAAGTACACACAGCAAAGAGCACAAGCATCTCCAGAAAACAAAAAGAAAGTAACAGTCCTCAAAAGTGAGATGTATTTGTGTTTGATCCCCATCAAAATCTGGCACTAGTTTGTAAGGAAGCAGAGCTTCAGCATTTGCTGAAGTATTTGCAAACCTCAAAGGAAAAGTGAAATTATTTTTTCTATATTAAACTTAAAAATAAAGTAGTCATATTACATTTCTCTGTTTAAACATCACTTTTAGCTAAAAGTAAAAACCATTTCTATAAAATACAAATATACATTCATTTAGATGCATCTCATAGTATGTATGGAAGCTTGTTTCCACCACGAAATAAAAAAAAAAAAAATGCAACTGACTTTTTAATCTCGCAATTATGACTTTTTTCCTTGCAATTGCGAGTTTATATCTCTTAATTCTGAGGGGGAAAAAAAAGTAAGAATTGTGAGAAGTTGTAATCATGTTTTATTCCATGGTGGAAACAAGCTACCATAAATATCAACCATAAATATTGTTAATCTCAGCTTTAAACAGGCATCCATACAGTATCAATGGTCAAAACATGCTTGAAATGAACCATTAACCATCAACAGAAAGAATAAAAATTAAATAAAAATTAAGTGGACATCTTCATCTTGAGAAATAAATAAACCGAACATCAAGTGGTCAAATGGGGTCTTGCACTGTTTACAATGTTAAACCTGAATTGCTGCCATGCTATTCAAACGAACAGACACAAACCCTGCCTGCCAGACAGAGCGCATGCACTCCACAAACTTAGCTGGGAATATCAGAGCTGTTGTTGCGGTTTCCATATTTGTGATGAATGAAAAGGAGCACCACACCGAGGAAGAAGCAGATGGAGCCCACTGTTATGTAAGCAATGCCCAAGAAGGGGGTTTTTCCCTCCCATCCAGGAGATGGTGCTGAGGATCATACGCTTCCGGCCCTCAAAGCTGCGGACAGGGTAGTCTGAGGGGCAAGCGGTTGAGGAAACGATGTCAATTCAGAAGTTATTAAACACCCTCTGTGGTGAAAATCAAGTTTTTAATGTTGTTTCTGTATGTGGTGTGTGCTTTAAGACAAACTACCAGACAACACCATTGCTGAATATGGTCTCAAAAACGAGTTTGGAAAACACCAATTATACCGTCACAAACATGTAACCAATCCTGTCAATGCATGGGGCGGGGCTTTTCTCCACTGACTCTCTATGTTCAAAGCGTTTCTAAGGATGCTGGTTTTTAGAAGGCAGCTGTCTGACTCGGAGATGGCGAAGGGGAACATGGTTTGTGTAACATTAGCAACACATTATTAGCCATTTGATAACAGTCGAGCCAAAGCCTAATCATTTCAATCAAATGTTTACTACAGTAAAGTTGATCGAGTGGATCTCTGAGCTGGCGTAAGTGAGTGGAGGTGGGGCTAATTTGCATATTCATGCATGTTTATTTTCATAAGAAATAATGTTTCATTATGTAGTTTTGACGATCAAAGATGAGTTTTAAGGGATAACATTATTGACTGCATGGAACTTTCAAATATAAATATTTAAGACTTGACACTGTAAGGGTTTTAAATTGATAATGTTTGGAGCGGAGTGTCTCAATACAATAATCCAGTGTGTGCAAATTTAACAATATTCTGTATATGGGATGTATGCTCTGTAGATTGCATTTTATAACTGGATAATATTTATAATGCTTTTGATGCTGACAAAAATATTTCAAAATTTAAAACATGGATATCACTTTGTATTGTTATATTGGTATATAAAACACTAATAAACTTCATTAAGTACAAAAAAAAATGTTTTTACAATTTTGACTATTGTAGATGTATTGTTCTTGCCTTAAATATTTGAATTACTAGTCAAAAATTGCAGTTATGATTCCACAGATGGAAGAACAATTTTTTGCCATTTCAGAAATTGTGGGTTCAGAAGTTTTTGAAGGAACTTAACGCTCTTCTGCTCACCAAGACTGTATTTATTTGATCAGTAATATTATGAAATATGATAATTTACAGTAACTTGTCTATATGAATATATAAATTTATTAAAGCTGAATTGTCAGCAATACTCCAGTCTTCAGTCACATGATCCTTCAGAAATCATTTTAATATGCTGATTTGCTGCTCACAAAACATTTCATATTATCAATTTTGAAAACAGTTGTGCCACTTAATATACAACATTCGTTTGAAATAGAAATCTTCTGTAAGATTAGGTCTCTTCTGTCATTTTTGATCAATTTAATGCATCCCTGCTGAATTAATAAAATGATTCATTTTATTCAAAAGAAAAATCTCAGTAACCCCAAACTTTTGAACGGTAGTGTATACTTACCAAAGTCAAAGACCACTAGTGAAAATGCTTTTATTTTTCATTTTAATTTAATAAAATTATTTAAATAATCTGATCAGTTTAATGTTTGAATGTTTAAAAGTTTGAATGAAACGTTACCAAGTGTATAGGTGGATTCACGGCATATCGTAATTACCGTAACTACAAGATTCTGGCTCGAAAAAAGCGTTCATGTCCTCGTAGAGGACCGCTGTACTACTTGACCGCTGTAGATTTAGGCGTTGATAATGGTGCCATAGAAACGCATAATTCCAAGTCCGCAGGATATGAACAGCTCCGAAAAAACATCACATGTTGTCATCTCAAGATTACTGTAATTGCGCGTAATTACCTTAATCTTGACATGACAACATGTGACGTTTTCTTCGGAGCTGTTCACGTGCTCGGTCTAGAATCTCATGAACGTATGAACGCACCTTATGACTTGAGAAGGCTCCGAAGAGCATCTTGTGCAGATTTGGAAATATATTGGTCATTTAGCGATGTACTGCTCACACACTGTTAGCTATCGCTCTCTGCAGAGCTACATGTTTTAAAGGTATGCAAAGCAAGGATACTGTAGGTGACTTCCAGAGTGTAGTTGCCTCTGGGCAGTGTGGGCGTCATGTTGTTCTTCTTCTGAATGATGCGGTAGAGCTTTCTGAATGTGGGAAGGGCAGCCGTGCGCATCCATACAATGAAATCCTCATTTATGAAGCCGTTGTTTTCTGGGTCAGTGTCTAGCTCATAAACAGGCTTGTGCCAGTTGATCGGCTTGGCTGTGTCTGGAAGATGAGTGTTTTAGTTAGAGATATGGACAAAACATATCAATTCATCACAGTTTACATACAATGTTTATGTATGGAATTATACCTATAAAAACGGCAGTAAGATTATTGCCAGCAGGGTTCCTGAACTTCACATGTTTGTCCGTCCACCATGCGATCCCTTTTTTGATCAGGGGAATTTGGGTTTTTGTTCCATTGGGATCAAGGTAAAACAAGTCCAATGTGTCTGAAGCAAAGAGTGAGAGAGACAATCGATATTAAAACTCTTGAGGAAACAGTTTTGCACAACGGGGCAAGTATTCAGCTCCAGATCTTACCATTAAACATGCTGTTAGCAATGGCTCCACACGGGGCTATCGGCTTTGCATTGAAGCGGTACGGCTCACATTCTTTGCTTGGATCCTGAAATATAATTATACGCTTTGAGCTTCATTCAATAACATGCAATTTTACAGGATCAAATCAAGTATGTCTTGTATTCAGGAAGCAGTAGACTTGTTGTAACAGGTGACAGCTGTTGCAATGTCACTCAGTTTAAAGTTCATTGAAAGCGACAATGTCTGTTGGTGATTGACAAGGATATAATAGGTGTGGAGATGATGCCAAACCTTGCTCTCATGCAGCACTTGTTGACATGTGCTTGCGTTGGCGGAACACACTATGCTGTCAAACATGTCAGACAGCTGAACTCAAAATCAGGTGAATTATTTCGTTCTTTATTATCTTCGTCATTAAAACTAGGGCTGTCTAATATATAAATAAATATAAATATTTATAAATAAATTGTAAATATAAATAAATATAAACATACATATATATATATATATTTATAAATATAAATAAATATATACATTTATTTATATTTATAATTTTTATATATATATATATATATATATATATATATATATATATATATATAAAGATACTCAGACAGACAGACATAAATAAATACAGATAGATCGGTAGATAGACAGTTACTGATAGATGGTTAGACGGACGGACATACAGACACAGATAGATAGTCAAACAGATAGATAAATAGACAGATACAAACAGAAAGACAGATAAATAGATATAGATAGACAGATACAAACAGAAAGACGGATAAATAGACTGGTAAATAGATACAGACAGAGAGATAGCAGACGGAAAGTTACAGATAAACAGATATATAGATAGAGACAGACAGACCGATAGACAGAGAGACAAAATAGAAACAGTTACAGATAGACAGACAGATACAAACACAGACAGACAGACAAGTTTTAATGTGCTATACCTTAAGTGATCGTTCGTCTCCATTAAGTTGGCTGTCATCTCTGGACTTCACATACCGCCGATGGTTTTGGTAGAAATTTGAGAGGCCATAGTACATGAAGACATTACTCTGAGGATATGAAATTAAGAGTCGTGAACTGGCATTGCTATGAAAGCTCATTACTTAACCCACCAATACAACACCCTCGATAAATACATAAACTGTGAACATTTGGATTTAAAATGCGTGTCAGATGTTATCAGTCAGGAAAGTCGAGGTCTACGGTTTCCTCATAGTACAACTAAAAGTGATCGCTGAAACAGCTAACAAAAAGTACTACGGTACGTTTCAATACCATGGAGCAATGAATATGATCGTCATAGTTCCAATCCAAGTGTGAGAGACTTCCAATTTATTAGCCACAATAAGTAAATAACTAA
The DNA here is from genome assembly GCA_037194245.1 of Opsariichthys bidens. Classification (NCBI taxonomy): domain Eukaryota; kingdom Metazoa; phylum Chordata; class Actinopteri; order Cypriniformes; family Xenocyprididae; genus Opsariichthys; species Opsariichthys bidens. The sequence goes on from CM074282.1 coordinate 24,816,685, forward strand.
AAGAATAACAAAGTGTAGTAAATGGTACAACTATTTGCGCCACAAACCAGGGTGTTTATGATTACTATAATATAATAAATTAAAACATTATGATAATAAATACCAATTTGCTTAAAGAATTAGTTCACTTTCAAATGAAAATTACCCCAAGCCATCCTAGCTTTATATAACTTTCTTGTTTCTGATGAAGACAATCAGAGAAATATTAAAAAACATCCGAGCTTTATAACGGCAGCAATGCGCTACCAAACAAGTATGAGCTGAAGAAAATGTCTCAATCCACATCCATCCATCATAAATATATTCCACGTGGCTCCTGGGGGTAAATAAAGGCCTTCTGAAACGAAGCGATGCATTTGTGTAAAAAGACCGCCTTCCGTACTCTTCAAAAAGCTTATGCTGAACGTCCTACACCTTCTCTATAACTGACGCGATGCCAGCTGCTTTTTCCCGTAATTTGAAAACAAAAGGTGGTCTGGTGGAAGATGCATACTTTACTTCAAAACTTTATAAATATGGATTTTTTTTTTTATTGTTACACAAATGCGTCATTTCAGAAGGCCTTTATTAACCCTCCGAAGCAGCGTGGAATATGTTTATGACGAACGGATGTGGATGGAGACACTTTCTTCAGTTCATACTCGTTGAATTACGGCCATTATAAAGCTCAGATGAGTCAGGACATTTATTAATATTTCTCTGATTGTCTTCGTCAGAAACAAGCAAGTCATATACACTTAGGATGGCTTGAAGGTGAGTAAAGCTAGGTGTAATTTTCATTTGAAAGTGAACAAATCCTTGAAACCACCTGCCATGCTTCAAAACATACCAGCATATGCCGTTTTTTTAAAAAGGGAAGTTTTATTGCAAACTGAGTATAGGTCCTTCAAATTTAATGCACATTTATGTCCAAGCCAGGGGTTGATTTTTTTTTTTTTTTTTAGACTTCAACCCCTCAAACATTATTTTTTCTGAATGGCAACTACTTTTACTCTAGTATAGTTTTGATGTACTTTTTCCACCTCTAGATTTTCCTGACTATCGTTTCATGGGTCAGGCTTTTAAAGGGTTAAGTCAAACTGATTTGCAGCAACATGTGAGTGAGTAAAAGATAAACCATGTATTTTGGCTAAACTATTCCTTTAAAAGGAATGCAGCATCATGGGCAGGTCATAAACACTCACCTCGAAAGGTTGGTCGAGGGTGAAGGACAGGACACATTTGCATGGAGTCGTGCTGTTCCAGCTGAAGTTTTGAGAGCAGTTAAAACACGGACTGGACATGTCAGTGCCGGTATAATCAATCTGCGAAGACAGATATATGCTTACAAACAATTAGATAACACATATGCCCAGATTAATACCTCAGAGCGAACAGTAGACGTCTATTTGCTAATAAAATGACACAAATAGATGATCAAACTGGCTCAAACCTCTAACTCTTTGATGTTGTTGGACGTCACGTAGAGGCCGATTCCTATAGGAATGAAGATGAGGCCGATGACGAAGAATGCGGGCAAAACCGTCCCCGCGGTCAAAATCGGCTGCCACGCCGGTAATCGCTGCTGTTTGAAAGCGGTGTTGTCGGGCTTTCTAGTCCGAATGGCGGTTCCGCCGAGGCCCGAGGATCCGGAGTGATGGCCGTCTTCTTCTTTCGCGTTGTAGCTGGACGCCATCATAGCTGTTATTACCAGCTCACAGCTTCAGAATTTGTATTTAAACACACGATTCCTCGATTATAGACACGTAGTTAATATAAAAGTGTTTTATATGTCCGCAGCAGTAGCTTATCTTCACTGCGGCCTTCTCTCCAGACTGCATAGAAAGTTGCTTGTTTTGTTTGAGGCGGTGCAGGAAGTGTCAACTAGTGTGATTCGCGAATCATGTATATGAGCCGGTTCATTTGATTCAGTTGAACTAATTTGCGAATAGCTTTTGAATCACTGAGCTGCTTTGTTTGAATAATTATGTTCAGGGATGAAAATGGGTACGTACGAGAAATCTTCGAGGTTTGATTTCGTGTAAACACTGTCTAATGATGTTTATTGAGCTGAATTTATCTGAAATTGTGTATTATGTTACCAAAATATCTACTTTGATATCACATAGCCTACATGCAGTAATTGAATTTCATTAATATCTTAAGTTACCATGTTAACCTTGAAATAACAATCTACTTACAATAACCTGTTCATATTTGTTTTAATACACGTTCATATGATCATAAACAACCATTTTACTTAAGTAATCATCATAAATGTCATAGTGAGTTAGGAGTTCTAACACGTTAGGCTGACAAACTATAGACCTTGAAAAATATAGGCTACAGTATACATGTACAACTTGGAATTTGTAATGGAAAAAAGGGTTGGCATAAACACAACTTTGATAAAATACCTCACGTTTAATTCCCCACCGCTATTAAGAGATAATCTGTTGATGAACAGGATGACTCAAAGGAATTGATGAATCGGTTTTTTGAACTGGTTCATAGATACGAACCGATTCGCTCAAATGAATCAGATATCTGGCAGACGTGTCATACCACATGACACCGCCACACAGAGATGTTAATAGCTAATTAAAAAGAATTAATAGTAGAATCATATATTTAATTTTATATATAATTTTATAAAAATTCAATTGTTAAATATCTGCCTTCATTATTGTTTTTTTATATTGTTTTATTTTTTAAAAAAGCTGGTCGAAACACTGTTTTGTTAGAAAATCTAAATGTATTTTAAACTAATTAGTTTACGAAATGGATAGATGTTACAATAATCGTATTTAGGAATAAAGGAATAAAGATCTGAGCGACTTTGATAAGGGCCAAGTTGTTATGGCAAGGCTATAGACACCAGGATGCAAGGAAATCCTGGGTCTTCATGTGGACTGGTCTCATTGTAGTCTACACTTATTCATGACAGTGTTGTTCCCTGGTGGAAGTGGTCTCTTACACAGTCATGTAGAGTCCATTCCTCGGCTGGTTGGAGCTGTTTTGGCAGCACATGGAGGACCAACAGCATATTAGCCAGGTGGTCATAATGTTTATAAGACCATAATATATCTTTTAAATAATAAACTAAACTATTTGCATTTTCTGTAGGCTCTGTGGTTCAATTCACAGTCTCCATTTAGAAGTTTGACCATTTGAACCACAAGATGGAGCAAGAGACCAAAGTAACGACTTAACGCAGTAACAGGTTCTCTCACAGCAGCTGTGGAGGACTAAACTTGCAATATTTTATCAAAGCTGTGTTTATTTCATTCCTTTTTCCATTAAAAGTTCCAAGTTCCTTATCATGCAGGTGTAGACTTGCTCGCTTTGAAAATCCCTATATATTTTTCAAGGTCTATGCCCTTTTATAGTTTGTCAACCTACCATTTCTGCTCACAACTTCCCCTTCAGATTTATGCACTGTTTCTCTGACTTTGTGATTTCTTTATCTTTGTCCTCCACTCTCTTTCAAAGGCCCCTTTGCTCGGCTTTAAGTTCTGAGTTTTCACAACTTGCCATCCCTAAGGTTCCTTTTTTTCTGAGCTTTACTTTTGTTCTTTGATTGCTCAGTCCAAAAAGTTGGCCAACTTTTAAACACTGTCAGCTCTACCCGTTCCTCCACTGCCATCTTGGCAGTCAGCTCTTCACATTACTGAGCAAACTCGGCTGGGTTTTGTCTGAGTGATACCCTCCAATCTTTTGGGTCATTTAGCTGTTAAGTTCAGCATTGCTGTTGACAGCCTCAAGACACTGCTTTGCCGAAATCAGCGAAACAGTGTATTTTGTTTTCTATGAAACTGATTCTTAGTCGTCAACATCAATGCAAATTATTCCAGCTATATCGTCACCTATTTAAGCTGTCTTCTGCTTGTTCTTCTGCAGCTTCTCTTTGTAGTCTTGCGAAATTAGCAAAGATCTGACTAGATGACCTTTCATTATTCATTGAACATGAGGAATCGAAGTCTCTCTCTCTCTCTCTCTAGTATAATAAATACTGTAACTGGAATAAAAAAACAAAAATACTCAATTATGATTCATTGAATTTGTGGCACATTCACATACGTGTGTGTGTGTGTGTGTGTCACAGTGAATCAAAATGGACCATTCTTGTTTTTTTATTGAAGTATTTATTATAAATGATTTATCCATGCACATCATTATTTATTTATGCATTAAAAAAAAATCAAAGTAACTTCCTGTCAAAATGGGGGAGGAAAGACTATCGCCACATCCATTTCATGTCGACTTTAAATGAAGACCTATATCATATTGATCGCCTCTGCACAGTTAAGGGTTAAAAACGATTTTCAGAATGCTGAATAAGCTAGATGCTAAAATAATCTCTTTTAGGTCCCATGTGGAAAATCCTGTTTGGTTCCCTGGTGTTGTATCTTTCAGTGAAGTATCTTATGGCTGCCGCAAGGGTGTTTAGCCTAAGCTGAAAATTCAGTGTGAGTGTAAAATTACATTATGGAAAAATTCTTCTGTTGTTTTGATATTTTGAGAAATTGGACACACTGTGTTAATGTATATAAAAAGAGTTGAATAAAAAGAAGGGGATTTCTGATGGGATATGGGAAATGAGTCAAGCACCTCTGTCTTATATAAAGAACTGACTCATAATACTTTTAAATTTCTTTAATGTTTCAGAATGATTGCAAGTAAAGGTATCTTGACTAGTCACATATATTTAAAAGCAGCACTGTATCCTTCCGTGTTTTTCAGTAGGAGCGCGGGCAGCTTTTTGAAATTGTGTCTGGCTTTCGGTGTCATCGGCTTCCAGGTATTTTTAGCTGCACAAAACAGCTTGTTATGCTGCTTGATATTGCAAACGGGTATTTCTTACCATATTGTATTGTCTCAATTAAACACGCTGGTCTGTTGCGCAAACGGTTTTACAGTGAACTGCACTTTGGTTTTCTTCTAGTTTTTTTTCCTATAGTGGCTAATTAACTGGAAATCGCACACATTACTTCCGCATTGAAAAATTGTCTAGTCAAGTCACCTTTACTTATATTGTGCTTTTACAATGCAAATTGTGGCAAAGCAGCTTTACAGTAATAATTGACAAATAATTTTTGGCTGCCAAAAATGGCAGCGAAAATGGTGTCATTGTCCAGCATATTCTATATATTTGTATTGATTCATTCCGTTGCAAAGATCAGCAGTTATTAGTCTAGTTAATTTAGGTATATCAGCACTGGAGAAAACAGAGACGTAATCGTCCGGCTCAGCTCAGTTCGCAAACAACGGTGCCAATACAGGCATACCAAAAACACTGCTGAGTATCAAGCAAGTGTCCCCAACTTAAGCAAGACAAAGGCAACAGGGGCAAGGAACCAATACTCCAACAAATGGAGAAAAAAACCTTGGGAGAAACCAGGCTTAGTTGGTGGGCCAGTTCTCCTCTGGCCAACAGTGATATCAACACCTGCTTGATATTCAGGCAGAGTTACAGGTCATAAGTCCGATTTAGGATCGCAACAGTCAAAATATTTAATACAGTTCCATCTAGTTTAGGATCTTTGTCATCACGCCGGTATGGGCCGGTTTGTTGGGGATCTGTGCCACTGGTCGATGTGTCGTTAAAGCCTTCACAAGGGATGATCTAGTTGACACAGTCTCTGCTGACATTTCAGGGCTGCGTTGCTGTCGTGTATAGGCGCAGGTTTTCCATCTGACCCAGACATGGCCCAGATCCAGCTAATTACAGTAAATGGTAAACCTCGAGATAAGCAGAGAGACTAAAATTATCGTAGACTCCATTCTTCCTCTCATGTAACAAGTACATCCGATGTTATAGGAAGTGTTCCCGGTACCGGCTGACCTGATCTATGCAGCCTAACAATCCTTTAACAGATATGAAGACATAAATTGATAATGCGTCATGTGTATGCCAGGTTAAAGAGATGTGTGAGAACGTGATGTGTGGCGTGAGAGTGCATGGTTTGTCGGACATAGCAACAGTAACTAAAGACAGAGGGTCTTTGCGAAGGGTCAACTGCAGTCTCTGAATAGGTATATCTTTTGAATTAGACGTTTTATATATGAATGTGTGTTGTATGAATGTAATCCAGAGTCTGTTGCTTCGCTTCACTGCCATTCACAAATCCTCTCCCGTAGCCTGATGGGGCAATAATGTGTCCATCAAATTCACACTTGACTTCAGAATCTCACTGGTATAGTAGTAGGTCATCTGGGTATAAACCTACTGTTTTATAAATACTATAAATCTGGACCTACAACTTGTTTCACATACTGATTTCACCTAAAATAGTAGAGAAGAAGCCAAACGTTTTCAGAACTTTGTCTAACATTCTGACAAGGTTCTCTCAAAGTTAATAGAACGTTAGTTAAAAGTTCCTTTCCCACAGTAAATGCTTAATCTCATTCTCATTTGTTTATTAGATTCCTTAACTTTTTAACAACTTTCTCTTTTTTAAGTGCATCAGGTTACTAAATTAAAACCGTAAAGCTCATCTTGATCCTGTATTTATGTTTTTTACAGGCTCACAAGAACAGAACATTCATAATGATGGAGATGGCTGAAATCTATGTGATGGATGCATGCAATGGAGGGGCAAAGAAACAAGCTAGTCTTGACAGTGGCCTGAAGTTGCTCACCTGGTTCAGAGGAGGAAACTGAAGATGAATAGGAATCTGACTTTTCCAAACCAGTCTGAAATCTTACACTCCTCTGCAGAGCTGCAGTGAAGCATGCTAAGCGATCCAGCATGGAAACACTGTTGTCTCCTCTTTTTCCTCACAACTTTTCTGCTTTCTCAGCAGGAGATATTGAAATGCTAAACCACCATGATTAATCAACCGCTTGTAGCTGGAGACACCATAAGCTACTGGGCCAAGAGAGACACAAACAGACAGCAAGGGGCCTGGATGCTGTCAGGGCCTGAAAGAAATATGCTAATAAAACAAGAACTGATGGTGAGAAGCTATTCAATCAATGATTTCCTCTGACTCTTGGAAAAAAAGGAACAGAAAAGCAAATATGTAAACTTAAATACTGGTGGTGGAGTATTTGGGTGGAGGCTTGCAGATCCATAGCTTTTTCAGGGGGCAATACATGAATTCCAAATGCTGTTTAAAGGGGAAGGCTATTTGAAGGGTCAAGAAAAGTGAGTCATTGAATCACTTTATGAAGATCTCTGAAGCCTGTTGGCAAAGTGTAAATAGATAGGGACTTTTTATTTTCCTTACAAACTTATTTAAAAGTCTTTAAAATAAAAGTCTGGTGAAGGAAATTACCAACCTAAAATATTAGATTAAATATAGACCAGTTATTTAAAAAAAAAAATGATTTCCATTTTTTCCCCTCTATACTATGGAAGTCAGTGGGATCAATAGTTTGGTTATTCTTATAAATATCTTCTTCAGTGTTCAGCAGACGAACAACTTGAGGGTGAGTAAATGACAAAAGTTTTATTTTGGGGTGAACTATCCCTTTAACAAAACTATTTGAATCGGTTCTCTATTCATGAACCATTCGGATAGAGCTCATGAATCAATCAGTTTTTCCACAATAATTCAGAACAAAATGGGCGCTAGATGAATACCTACAATCAAAACAACTTGCAAAATGGTCTATCATTTAACAACGATGAAGAACATTTTCATTGCACGGATAAAGTCTAACAATCAATGACTCTTTTTTTTTTATGAGTGAAGTGGGTTCTGAACCGGTTGGCGATTTAAAGTCGGTCGGACAGTTCACTCACGCTTTGAAACGTTTGGAGAGGTTTGGTTTCTTATTCCATATATGCGGTACTTTAGAAAACAGATTTTTTAAAAAGCGCTCGATGAAGTGGATATTAACTTAAACTGAAACAACATCAGTCTGTATTTCTTTCAGGGTGTGTGTATAGGCTTATGTGTATATAACGTTACTTCATGTATGCTAATATATTCCACTTGGTCATGTTTTTTTATGTTTATGGCTATGGTTATTTGCATATATTTAGTTTTACTAATTTATTTTATTTTTTTACAATAATTTTAGTTGTTTCAAAAGCACCTGGTCATTTAAAATCTCACCTGGACATTTTAAAACCCTTAACTACTTTTAAATATCCGAAGATATGAGTCGAAATATATTTTTGAAAGGTAGCATCTTGGAGAGAGATTTTTCTGATCCCTCAGGAGATTTAGGCCTGGTTTCACAGACGGGGCTTAACCTAAGCCAGGATCAGACCTTAGTTCAATTATGGCTTTTAAGTAGCTTTTATAAACGTTCACTAAAAAAACACATTACTGATGAGCATCTTGAGACAAAACAATGCCACGGACTTATTTTAAGATATGTTAGGGCTAGCTTAAGCCTGGTCTGTGAAACCGACGGGAAGAGATTAAAAACAAGTTTGTTAGTCACCATGAGATCAAAATGGACAATTGTTGTTTTTAAATGTAATTTTGCAATATTTATTATAAATGCTTTGATTGGTGCATATCATTATTTGCACAAATATAATCAACCTATCACTCACATGAGATCGCAGCAGTAATGAACCACAACCATCCAATCAATTCCCGATGGACAAAATCAAGTCCAGCCCAGCATTTTTTTTTTATTGTCCGAGAAGCCAATACACTCATTACAATAGGGAAGAAAAGACTTTCACAACTTCCGTTTCATGCTGACTATCAAAGGGACAAAAGCTGGTGGCGTTACAGCTGAAACTGAAGATTTATTTTGACCTTATGAGTGAAAGACACAAAGGTCAAATCTGACAGCTGGCAATGACAAGCCTGTGCAAATGAATTTACCACACAAGCTGTCATACGAACGACAACGGCAATCTGATGCCTATAGTCTTAGGTAGACTGGTCTCAGTATTGCCTCCCCTGAGATCCATCTGGCCGCGTTGCTCCGTAAGGTCACTCCGGTGGGCGTCTGCACCCACTCTTTTCGGCTACATGGCCAAGCAGATGGCCTCACAGCGTAAAAGGTTCCTGTGTCTTAGGATTCGCTGGGAAAATGATGAGTCAGTCAGGATGTGGCCTGCCTTCAAAAATGTCCCAGCCTGCCAGTGTCCTTGCCACCCTGATCAGCCATCCACATGATGACAGACTTCCATAATGTGCCATCTTTCATTAACCTCCCTGTGAGTGATGGATTAACCCTGAGGGCAGAGACAGAGTCATAGATTATTGAGAACAAGCTTGCCTTACCTCAGCCTCACCTGGTTTATAACAGATGAGACTGAAGTTTTCTAGAGGACAGTTTTTGCACTTGAGATGCAATATTTTTGCTCAAGCATAGCAGAGGTGAGATTATGTTCAGGGGAACCGATGTTAATATCAGAATGAAAGAGAAATTATTATATTTTTTTCTCGAATGGCTTCTCGAACAAGAAAAAATGTAGAGGAGGACTTGATTTCGTTCATAGGGGAATTGATTGGATGGTTGAGTGTTTGTGGCTTGCTATTGGTCGATCTCATGTGTGAGACGAGTTGTCCTGCCCTTGCGTCAATAAACGTCATTACAGAGGAGATCTTGCTGCAAGAGGGAGGAGAAGTTATTCTGATTAAAGATTATGAGGGCACATGAATAATAATAAAAAAAAGATGTGCGGATAAATCTTTTATATTATCTTTTATTTAAAAAATAATGATTGTATTCAAACGGGTTTCCGGAATACATTGCCTGACAGACAAGCAGAATATTAAAGTCCCCCTGTAGTCAATCATTTTATCCCTTAAAAATCACAAAGATGACATGTTTAAGTGTGAAGAAAAACTTCATGCCTTAAAATAGCTTGAATTTAACTCTACACCCTTGCTTCATTTAGTATACATGGATCCTTGAATATGCCAATTGACCGTTCTCAAAGACCCGCCCCCTTTAGTTACTGTTTCTATGTCTGACTAGCCATGCTCTCTCATGCCACATGTTCTCACGCAGTGAAAAATTCATCGTGGAGCAAAGAGGACACTGACAACGCATTGACAGACAAGGCAGAGCAGGTTACTTTTGATGTGAAAAAAGTTTCAAATTTAAAATATTGTAATTTTTTAAAGAAGTTTAAACAATAAATACCACATAGTGTCTCTTTAATGTGTCATGACAGATCGCTGTAGCTCCTTCAAGCGGCTCGTGAACCAATCATCTCGTCATACTAGTTCATTTATAGCCATGAATGGACATCAGAAGGAATGTTGCTTCAACCGTGGAAAGACACAATTTCAAGTTCAGTAACATTAATCTACAGTCGTGGCCAAAAGTTTTGAGAATTACATAAACATTAGTTTTCACAAAGTTTGCTGCTAAACTGCTTTTAGATCTTTGTTTCAGTTATTTCTGTGATGTACTGAAATATAATTACAAGCACTTCATACGTTTCAAAGGCTTTTATCGACAATTACATGACATTCTTGCAAAGAGTCAGTATTTGCAGTGTTGGCCGTTCTTTTTCAGGACCTCTGCAATTCGACTGGGCATGCTCTCAATCAACTTCTGGGCCAAATCCTGACTGATAGCAACCCATTCTTTCATAATCACTTCTTGGAGTTTGTCAGAATTAGTGGGTTTTTGTTTGTCCACCCGCCTCTTGAGGATTGACCACAAGTTCTCAATGGGATTAAGATCTGGGGAGTTTCCAGGCGATGGACCCAAAATTTCAACGTTCTGGTCCCCGAGCCACTTAGTTATCACTTTTGCCTTATGGCTCGGTGCTCCATCGTGCTGGAAAATGCATTGTTCTTCACCAAACTGTTGTTGGATTATTGGAAGAAGTTGCTGTTGGAGGGTGTTTTTGGTACCATTCTTTATTCATGGCTGTGTTTTTGGGCAGAATTGTGAGTGAGCCCACTCCCTTGGATGAGAAGCAACCCCACACATGAATGGTCTCAGGATGCTTTACTGTTGGCATGACACAGGACTGATGGTAGCGCTCACCTTTTCTTCTCCTGACAAGCCTTTTTCCAGATGCCCCAAACAATCGGAAAGGGGCTTCATCGGAGAATATGACTTTGCCCCAGTCCTCAGCAGTCCATTCACAATACTTTCTGCAGAAGATCAATCTGTCCCTGATGTTTTTTTTTGGAGAGAAGTGGCTTCTTTGCTGCCCTTCTTGACACCAGGCCATCTTCCAAAAGTCTTGGCCTCACTGTGTGTGCAGATGCGCTCACACCTGCCTGCTGCCATTCCTGAGCAAGCTCTGCACTGGGGGCACTCCGATCCCGCAGCTGAATCCTCTTTAGGAGACGATCCTGGCACTTGCTGGACTTTCTTGGACGCCCTGAAGCCTTCTTTACAAGAATTGAACCTCTTTCCTTGAAGTTGCTGATGATCCTATAAATTGTTGATTTAGGTGCAATCTTAGTAGCCACAATATCCTTGCCTGTGAAGCCATTTTTATGCAACGCAATGATGGCTGCACGCGTTTCTTTGCAGGTCACCATGGTTAACAATGGAAGAACAATGATTTCAAGCATCACCCTCCTTTTAACATGTCAAGTCTGCCATTCTAACCCAATCAGCCTGACATAATGATCTCCAGCCTTGTGCTCGTCAACATTCTCACCTGAGTTAACAAGACGATTACTGAAATGATCTCAGCAGGTCCTTTAATGACAGCAATGAAATGCAGTGGAAAGGTTCTTTTGGGATTAAGTTCATTTTCATGGCAAAGAAGGACTATGCAGTTCATCTGATCACTCTTCATAACATTCTGGAGTATATGCAAATTGCTATTATAAAAACTTAAGCAGCGACTTTTCCAATTTCCAATATTTATGTAATTCTCAAAACTTTTGGCCACGACTGTACTAACTCCCCTAACTGCTTTGTCGGACAAAATGGCGGATTCGGGGTTATGATTGTTTAGATCGCCTGGCGAAGGGTCAATTAGCCCCGCCTCCACTCACTCAGAGATCCACTTGGTCAACATGCTAAGGTAAACACTGTACAATGGCATCACTTTTTACAATGTCTCACACAAAATGGTAATTAATATGATTAGCCTTTAGCTTGACTACATTATTAAACGGCTAATAATGTGTTGCTAATGTTACACGACTCCCTTGCTTCAAAGCGGTCATAGTAATGATATGCTAAAGCCCGCCAGCACATTGACATGATTGGTTACAAGGAAGTTTGTGACTTGTAACCATCAATTTCAAACCGTGTTTTTGAAACTTTGTCTTTAGATCACTGCAGTTTTAAAGAGTAAATACTCAGCAATAACGTTGACTTTAAATTTGCACATGGTTTGTCTTAAGCATATTAAAAACATGCATATATACATCAACATTAAACCACAGGGGGACTTTAATAATACTTCCATTAGCATTAGCAATAACATTTAATTTTCATAGACAAAATGTAGATGGGGCAAGGTTTATTTTATTTTTAACGATTATAGACAAATAATATAATTCAGTTATAATTGATCATAGGTGGAGATTATAATAGATAACAGACTTTAGTGGGTAAAGAATTGGAGAACTGCTGCAGGAGAATTTTTTTACTTTCCATCAATCACACTTCTGTATTGATTTCTATCAATAAACTGTTACTTCAGATATTTCATGTATTACATTTCACCCAGTTCACATCTCTGATCATGACCGGTTACCTTCACTCTTAAAAACACCAGAATCAATAAAACAATAGACAGGTGGCGGTTCAGTACCTCTCCGTTGAAAGATCAGAACTTTAATGAACACTTCAACAGACATCCTCATGAAGACAAATGACAGCCCAGAAATTAATGCACTGACAAAAACCAAAATCATACTCTACAGTGATGTAGGGGCATATTACTTTGCCCTTCAGGGAATATTCCTGATTATTTTCAACATGATGTACTAAGAGTCAAATGTTTTGAATAATTGAGATTTTTTTCATGAAAGAAGTTTTTATATTTTTATATGAAAAATACAGCAAATACACTACTATTATAAAATATTGTTACAGTTTAGGGTAGCTGTTTTCTATTTGAATATATATATACACTGTTAAAAATTACTGTAAATTTTACAGTGTAATACTGGCAGCAGGGTTGCCAGCCAGTTACTGTAAAATTTACAGTAGTGTTACTGTAATTTAATATACAAAATTTCCCTGTATTCTCTGATTACAGTAAATAACTATATTTTTTAAATTACGAAGGGTCAATTTACAGCAATATTCTGTAAATTTGAGTCAAACCAACACGTGACCCCAGAATGCATTGCAGTTTACAGCAATATGCTGTATTATTAAAAAACAGCCAGCGGCTGTAAAATAATGCTGTAATTTTTACAGTAATTCATTACAGTGTATACGTAATTTATTCCTGTGATGTCAAAACTGCATCATTACTCCAGTCTTCAGTGTCACATGATCCTTCAGAAATCATTCTAATATGCTGATTTGATGCTCAGCAAACATCACTTTAGAAAACATATGAGGTGTTTTGTAGAAACTGGAATACACTATCATTCAAAAGTTTGGGGTAGGTGTGATTTTTTATTAATCAAGGATGTATTATATTGATTCAAATTGAGAGTAAAGACATTTATAATGTTACAAAAGATTTCTATTTTGAGCAAATGCTGTTTTTTTTTTTTTAACTTTCTATGCATCAAAAAAATCCTGAAAGAATGGTTTCCACAAAAATATTAAGCGGTGAACCATTTTCAACATTGATAATGAGAATTTTTAAATATATACATTTTATAAGAGACTTCCAAAACATTTAAGAAATTTAAACATTCATTTGACCATAGATGGCATGTAGTCGTTTACAACAGAACCATTATGACAATGTTATATCCTTCAGTTTGTAAAAATGAATAGGAAACAGTAAATGAGTAAATGGCAATTTTAATTTTTTGAGTGAACTATGCAGACTATGCACTATCAGTGTTTGCCCTCAAACACTAGTTGTAGCTGAGGCCTGGAAGAGTTTGGTTTGTGTTGTTGACGTTGAGAAGATGCCGGTTTCTGCGCTGTGAAAGCAAATTCACTTTGCATGAACTTCGGTACTACGGTAAACAGGCTGGGCCATCTGACCAATCAGAGCAGAGTAGACCTTGGATTCATGATGTATGAGCCTATTATAACTTGGACCTATTGTAGGAGACCTCCAAACAAAATTAGGAGCCTTTAAAATAGCACTTTATACATGTGGATGCGTGATTTTTGTTACATTGTTTTAGACCAGTGCTTCCCAAACTGTGGGCTGTAGCGGTATTGCAGGGGAACCGTAGCTAGTCCTAATCAATATATTGAAATAATTCAAATATTCCAGTTGTTCTAAAATATGATTTTTTTGAAAGTATATGAGGTTAGTGTTATGGATTTAAATATATTTGTAAAGAATGTTTACATCATAGTTCTCATAATTCACATTAAAAACTTGTTAATAAATGTATTTGTAGGTCAATGTCGGTATATATTTTTTAACGGCGGGGTCGTGGAGCTTTTGCAATGTTTTTGGGGGGCCTTACCCCTCTTAAGTTTGGGAAGCTCTGTTTTAGACAATTGTTTTTACCTACAATATCATGCAACTCAATAATCATAGATACAAATAAAGGTTTTTTTGCCTTAAAAAATACGTAGGTCAAAATTTCCAAGGCCAATTAAGTTTCAACCATTAGGTGCTGGCGGTGGTTTAGTAGATCTGGCTCCGTCCTGGTATGAAACACCTATGTTTCACAATCCAATCAATTTAAAATAAAATTAAATCACCCAAAGCAACCTCACCCTACACTTAGACCAACTGTCTGTCAAAACAATGTAAGACTGAACACCGCAAATAGGGAGCAATTATATTTTGTTGTTGCTAAATGGTGGATCATGAGCTGGCTTTTCACACATGGCTACTGCATGCTGATTACTTTTTTGTAAAAAAAAAAAAAAAAAATATATATATATATATTTCATATATATATGTATGTGTATATATATATATATGTATTTAAAATATATATGTATGTGTATATATATATATATATATATATATATATATATATATATATATATATGTATGTATTTAAAATATATATATGTAAAAAATTGCATTAGCTGCTTAACCCACACACAAGCGAATTGAACGTCATGCCAAATTAGCCACTCTTTAGGTACTAATATTAATCTTTTATGTTATTAAGCTTTATCTTGCCTGAGGGGAGCCCACTGAAACATCTGAAAACAAATTAGAAGCAGAATTACTCAGTATGAATAAAAAATGTACATCTGCGAAGATATTCGTAAGCAGTTGCTCCCATCTTTAATTATGTCTGCTTGAGCTAACAAAGACATTTCGACAATTTCTCCCTGTTTCAGTAGAGCAGACTGAGATTTGAAGGGATAAACTGTCTTCAGGTGATTTAATATAAGTATTATGATGTTTTTATATTTTGCACTACTGTTCAAAAATTTGGGGTTTGAGTTTTTTGTGCTTTGGAAGTCTTGTCTGCTCACTAAGGCTTTTATTTGATCAGAAACGGTAATATTGTGAAATGTTATTTCATTTTAGAGTAATTGTGTTTTATTTAAATATATTTTAAAATGTCATTTTTTCCTGTGATCAAAGCTGAATTTTCAGCATCATTACTCCAGTCTTCAGTGTCACATGATCTTTCAGAAATCATTCTAATATGCTGAATTGCTTATTATTATCAATGTTGAAAACAGCTATGCTGTTTATACAAATTTTTGAGAATTTTTTGAGAGAAACAGTGTCTTTATTTTCACGTCAATTAAATGCATTCCTGCCAAATAAAAGTATTTATTATTACTTTTTTTTTTTTTTTTTCATTCTTACTAACCCCAAACTTTTGACTGGTAGCTCTTTGTTTGGGCAGGGTACAGTGAAGCAAGAAGGTTCTCACAGACTCTCATGCTTGCGCTTCAGCTCCAGGATTTATAATTACTTGGGGTTTGTTGGGAGGATAACGTTAATACCGCTAATGCTCTCAAAGCAGGAGGAAAAATAAGATTGCTGTGTCATAAAATCAATCTCTCTTTATGAAGAATTCATTGGTCTGGTGTCGTTCTCCTGAAAGCTATAGAAGTTCTTGATTAGTGTAGAATCAATACTATGTTGGAGACAGTGTGTGAATAACTGAAGAGAGACAGGAGAGAGCCCAGAGTGAATGAACCCTCTCCATCCGTGTGGATCTGTGTCAGTTCTGTGGAGTCTGGGTTAATTGGTCTGAGAGGAATCAATAACATCGGCTAATTTGCCTCCAGATCTCACCAACTCAGTGACATGGAAGGGAAGCTGGATGCGTAAGATCACAAGCTTTTGATGAACGCGCCGAAACGCCCACCATCAGCAAACCTCAGCAATTACGTGCCTTCTATTGCTAATGAGGTGTATTTTCCATGTCTGCTGCTTCTGTCTTAGTTCAAAGCTTAATCACGGTCTCTCAAATTCAGCGTGACACCAGTGGTCACCGAACGGGATTGTTTTCTGTCAGCTTAATGCAGATGATTATGAATCAGATACAGTGTCTCGGAAATGCTTTTAGATTTTCAGAGCACTGTGATCGTTATTGTGCTGCTTTGTTTCTTCTGGCTTCAGATAGTTCGGGAAAGGAATACAGCTCAACCCAATTAATAACTTAATGAGGAAATCTCAGGAGCAAAGTTTCCATCTGTAAGCCTGAAGTGACAGGAATAGTTTTCTGTTAAAGGGATAGATCATCTAAAAATGAAAATCGTCATCACTCTCTTGTCATTCAAAACCTATAAGACTTTTGATCATCTTCAAAACACAAAAGGAGATATTTGGATCCTCTTTTGCGGATATGGGCTTCTTTTGTAATGGCCTTTATGAACTTTTTGAAATTTTGGTGGAATAGACTTTCAGTGGAGGGACCAATCTCTGAAGTTTCATTCAAAATATCCTCATTACAGTTTTGAAGATGAACAAAATGCTTATGGTTTTGGAATGCCATGCGAGTGAGGAAATGATGAGAATTTACTTTAATCCTTTAAAGTCGGCATGAGACATCACATGCAAACCATTTTACTTTTGTAATGTGACATGTTTCTGAGTGAAACAGGATATTCAAAATATGTTTTTTTTTATTTTATGCATTTTGAATTTATTGAAAAGTGGAAAAGTGTATCAGAAGGGAGCCAGTTCGGTGTCCTTTTTTTCGTAGAACACAAAAGGAGAAGTTTAGGTGAATGTTCACGCTGCGCTTTTTTCAATGCTATGAAATTGAATGATGACCAGGAGGGGTCAAGCTCCAAAACTGACAAAAAGCACTTTAAAATGATCATAAAAGTAGTCCAATCAACTTGAGCACCATATTCCTAGCCAGAAACAGGGAAAAGTTATACAAGACAATCAAATTTGACATCAATGATAGCGTCATTGGTTCTTGTGTGTCTTACGTAGCCCAAAATATGTTTTGGTTTTTATGCGTACGGCAAGGTATGCACATATGTGCCTTTCAAGTAAAGTCGGAAATATTGTAATTTTTTTTACAATCGTTTTGAGCATGTAAGTGCGAAATCTATTTTAGAAGGTACAGAAGTTGCCAAGTTGTGACATTTAAAGAGGTATGATGATTTGACATAGATGAAACACTGATCTATATAGACCAATGTTTCCCAAACTTTTTCATGTCACGGCAGCAAAAATTTGTACACTAGTGTTGTCGCGATACTGTAATTTCTAACTTTGATATGATGCCTTGAAAAGTATCGATACCACAAGGAAGAACCGCTATATATAATGTCACAGAGAATATTAAAAATATCATCGATTTTTTTTTGTCCATCCACTGAAAGTCTACTTTAGACAGTAATTTCTTCTGAAGAGATCACTTCATGTTATGACAGATTTTAATGTAGGCTTTTATTCATATATAAACTTTGCTTAGTTACCATTACAACTATTTGCTCATTCAGTGTATTTGTGTTTTTACAATGAGCTATTTTGTTGCAATTGCTCAAGATAGCTTGATTTCATTTTGAATTGAATTAAAAAAAAATACATGTAAACAGTAATAAAATAAGAACAGATAAAAAAAATTATTTTATTTAAATAAAATTAAATAAATTGCTTTAAGCTATTCAAGTAGGAAATACTACAGAAACTGAAACTGAACTAAAATATCCTTAGATAGTTTCAGTCTAGAGTAGTGAGTGGTTGTTTCTTTGTCTTTTATTGTTTGATTAGCATTAAAAACACGGATAGCAGCAGGTTTGTCAAGTTGACGTCACTTTAAGACCTGATGCACGGATCCAATATACTGTTGCACATGCGTTTTCTTTCTCAACTGTTTGCGTTCACTTGGGACATAACCAATTGTTTATGTGAATACTCAGAAAGACGGACATTGTGACAATATTTTTGTGTGTATTTGACCCTTTAAGCGCAACAAGTGACAAAAAAGAAATCAATTTGGGTATTTCGCAAGCTGAAAGCTTGTTTTTTATTAAATACTATTATTTTTACACATTTTAGCAATTAAAAAATGTTTGTATTTTTTACACCACACCACTGCTCTTGCTGGACAATAGATATAATCTATCTACAATAAAGATCAGAGAGTGAAAAGCAAGTCTGTAGTGAAAGGTGTCAAGTTAAAATTTCACGGTTTGCTTTATGTAACAAAAACATTTACTGAGTAAAAGGGTGAGTAAATGAATAAGGTAAATACAGATTGTTTTATGAATTCTGTTCCTTTAATGTGTTAATAGGGAAAAAAAGTGTTTTTTATTATTGTAATTTTACTCATGCAAACTGTATTAACAATCCATCAGATAACTGAAGCAGAAGACATCGGCTCACATGACTGACGTCTCTAATGGGTAGATGAATATCTAATTCTTGTCTCACTCGTGACCTTCTCCATTGCTAACCCAGTTTCCATGGCAGCCAAGTGTGATGCTTTTGACAGGGCAAATGGGTGCCAAGGTATGTGTTCATCATGCTCATATACACATGCAAGCACTTTCATCTACAGTAAAGTTTGCCAATGCATCTTGCAAGCATGCTTTTGTTGGTTAATGAAGACTCTCTGTTTGTACAGACTTTAACTTCTCAGATGATTTCCACTTGAACAGCAACAGCAGTTTCTGTCTGCCAACACTAATAGAATTTGCAATGCAGATTTGAGATCTAGGCTGTTAAATAAACGTAACTATAGTTCTGTTATGACAAATCTCAGAGTGTTTGGCATGGTAATGGGTATGACAATGTTGATATGTTTGGTCTTGGCGGAATAAATCTGCTACGCTGTTGCTGTTATTGCTGCTGTAAAGCAAGTGCAGGACTTGCAAATGCCAATATATACACGACGCGCTGCTGTGAGCAAGTAAGACATGCTGTTGTCGTACAATATAGCAAACGCGAATTACCCTTAGCAGATCTATATAGGTGGAGCTGGGGAAGGTGGAGGGTTTCTGAAAGTATGCTACACTGCTAAGGAAAATGCTTTTTGTGTATTTGAAGATTGAGCACGTGAGCTCATTGGCTACTAATACAGCAGGAACCGATCATCTGTGTCCTCTAGATAATGAAGGGATTACAAGCAGGTTAAAGGTATAATATTAAGGTATATATTAATAATAAAGGTATTTATATTAAAATATCCAAAAACCACTTGCACAGTGTTATATATTTCGTTCAGCTGTGTACTTACATTATCCTAAATGTTTCCAAGAATTTGTAAATTCAGAGAAAATCACGATTTTAAATAGTGCCCCGTTCCTCTCTTGTCATTTGCGCCTGTGAATGACGTAATATCTGCGTTATCCCTCGTTTCTTGGGTCATGCCGAGAAACAATCCTTGTTTCTCACAGTTGTGAACTTTTTTCTTACTATTACATTATTTTTCTTGTAATTGCATCTTTAACTTTTGTAGCATTATCTCACACTTGAGATCTCACGATTGTGATATTTCTCAAAACACCCACTTTGGCACAGTTGCAACTACTGTTTTTCACAATAGCTTTTTCTTATTGCAATTATTTCTTGTAATTACTACCATATTTCAAATAGTTATTTTATTTATCATAATTATGACTTTATTCTGCAATTGCAACTTTACCTATGACTTTATTTCTTACTATTCAATTTTTCGTGTAATTGTGGCTTTATCTATATTTCTCAGTTTCAGCTTTTTCGTAATGGCGGAATTATCACACAGTTGTGACTCCAGATCTCACAAATATGACTTTATATCTTGAAACTGGCCTTTTAATACACAATTGCAACAATCTTTTTGTAAGTACAACTTCAACTCCAACAATTAAAAATGTATTTTGTATAATTGCAAAATTATAAGATTTTTCTTTCATTACTAACTGCTGTGTTAATGAAGAAAACTTTCACTCCCTGAACCACATATCAGCTCTACCAAAGTCAGCGATCCTGAATTCATGAAATGAGGTCTTTTCTGATTGGCTGATCTTCTACTAACAGGTGTGATAGTGAGGACTTTTTATGCATTGTAGCATAAATTGCTCACAGCACCTTTTAATATGGGTTAACTAAAATATAGTGCTTCATACATTGAAGAAAATAGTTCTGGTGAGCATCTACGTCCTTCACGCTCTGGGTCTGCATGCATTTAGATGTCCAGAGTGCCCGTTGCTGTCCATAATAAAGCAGCTCAAAACCCTGGACATCCATCTATCCATTTAAAGCGGCATAGTTTCTCCTAGAGACCTTGAAGCATCGTTTAGCGTGGCCGATCCATCAAAGTCCCAAGTGAATGATGATGTCATCACCACAGGCCATCTGACTGATATATATTTTTGTCAGCTCTCTCAGGAATGAAGGAGAAACACTCCTGAATGCCTCCAACTGACATTAACCGTACTGGCAGGGCATCTTCAGTCCACCAAACCTATCCCCTCATCAATGCAGGCCGGCCCCGTACCATGCGTAAGGAACTGCCCTTTCCATTCTCCCTCCTCCACAGAGCAGTTCCCACAGCGGTGCTTCTCAATGGCCCATTTCACCAATTACTGTTTTCACTGAACCAATTGAACCCCAATTGTCTGCTTTCTGAGAGATGATAATTTGTAGCGAACTGAGGCCGGCTGTGTCTCCCATGTACTCCAGCAGTTTAATTGCCATAATTATGGAATTACAACTGCTAATGAACTGCCCTGTCGCCAGTGAATGGAGATCTTACTTGGGCTCTTCTGTAGAGCATTAAGAAGGACAGTGATAAACCTCACAGGACGCTGCAGTAGATAGAAAAGTGCTGAAAGGAGCTAATTAACCAACCAGTAAAAGCCCTTGCTCTATATTCTATCTGACATCTCCTTCCTCTCTTTCTTTTTTGCTTCTAGCTCTCATTTTGTGTTGATTCATTTCCTTACATGATTCATTTCCAGCATTTAATGGAAACTCTGCTCTTTTCTATTTGTCAAATTTATGGAAAGACTTTCATTCTACTTTAACGGAGTCTCTCGTGATGTCTTGTGACTGCTCTTCTTGAAATGAATCTTTATTTGTACAAAAAGGCAAACAAGGCACTTATTTGAAGAGAGAGGACATTTGATGGTGGGAGAGAGTGGGGAATGGGATCAGGAGAAGACACAGACCAGGTTCTTCATACCCAACAGTTCTTATGACACGCGCTAATAATGTGTGCAATTATGAAATAGTGTATTATTTTATCACAAATAATATATATATACACATTTTATTTTAAATATATGTATGTATATATATATATATATATATATATATATATATATACAGTACTTGTATATAATATTTAAAAGATTAAATTGCATTTTTTTTTTAGATAATCACTTCATAATAACCCATTTACAACATAATAAAAAAATTAAATGTAACTTTTTTTGTTTAAAATGAACAATCATCAATTAGACTTTCTTCCAAAATATGTCTTGTCTTACCCTGGTTGACTATGGTAAGCTTACTGTAAGTGTTCATATTTTAGAAATGTCGAGATGGCTTTTGTGAGAAATTGTGTCTGTGCATGTCTTGTCATATCCGTAAATAGAGAAAAGCTGCTCCGGCTACTTTGACGTGTGTATGGCGTGGAGGTGGCATCGACTAATTGTCACAGCTCACGGTAAAGCATTATCTATTGTGAATGTGAAGGGTCATTTCATTGTGGTTGTTGTAGCGCTGTGCTGGATTTTAATTTCAAGAAGCATTGTGTCTGTTAGCTACAGCAACATCTTCAGACAGTCAGCTTGAGATCCTTTCCGTCTAAACTGATTCTACTCTTAAGTCTAGTGGTGAATGTTTTAGGATAACCATATTCATCCGAACAATCATACAGAGCCGAAACACAACCAAAACAAAATTCTTACACAAAATGTACAGTTTTTCTGCTTGTGGGCCAAAAGTTACATCGTTTCTTTTTTCTACTGGAGTGTATGTATCATAGTTGGAGTTAACCAAGCCAGCCACCCAACCAGAACCAGTTTTTAATGCTATTTGGAGGATTTTAGAAACTTCAGTACCCTGCCTATTATCGGAATATAAGAACGTGTAAATAATGTAACAAGTGTTCTGTCACTATCCAGTCCAGTGTGAGTCAGGGACAGATCGCAGTCTCAGTCAGGATGTGCAGGTCCTCAGATGACCAGACTGTGTGCTCTATGCCTGTCTCTACTCAGTTTGATCTTGGCGGTGTTATCTGATGTTCTCGGTCATTCACACTGTGCTTTTTGTTGTTTAGGGCACAATTTAGGCGGGAGGGATGAATATATTATTATTGATCTTTTTTTTAAGCATTACTGTTGCTTATGATGAGAAGTTTCACTTGTTTGACCTTTTAAAAAAAACATCCAGTCATCATGTCTGCACCAGAATATCACGTCTTGGGCCAATAAGCAATAACATCCACTTAAAAAAAACAAGCAACCACATGGCATCCAGTACACCATGGTATCATGGTGGTGAGTTTTGCACACTTTTTATTATTTTATTTTATTTGCAGAGTAACTGAAACAAAACACAAAATCAGAGCAGGAAAAAAAAAAACAGTTGATTGCAATTCTAATGGAACATCATTCTTGACCTTTGAATGTAATATCCAGTCAAATTTAATTCAAAACATCATTCAAAATTCAAAGACTCTTGGTTACATTCATTACCAGCATTACTTCATATATGAAATGAGATAAACGACCTTATGTTGTCCTTGTGAAGTCTAACCATGCATAAATATTTCGCAGTGGTTCTCCTTTGAAAAGTTCCTCTTTTTTTGCCATTTGAATAATGTATCATTTTCAATGCTGAAAAAGCTATGTTTGCGTTTTTCCCCCTCCACTCCACCATTCTCCTCCTTCCCTCAAAATAGAATGCAGAAGAGGGTTGTTGCTATGGTGATACATCCACTGGCTTTTGCAAGACATTTATAGCCACGCAATCCATGGGGGATTTAGCTCCCTGTAACTTTCTGTAATTTCCAATCTAATTATATCCCGCTGCTGTGGCTGGGCTGGAACAGTGCATGGGTGATCTGGGATTGAGCTTTTGGCTTGCTTCTCCCCATATGGTGACAGTGCAGTGTGCCGTTACCCATGAAAGCAAAGGCTTCAGCTTGAAATATCATTTGTTCGCATGAATATGAAGATGATATCACTGTCAGGCCCCTTTACGAGAGTTTCATTGCTGTGTCGATAGCTGATCATTCACGTAGTACAGAAAAGTCTTGAATGGTCTTCGGCTTTAACCCTTTCAGGCCCAGACTTTTAAACATTTGGTTTTAAAATAACAAACCAATCAAAACTCTTTCTTCAGCTCATACACTCGTTGATCTCGCTCAATGCCATTATACAGCTCGGCTGCGTCAGGATATTTATTAAAATATTACTGAATGTGTTCATCAGAAAGAAGAAAGTCATATACACCTAGGATGGCTTGAGGGTGAGTAAAGTTTGGGGTAATTTTCATTTGAAAGTGAACTAATCCTTTAAGAAGTTAACTTACGTTCACTAATGAAACCTTATTATAAAGTGTTACCCTTATATCTTTGGTGTCTTTTATATTTTATTTTTAAGTAATTTTATGTTTATTATTTCCATTTTAATTTCTCAACTAATATTTATTTAATTTGATTTCAGCTTTATTTTAATTATTTTTAGTTTATTTTTAGTTTACAATAACACCACCTGTGTATGTATGCAGATATTGTATAGCTTTTATAAGCTGAAAAATATTCATTTTTAGCTAGTATAGCTAAAAATGTCTGATATTAAAATTCTACTGTTTTCATTTAAATAAAAAATAAAATCTAATGTTTTAATGCTTCAAGACATCACAATATTATAATATATAGAACACATTTTTTTTTGTTGTTCTGAGATTTGCTAAAAATTACATTAACTTGAGAGTAGCCTGCATATGTGTTGTACCTGTATATAAACTGCTCGGAGACTTTGACACAGCTTTATTAAGGGTAATCCACAATCGTAATCCTTATAACTGGCGTAGGTTCAAAACCACAAGACAAACAATCCAGATAATGACGGAGAAGGGAGACAGGCAGAAGTTCAAAACCATGACATGGAAATCAGAAATAGAGCTCAGAAATGCAGTGGTGATACAAACAAGACTTGGCAAACAGTGTGTGAAGAACTAGCTGGTCTTAACAGGATAATGAGACACAGCTGAACCTAATCACACATAATGAGTCCAACCAATGGGTTGTGGGAAATGCAGTTCATGGTAGGAAAGCAAAGGAGTCTGGAGGATTGCCCTCTGGTGGGTGTCATGGGCACTCCAGCTGGATGTGACAGCTGACAGCAAAGGTATTTGTAGACGTAAAAATGGGAAAAAATGAATTTTATATATATATATATATTAGGTTTGATCAATATATATCCAACACTCAAAAAAATCAATTGATGGATTTAACTAAAAAGTAGCATCAAGTGGTTCCATGCAGCTATATTAAGTAATTTGTACAAATAACAATTTAGTTGCGTGAACAAAAGAATTTCAAGCAAAGCTAACAATTTCTTTTTAGTAAATGCAAATCATTTGTTACTGTTAGATAATATGTATGTGCAGTTAACTTATGTTAAATTTGTAAAAGGTTTTAAGTAAGGTAAACACGGCTTAACTTATGAACTATTTGCTCTACAAAATGCACTCAAAATAACTCCTTGAACAAACTCAATTGAATAGAGAGCATACATTTCATAATATAAACATGCATATATGAGTGTTCACAGCCTAAACACAGAACATTACAGAAAATCCTCTAAAAGTCAAACATAACTGAACATTAAAAACTAATATAAACCACATCTTCCCCTTTGCTGAAAAACATAAAATTATGCTTTAATCCCTAAATTTACTCTCCTAATTGCAAAGCATGCTGGGAACTACGGATCCACTACCAATTAGTCAATGTTAATTTGTGTGTTTCACTCAGCAGTTAAGTTGACTGAAAAAAACAAACACTTAATTAAAGCTGACAATAATCATTTTTAGTAGAAATAACAATAATAATAAAAATAATAATAATAACTTAAATTAAGATCATGAAGTTACATGAGTTTTAAGTAATGTTAACAGGATGATTTGAGTGAAACTAACACTGAAATATTTTTTTTTTTTTTTTTTTGTAGTGAATATAGACCAATATCAGTAAATAAGTCTCCAATATCAGCTGATAACCAATATGGTACTCAAGTATGGTATTAATTGCCTAATTAACTTCCCTAATTTATTTGTGATTGTTTGAATAAACACTTTAATTTAATTTAATCTTCAGTATCAGGAGGTGGAAATGTTATTATAATGTTATAACTTGTGATATACAAATTAGAATGATCTCTGTCATTATTGTATAAATACATGAAGTTCATTAGGTTCATCATTTTATTAGACTTAAATTATTTTTTGTTTTAAAACACCTTGTACAATATGCAGAACCTGATTTCTGAGTTTAGCATGTTCCTGGATGTCTTTGTTGATCCTGGAACAAAATTCTAATCAACCAATCAGATTTGAGGGTCAAGTTTACAGTTTAGGCTTCCCTCTAATTTTAGGGATAATTTATGGGTAGGATTAGGTTTAGGGGTAGAGGTATGGTTTTGATTCAATTTTAAAATGACCGGAATGTTGTTCCAGGATCAACAAAATATGTTGACCCAGGAACGCGTCTAACTCTGCAAAATCAGGATGTGCGTATAATACGGAGATCTCGAATTTTCTAATCCACTATTTTTTGCCAAATGATTTGGTTTTTGCTGTATATTCAAAGTCGTTATTGTCAATAACCACAGCATTTTACATGTGTTGTGGTTACTGTGTAAACTCACTTAGTATTCCTTTAATTGTAATATTTAAGAGTTGTAGAATTATTTTAAGTATAACACTCAAAGGAATTTGTGCAAAATTATCAACCTCGTTCACCAAGTAAGCACTGGCATTAACTGTTGGAAATAACTTTGGAGAAAATTACAGCTACATCATCACCTTCTCTGCCCTACTTTTCCCTGGTCTAAACAACAATCAAAATATTCAGAAACCAGGGGTGTGAAAGTAGCTCTGTGAACACTGTCAAATTCACGCCTTGTTTGAGCCGAAATTCAAATCGACAAATAAGTGTCATTCAACTCTGGCTACACGAATCAATCATCACGTAGAATGAAAAGCTGTCGGACACGTCAATTAAAGCCGGGCGGACCGTGTTTCAGCCTACAAGACTTGGTCTTGTTTCTCTGTGTGCTGTAGAGTGCAAATGGGTAGCTGATAAATGTAGGGTGGAGGCCTGCTGACCACAACATCCTGTCATCTCCACTGTCATTTTCTGCTTCATTACAGCCACAGAGATTCATTTAATATGACTCCTCCATGAGCAGCTGTGTCTCTACAAACTCATTACCACTGCCAGCCACCAATGATCAGAAGAGCCGACTCAAATCCAAAGACCTGTCTTCAGGGTTTAGTTGCATGAGTGATATGACATGTTGTAATACAAGTTACGTTAGACATAATATGTGAGTAACACTGGACATTAGACTCTCAAGAGTGCTTGTGCAGTCAGCGGGTGATAAAGTTACAGTGGAGTGTGAGAATGGATGGGCATCACTTACATCAACCCTGGTTATTTCTGTGCTATATCTGTTGCTTTCAAACTGCTTTCCTGAAAGTCAATGTATACTTTCAGTGAGTACCTGGGGAAAGAGGTAGCCAATCATCTAAGTTCATTTTAATCACATGATTATTAGGGGCCAAGCTCCAAAGATGCGTTGGCACCCATTGTAAACATTGGATTTCTTCTTCCGCTATGGATGTCTGGCAGCCCATTGAACCGCTTGAGGGGAAAGATATGAAATTTGCCACACTGATGGAGGACAGTCCCAACATTAACCACAGCTAATTTGGAATCTCTTGCTCAATTCCTTTAGTGCCACCACCTGTCCAAAGATTCACTCACGTTTATGCTAATAAGTTTCGAACCGTAAGAAACGAAATTTGATTCGACGATCTGATTGCACCCTTTGATGTCATTTTCCGAATTTTGCGAAAAACCTATATTTTTCGAACTCGTCCTAAACAGTTTATCTGACTTTGCACTAAAAATTGTCTCTACAATGAAATTGAAATGAGGTCAAACACTGTTTTGGATCTCATTTGACTTTCACTTTATGGAAAAACAGTTAAAATAGGATTCTTTTATCTTCCTCAGAAGAAAAAGTCATACAATTTTGACATGAGGGTGAGAAAATAATCATGTAATCTTCATTATACCCATTTCAAATAAATTCTTTTTAACATTTTATCCATCAAAGAATATATTGTGTATTTCCACAAAAATATTAAGCGGCCCAACTGTTTTCAACATTATTAATAATAATAAAAATGTTTTGGACCATTAAATCAGCATATTAGAATGATTTCTGAAGGATCATGTGACACTGAAGACTGGATGCTGAAAATTCAGCGTTGCCATCACAGGAATAAATTACATTTTTAAATATATTAAGAGAGAAAAGAGCTATTTTAAATTGTAATGATATTTATTTCAAATACAGACATTTTTTTTTTGAATGTCCTGCTTCAGTTTAGAGTATGAACAGCTGTAATAAACTGTATTTAATTACGGCTCTTGTTGAAACTGTTCTGATGAAGGATCTCATATAAACTCGAATGATATTTAATTAGTGGCGTAAATAGCAGAGGATCTTCTGCCAGAGGATGATGTCATTCCCACACAGGGAGATGAAGAAGAGGCGGAGGGAAGCATCTTTTATTTATACAGTAAAAAGATAACATTTAATGAGACTTTGTGATGCATTAAGATTGAGACTTTTGCGATGAGGGCTTTATCATTATGACTGAAAACTCCTGACTGAAAATTTCAAAAATGTCCTTTATGAAAGCTAGTGAAAACCGAGCTAATTGTTCCCAGTTGATCTTCTTCCAACTTTTGTAATAGTAATTTGATTGCAATTAACACCAGCTGAGAGTTTAGCAAATAAAATGGGGGGGGGAAACAAACATAAACAAACAGCAGACGACATCAAGCTCCTCAATTAGTTGTCGGTGACCAGATTGGCTTGTTCATTACTCCTCCTGCAATGCCCATCTCAGCAGATGGAAGTCATCATTACTAAAACTTCCGCTCAAAGACCGTTATCGCACACAAAAACACACACGTTTCATCCCTTCGCAAGCTCTGTTTGCTTTTTCCTACCTCATTGATTTTGTTTATTGTTTGTTTCTCAGCACTGGAAGGCCTTTTTTAACGCACAATGCAGGAGCGTTCCAAATTGTTCCATTAAGTGGGTCATCATTTCCTATGGTCTCCTGAAAGACAAAAGAGCTTTTGTGCATCTCTTCCTGCAAGGCAAAAGCCCCCTGCCTCCATTCTCCTGTTGTATGCGCATTAGAAAGCTTTTTGGAAAACATCTAATGTCTATGATTAATAATAGAAGACTGTGAGGGGATTTGAATACAGGGAGGGCACGCGTACCCTCATGATGAAGTGTTTCATGAATCAGATGGAAATTTTTGGCGCGTGTCTGTATGCCACGATGAATACAGTCACGTTCTTTGTGTGATCTGGTTTGAAGGTCTGAGTGTTTAAAATGGACATTTTTGCCCTGGAGCTTGAGTCTATGCCAGTGACTCAGCCCTGTAACTAATAAATGACGTAAGGGTACATGTGCTATCCAGGACACTTCTCTTTAGAGCAAGGAAAACGAAACACATTTTGTGAATTTTCTCGCTTTTGAAGATACTACGATGGCTGAAACTGCATGAATGGTATGGCTCCTTCGCATTTCAGCATGTTGGATCAACGCCTTGTCCTGGAACAACACTGCATTTCATTGATCAGCAAAATGTACACAAGCTTTCTCGTATTTTACACCAGAACTTTTTTTTAACAAACAAAATACTGTGCACAAATCTTTAGGACAGTGCAGTGCATTGTTTCAGCTTTTCAATCATCGTCCATAAGGCCCCGATATACTCAAAGCAAAGTTCTTTTTCGTTCTTTGCTTTGGGGTGAAAAGAAGTGTGCACTATGGGCTGCTATGCTTTTCTTTTAATAATTAAAATAATTTTAAAAAATGACAACTGTGACAAAGCAGTAGTTAAAGGGATAGTTCACCCAATTTTACTTGCCAAAGTAAAAACCATCCATTACTCAAACCATCCTAGGTGCATATGATCTTATTTCAGTCGAACATAATCAGAGTTGTATTAAAGCTGCAGTCTGTAACTTTTTTGGGTTAAAAAATATCCAAAATCAGTTGTTGAGCAAGTACATAACCAGCCAGTGTTCAAAACTATCTCCAATTCAAAACGGTAAGCTTCTAGTAATGTTTTCTAAAAGTGATCGTTAGATTTAATCACCATTGGCAGCGTGATTTATTGTAATGCTTTTTTCCCCTCAATTGCTCAAAAGAAAAGTGGCAGACATTTTACTTACTTGTTTTCCAGTGAAAATTCTTATTTTAGTCAATTTTACATTTTTAGTCATTTAGCAGATGCTTTTATCCAAGGCGACTTACTAGGGGAGCAATTAGGAATTAGATGCCTTGCTCAAGGGCACTTTAGTCATGTTATCAAAGGTGGAGAGAGTGCTGTTCGTTCACAATCCCCACCTTCAATTCCTGCCGGCGTGGGAATCAAACCAGGAACCTTTAGGTTAAAAGCCCAACTCCCTCACCATTAGTCCATAACTACCCCATTGTCATACTTCCAAGATGCAGAATCTGTGATTCGGAAGTACATCACACCGAAGTGCTGACTGACAGCAAACATTAGATCCATCCACGCTGAGGAGTCGTACCGATAAACAACCCGCATAAAAGATGAAAATTCCGCAAATAAATGCAATTGCAGGTTTCAAACAGAGATGGCGACAAAGAGGCAAAACCTACGGACTGCAGCTTAACCCTAAAAGGGACGACATATCCTGGAGGGTATAAACATTTGAGAGACTGGGAGTGTTTAGGTCTCATTTCTTGGTTTTATGTTGAAAGGGTGTTTGTTGTGAATATTTAGATATGGTGACTTTGTTCATACGTTCTTTGTTTAGCTCATGAGCAGCATTTAAAAACAACATGACCACCTGTAATGGGAAATCTACTCACCTTCAGATAAATGTTGATAGATTTCACTTATTTACAATATTTGGAGGGGACTTACATGTTTAAAAAGCTGTTGATTACTGTTAGCTTATTACGTTTAGTTAATTTAATGAATTTAATATTTACATTTTTCATAATCTGTCTGTAAATGTTTGTATCTGTCAGGACACGTCACCCATTTGGGGGTGTAAATTCATTGAAAAAAGAATGCTGCTTTGGCAGTGCGTATTACAACATTATTGCCTAATTTTTTAAACAAAACTAAATATTCTTCTGTTCTATATACAAGAAGTATAATGCCTATGAATATATCATTATTATTATACTGTATAATATTTAATATATTTATATATTAAAATATATTTAATATTTTAGGCCCTATAAATTATCAATTTGAGAAACTTTGCTGAAAAACTTGTACACAATCTGCTTCAAGCCTTCTGTCCTCTGATAGTTTATACCTTTTTTTATCGAGTATAGTCTTTTTACTTAGAAACCTTTAATGATTTTTATGAAGTAAAATAAACATTTACTGGGCTGAAGCATCTTGGGTTTGCTTGATAATTCATACATAATTTTTCAATGTTAAAAATTAAATTATTTTTTTTACATTTGTCATGTTAATGTGAATGTCAAATATGACACAACAAGCTTTTGGGGAACATTTTCCATCTCTGTTATCATTGATTCGCAACCAATTGCATATATATGCCATAAAAGCCTGATGTGTGTGTGTATGAAATATGATACTCTGTGTGTGTATATATATATATATATGTATGTGTGGAGTGTAATACAAATGATTTATGCAAATCAATGATAATTGGGAGATGTGTCTCAAAAGCTTATTGTGTCATATTTGACATGTTAACATGAAAAAAATGTCAAAAGGATTTTTTAAAATTTGCTTCAGTACAGTAAATGTTTATCTTACATATACTTTATAAAAGTATTTTAAAGAGATTATACATTAAATATTTTAGCAAAAAGGACTTTACTTAATAAAAAAGTATATATTATCAATCAGAGGGCAGAAGGCATGAAGTAGATTGCTGAAAAATCTGTTGTACACAAAGTTTTAGTCATATTGCTAATTTATAGGGCCTAGAAATTTGCGTATTAAATATTTAACAGTAGGCTAATATATTCATAAATAGGCATTATTTTTATTGTTCAACAGAAATTGAACATTCTAGGTCATTTTTTAAAGCCCAAAAAAGCAAACCCATCCATCATAAAAGTAATCCATGCAGCTCCAGGGGGATAATAAAATGAAAAAGTAAAACGCTCTTCTTTGTGAGCATTTAAGTGTGCTAAAAAGGTTAAAAACTTGCCTAGAGCGCCATCTGTTGTTAAAAACTAAGCTCAGAATCGATTCGAGAGAGAATCAGGATGCATACTGGTATTTACGAAACAACAGCAGAACTGATATTTTTCTTGTTTTTTATGTTATTTAAAGTACATTTATAATAAACCCTTCGATTGTTACATATACGTGCAAACATTTCGGCCGTAAATTAATTATAAACGTTAGCTAGATTATGTTCAGTACCTATCTACTAATGATGAATGTGCTGAAGTATATTTGAATAACGGTTTGCTTTTAATGAGCGAAAGTTTCAGTGCACTGGAAGGACTTGTGATTGAGACAGCCCTTAAAATGTCCGACCAGGGGCGGACTGGCCATCGGGAGCACCGGGACATTCTGGCCTGCCGGCTGCAGCTGTGCTGTCGATCACACTGACGTGCATTAGGCTGGTATGCAACTGCGAATTAATTGACGCACTTATGATTCTACAAATCAGGCGATCGCGGAGTGAAAATGACACCACCATATGACCCAACATCAGCGAAGCACTGCCTAATTGGCTACATCCAGAGGCAGGCTTTATCTTGGAAAATAGTGCAAAAAATGGAGCGTAAACGCAAAGGAGGAGCAGAGAGGGAACCAATAAAAAGGAGAAAAGCCCTGGCCACAGACAAAATCCCAGCCATGTTCGCCGGTAAGGGAACAGGTCGGTCAGAATTACATTTACATAATATTTACTAAGGGTGGAAAAAAAATCGATCCGTTCGGTTCTCCACGCGCTCGGACGGTCCGCTGTTCAACTTAAATCTGACAAAGCATCTGTAATATGGTTTACTATAAATAACACGTAAAACAATCAGGGTTCAGTTAATATATGTTTCTGTTGATGGATGAACATTCTGGGTTCCCAGACATTACAACAACAGCGATGAAAAAAGTTGAACTGTTCCACCCCTAATATTTACTTAATCATTTGGCAGATGGACGCTTTCATCCGAAGGAACTTACAATAGATAAAATCTATTCTTTATAAAAAAAATAAAACAAATATATATAATGATAGAAGTTTTAAAAGCGCATCTTAATGACAACCTAGCACATTGTTTTACATACTGTATGGGGATACATAGAGCATTGGAAATATTTAAAATATAAATATTTTAACATGTGAATATGTATCTTTTATTATCCCTTCTTAAAATGTGTAAGCCAATTTTATATTTGTCTTTGGTGTGGTAGTATAGATGGTCTATTCCTAGTGAGTTTTTGAGGGTTTATTTATTCATCCATACGTATTTTGAATGGTAGTCTACCTGTTACATCAACTAACAGGGTTACCCTATAAGTGTAGCAGGCTGGTGGACACATGAATTTTGTGATGGTGACTGCAGCAGCAGAGGTGGCCTGGGGTGGAGTCAAATTCCCTGCCTGATTTACTGTCCCAGTCCGCCACTGTGTCCGACTCACTGATCTGATCAGTGCCCTGACTACTGAACTAGGTAGCTGATTGAGACTGTGCGTCAACAAGACAACAAGTAAACGATGACAGAATTTAATTTGGGGGTGAACTATACCTTTAAGGCTCTTGCCTTTTTTAAGACCTTGAGACGTCCTACAGTTCATGAAACCATTTCATGGGGTCTTTAAATCAAAACCACAGTTCGCTGCATCGCTCTGTGTGACTACATGACATAGTATTTCTCCAATGTATTTGTGAAAGGGAGCAACTCATAATTTCGAACCTCTGTAATGATCTGAGTGAGTGATTTTAAACGACAAATTTATATCACCCCAGCATGTGAAGCTTTGGTTATGGCTGTGAGTGCTGCACTATTACAGTGAATGATAAATTGTACTGTGGTGTTCTATTTATATACAGTACTTAAAACCCTACTGATACACTTTAGAAAAAAATCAAGTCAGTTTCCCCCAAGGATCAGTCACTCTCTCCCAGATAACCTGATTACTTTTGTGTGCTGTGTGTTTTCAGATGGTTTAAGCCGAGCGCGTAAGGTTTCAATAGCACGTGGTGAGCCGGGCTGCCCAACGGGCATGAGCTACGACTACAGTAAGTCAGTGATGTGTGTCCGCCGTGTGGTATGTGAACAGGCATGTGGCCATTGGCACGGTGGTTCCTCCCCTCCATCTGATTAATGGCTGTGTGAGAAAGCAGCCACCCTTTCAGGCCTCTCAGACTTTCCAAAATAAACAACTCCTGCTCTCTGGATTACTATCGATCCGAGCCACCGCTGAAGACGAACGTGCAAGGGCGAGATCTCTTCCCCCCTTTTCACTTTCCCTGTAATCTGTCCTTCTCTCCAACCTTTCAATCCATCACTCAGACAATCATCTTCTCTTTCACCCTGCAATTGTGGTTCACCTGGAGTTGATGTCTTAGTCTTTTTTGGTGGTAATCCTTTTATTTATGTGACGAACGTTGTGCTTAACTACTGTAAAAGCATTTAAAACCCACTAAAAAGAAGTATGACTGCCAGAGGAGGGATAATGTTATTAATGTCAGAGATCTACAGTGCCCTTGGTATCTTCTCAACAGATTGGTATGTCGTCTTCTGCTGAAGCCTGTTATTACAGTCTCCAGAGAAAAGCAGAAATGCAGCGCACAGAGAGGGCTATTTCGTGCACGGTGTTCAAAATGTGCTGTGTTTTTCTACCCATTCCTTGCATATTTTGCCTAGCCAGTGTCTGAGTGGTCAGTTGCCTGCCATCCTCTCACACAGATGGGTTTTTGACCGTCTGAATGAGGACTTTACAGCTTATTCTGACCTGCCACTTCAATGAGAAATGGCGGTCTATATTACAAATTAATAACAGTTTGTTCTGGTTTATTGTGCCATTTAAGGATGGGTTAGATTGAAATAAGGCTGCCACTAACGACTATTTTTATATCGATTAATCTATCGACTAATTAATCGATTAATCTGTTGACTAATTTTCCACCAAAAATCAACAGGTTTTCTTAAGAACATTTTCTTTAACTTTCAACTTCGGCATTCAGGACACTATCGGTAAGAGCTGCAGCAAATTGTGGTGAGAAGTCCTTCTTTTGCAGGAATTCAGTCACATGACTTTGCCGACAACTGAGAGGAAAAATAAATACAACTAAATTATATAGGCCTAAATGTAAACATTCAGAGTGGAAAAAACATACCTAATGTTCTTTTAACTTGGCAAACTCTTTTCATTTTGTATATGAATAGTAGGCTATTTATTAACTGTGTACATATTATATTTAAATTTGTATTGGCCCTCTAAATCCATTTTACAGTCCCTCCAGAAAAAAGCGATTATGCATCGCTTGATTTCGTGTATAATCAACCAAAGTCCGCATATTAATCCGGGGGGTCGCATTTTTTTCAAATACGCCGCACTTACGCCGCATAAATTGCCGATTTGTAAAGCAAAATATGCGGGGCTAGCATGATTTCATAATCCCTGTATTTTCGTTGCAAAAAAGTCACATATATCTTAGCAGAAAGTTGAAAAATGTTGCGTTTACTTCACACAATTTATTAACGTTTATTTCCCCGCTATTGCCATGGGAACCTTATGAAGGGCACTTTAGTCATGGTACCAAAGGTGGAGAGAGTGCTGTTATTTCCCAATCCCCACTTTCAATTCCTGCTGGCGTGGGAATTGAACCGTCAACCTTCAGATTACAAGCCCGACTCCCTCACCACTAGGCCACGACTACCCCAGAAGTATGTATGTATGTGTATATATATATATATATATATATATATATATATATATATATATATATATATATATATATATATATATATATTATATATATATATATATATATATATATATATATATATATATATATATATATATATATATATATATATATATGTTAGTAGTATGTAAAATAATTTACGTTGCAGTAAGAGATTGCACTTTTTTGTTACAGAACAGTACCAAAATCTTACAGTTGTAAGTATATTAGTAGTTAATTATTAAGTATATTAATAATGTACGTTACAGTAAGAGATTGCACTTTGTGCTGTGGAAGCACTTCATTTAACAGAAGATGTCTGTTTTGTATAGCTACCTCTGTTAAACAGGAAGCACACATTTCATTTTTTTTATATATTTTATTTATTCATTTTTGCAGAAGTTGTTGAGTGTTCCTTTTGTAAAACTACAGAACTTGTTTGACTCAATGTTTTGTAAGTTTGAGCCATGTGTTGATGAAGGTCTGAAATAAAACAGAATGAGAACTGAAATATTCTGTGATTTTAATATGCTTGCTCATCACAGGAAGTAATAAGAAATGACTCTTCACATGAAGATAGTAGACTAGTGAGAACACGGTGTTGGAAAAAAAACGCAGTTTTTGCAAGTCAAAATCAAAACGTGCCGCAAAATCAAGGATATTTGCCCGCAACAATCACACAGAAAATCCGTGTTTTTCTATCTAGAGGGACTGATTTTACTGTAGAGTTTAGTGTCAGCTCTGATCAAACTTGCCTGCCTGTAGCTTTCTTGTAATCCTGAAAATCTCAGCTTTTTCAGGTTTGGAGCTAAAAAAGAAACTTGAGGGCCAGAGATGCTCACCCTTTGGTTTAGAGGTTGCCTAATTGTCCTCCGCGAATCCCCCAATCCCGACACGTTAATGGTGATGCCACCTGCAGCCTCTGTTGTGACTCTGGCGAGAAGGGCTTCCCCCTGAGCCACAGACAATGGCATATTTGAGCGCACCCGATGAGCGCTAGGACCCAGAGAGCGCTGCATTTTCTTCCAGGGGTTGCCTAAGCCTCAGCGCACACCCCTGTTTAGGAAAACTGAGATAGGAAAAGAGAGAGGGTGAGACTAGAGGAACGCAGCTCTGTTGTTGTGGTCACTCCAAGAACACTGCTCGGGCAGAAATGGAGGGACTGAAGTGCAGGAACTGACCCGCTGCCGTCGGGAGCAGAGGAATACATGTGGAAGGGCTTATTCAGAGTGGATCAGGATTAAAAGGTGACTCAATGTGTTGATATTCAGAACACACATGCGAGTGTGTGAATGCAATGTGAGTGTGTTTATGGTCGGGGCTTCAACAAAAGGAGGCTGGAGTGTGTTTGGGAATGTAGGGGTGATCTTCACATGCGTCTTCAGAAGGATTGTGGAAATGAGTCATCGCTGTGCACGAGGGGAATACTTGTGTGTGTGTGTGTGTGTGTGTGTGTGTGTGTGTGTGTACGTGTTTGGGGTGCCTTTCCTGTCTGGGAGGAAAAGACAGCACTGTTTTTAGGGAAAAAGAGCGCGAGGCTGGTCGTTCCGTGCTAAATCAGGAGGGAATGACATGAGACAAAAGTTTGCTGAGGATTTGAAAGGAAACACCACCGCTTCGTCATTAACTTCTCCTCTGTTTGGAGCCTCAGGTTTGTATCTGGAGCGTTTTCTGTGGGGAAGACAGGTTCACCACAGACTGCTTGTGATCTCTGATTTTCCGGACAGATGGTGGTAGGCGTGCGAGTGCATGTGTGTATGTGCGGTATGTTGTGTCTGTCAGGCGGAAAACTAGTTAAGAGAGGCAGATCTGATGAGGACCACAGCAACAGCAGAAAGACGCGTCGGTCTGACTGGCTCAACACAGCTGATTGTACACATGAACGCTGCTCGGTTTTAATCGCGCTGCCACGTGTGCGCGCGATGCGTTTGTGTTTGAGTGTATTAATGTGTGTGTGGAGGCTGTTGACACGGCGAGATGCAATTTTGAATTCTTGGGCCGACTGTGTTATCAGATTGTTTTTCCATTTTGGTACTACAGCTTTTTTGTGGTAATCTATTTGAAATACGTGTATTTGCTTGGTTTTGTGAAATGAGTTTGTGTGTTTGGGTCAAATCTCCCTCAAGGACAGTAAAGCTTGATATAAGCTACAGTGTGAGGACTAGTCAGCAGTCCCATGAGGAATATGGCTTAATAAACCGACTTAAAGGGATAGTTCAGCCATAAATGAAAATTCTGTCATCGTTTACTCACCGTCATGTTGTTCCAGACCTGTATGACTGACTTTCTTCTGCAGAACACAAAGATTTTTTTTTTTTTTGAAGAAGAAGAATGTTACCATACATTGACTTCCACTTGGTCAGTGCACTAACCACCCCAAAAAAAAAAAAAAAAAAAAAATCTTCCATAGAGAAATCCCGGAGAGAATAGAAACCCTGCTCTGAGCTATTATACTCTGACAAAAATAACTTTTAGTAAACTAAACCTAATTTATTGTGTTAATCTAATCAATTTGTCCAATGTATTTGAATTGACAAAAAATGGGAGTGTTTAAAACTCAAAAAAGGCCACGTGAAAAAGAAAAAAACAAACAAAATATGAGTTGAGGTTTTTTTTCAGTGTAGACTGAGAGACGCACAGATGTTCCAGTTTTTAAAAACCTCCCCGCTTCAGGCAAAATCTCTGCTTCCCCTCTTTACTGCACACATTCTCTGGTCTGGAACACCGCAAAACCAGACAAGTGGAGTGATACAAACAGTGAAAAGTTCCAATTAACTGTTGTATGATACTTTTATGACACTTATGCTAAATATATAATATACACAGTAAAAAATAACTCTCTTTGTGTGTGTGTGTGTGTGTGTGTATATAATTAAAATTTGTTACGTAAAACAAAATAAATATTAACTAAAATATTACATAAAAAACCTAAACATATTTTATGTCAACTAGTTAGCAACATTTATCATTTTAATATAATAAACTAAATAAAAGTTATATAGGCATATTTTAAACTAATACAAATACTAAAACTAAAAGTGAAATCAGAAAATAAAAAAGAAACTGATTCAAAATATTAAAGCTATAACAGTACATCAATGATATTAAAATAACACTGATCAGTAGATCAGCACTGTGGTGTCTTGTCAAGATATCTTTAAAGGCACAATATGTAAGATTAAAATATCCCAAAACCACTAGAACAGTGTTATAAATATTTTTTTTGACTTGTCTGCTTATATTGTTCCATGACATCATACCCACATTACCCTCGATTTCTGGTTTTGCTTTGTAGAAACCAAGGAAACACCCATGACACTTTAATATATTATGTGTTTATTAGACTGTTTGAATGGATCCATGCATTGACAGAACACTAAGTAAGTCAGTAAGTCTTATTGTTTAAATCTAACAAGTTACCATGTTTTACCATGCCTTATATGGGTCTAGGTTACTGGAGTGTGCAACAAGTGTCTCATAGTAGCCCGCGAGCGAACGCAGAGTAGCATTATACCAAATTTCAACACACAAATGCATCTAATATGATAAAACAGCGCTGCATTACCCCACATACTCTTGAACAGAAGAAGTGGAAGTGGTCATCTGACATCATAAAAGCTTCACTGCTCTCGAGCCGTGTTGTGTGTCGCCCTCATCTCTCTTTAGCACTCGCTCCAGCGGCCTCGTTCCAATCCATCAGCTTTCACACACACCCTATTTATTCTACTGTAATGTTAATAAATCTTAGCTCATTCATGAATGCGATTTCTGCCCAATACCCCTCGGATTATTTACCACCGGCTGTAGACGTGAAGAGAGCACCTCCCATGATTCCGCAAAATCAAGGCGTCACGAAGCTACGCCTTTGTTTTGAATAAGCGACCTCTAGTGGCAAAAAATACATATTGTGCCTTAAGCACTTGACACAAAATATCTTAAACTAATTTAAGCCTTAATAGCTATTATATAATCAATTTAATTTTTCCTTCTTGTGTCTTGATACACAAATTTTTCTTGATTTAAAGTTTTTTTCAATTATTTTTAACTGGAAATAAGACCAAATACTTTTTGCCCTGTACACTATTCAAATACACGCTATACAACACAATTCAATATACTTTACGATGCGCTATACAGCACTATGTAAATAATGTGTAGTAAAGTTATAGCATGGTGAAGATAAGTACTGGTGTGTCTATCCAGTTCATCTAAAGGCACTAAATGAGTGTCAAACGCAGTGAAAACAAGTACGACATTGTGACTAATCTGCCACGTTTTTGCTGATTATGACGTAATGCTCCAAGATAATGAGTCTCAGGCCACAAAATCGGCCGTACTGATGTGAGAACAGCCAGAACACTGTGTTTCCTCTCTGTGTCCTTGAACTTGTTTCAGAGAAAAGAGCAAAGCGAGGAGTGAGAGAGGTGTTTAGTTTCAGGGGCTGATGTCATGACTCATGATGTCATGCTGTAGTCTGACTGATGGCTCTGTAGCTCTGCCTCTGATTGGTCCACGGCCGCTTTGGCCGTGTGAGTCAGTGACTGATTTTATTTTTATTTTTCATAAATATTTACTGGCCGGTTGGCACTGTACTGCGTGTGTTTGTCTTGGTTTAGTAAGGCATCTGTATATGTAGAGCACTGTGTAAGTATGTCTTATTGTCCAAACTAATCCTCAGTCAGCAGGAGATTGTAATGATTAGCTGTGGTTATCTTTACAACTGGAACATGCAGCAGTAAAAGTCCAGATTTCATGCGCCTATAGCGTTTCTAAGTGATGATGTCATGCCTTTGTGACTCATAAGAGATTGATCATCTTCACCAATGGACAATTATGTCATTTTCTAAAATGGCATAAACAGGGTCTGTTTATTCTTGAAGTCAAGTTGCTTGCTTCGGTCATCACTAGTATTATTGCTTATTTGTTTAGTGTTTTTTATATACGATTCTAGTATTTATTAATATTTTAATTGGCTTTTATTTTTTCAATATTTTTATGTTGTATTTTTAATAAATTTAAATTTTTAATAAAGTTTTGGTTCACGGTAAAAGCATTGGCTTATTCGTGACCTTGAAACTAGCTATAGCGCCACGATAATTGGCCTCATATTTTGGATTTATGTGCTTGTATTTTTGTCCTAGAAACCATATGAAAGCTGAAAAATTACTTCCCTGAATTCTTTCTCCCTTCCTCTGCTTTTTTCCCCCCCTCTTCCGTCTCTCTTGTGGACTGTAAAAGTGAAAGTGTCAGCTAACTTACAGAGTGGGTCTGAGTGCACCGTCTGGATGATCCCTCAGACTCGGCACTTCAGAAGAAACCTCATGGGTCAAAGAACAGCCTGAGCTGAACATTTCAGTTTTAAGATGTTATATTATTTAAGCTGAAGTGTCATTTTTGATGTAAAAAGTCTTCTGTCCCACATCCCAATGTGCAGAATCATCTACATGTCATCTATACATAGGTTGATTTTTTTTTTTTTTTTTTTTTTTTTTTTTTTTTTCTGAAAAGTAAAATGTTTACATTACATTTTGGTAGTGCTGTGAAAACCATGTGAATTGCCATTCGAAAGCTGTTTTACCTCTGTAATTTGATGTATTTCTAAGTGAAATGTGGTGAACAAACCTCTTGTGGAAGCTCAAACTTTGCTGCGTCACACATAAAATGATCCTCACTGGTTCTTGTGGAAGCTCAAACGTGAAAGCTCAAATGCGCTTCATAACATGAGAATGAACCTCATTGGTTCTTGTAGAAGCTCAAACATGTTGCGTAACACAAGAAAACGAACCTCACTGGTTCTTGTGGAGCTCTAACGCACTTCGTAACACGAGAATGAACCTTATTGGTTCTTGCGGAAGCTCAAACAACATGAGGGTGAGTAATTAATGAGAGAATTTTCATTTTTGAGTGAACTAACCCTTTAATCTTAGATCTTTTAATCAGTTAAGAGAAATAATGGAGTTCCAGTAACACTCATTATGTTTACAACAGTGCTAGTAATGAACGCAGTGCAGACCCAGTGTCTTCAGTTACTATAGGAGTGTAGAGGGGGGTAAATGTGAAATAATCAGCAATCGTATGATTCATTCATGCTTTTTGACACCAATTCTCTGTTATGGTCTGGACCCCCTGAATTAGCCATGTCCACCCCATGTATACAACTCTAGTTCCACCACTGACTCTCATCGATCATTTTGTTTTCCACTTTTAGTCTGACATTAATCAGTGGACAGCAATTGGTTAAGAAAAAGTATTTGTTTTGTGATCGCAGGTGCCCTCTGATCATTTTCAGCATTTTGACCCAAGAACAATCTACTACTTTCTGGGCAAAACAGTTTCCGTCACAAGTAAATTGACCCCTTTCCCCCATTACTGAGTAGGTGCACAGCATATCCAGGTTCTCTATGATAATCTTGTTTCCCAAATCTCTGTATCTCAAGCAAGAAGGGCTGTCTTTTAGATCTCTTATGTGGATGATCCACATCTATCCAGTCACATTTTCATGAGCTTGTCCTTCTGCTTTTGTGTGTCTCCCTTCGCTCTGTCTGGACCATGCGTGGGCCTGTTCTTTGGCAATGCAAAGGGGAAAAATACCTTCCTGTATGATGTCAGAGCTTAAACACCAGAGCAAAGCATAACACAGTCTGAGAGAGGCCCTAAACTCACTCCCTACGAACAACAGCAGGAATGAGGATCATCTTTTTTCAATGTTGCCGCGGCGTTCATACCTTAATAGTCCTTTCGTCTGAGGCTGTGGCCGCTCCATTCATAGCGCCGGTCATCTGAGAACTGGCTTCTGATCGGGCCTGAATGAACAGCTGTGATGGTCATGAGTGCACTGTGGGTCTAGTTTCTCCTATCTGAAATATTACGGAAAGGTCCACGCGTACATAGCATGGCCTTAGCCGACTGTTTTGCGTATGTAATGAATAATGAATATGTCTATATTCATAATTATTTCTTAGCTGGAGCAAACCGACTTACAAGAAAGTGCTTTCAGAGTGTTGTGACAGATTGTCAAGAGCTTGAAGAGAGGAGACTTGTAGTGCTGTTTGTAGGCCGAGAAACTGGCAGTTTTAGCTTATGGTGTGCATAGTTTTATTGGGTGTAGAGATTCTGTAATATGAGAAGCATTACTTCTATAGGCTCAATCAGGACAATAACCTGTTTATATTTATTTAGATGTTTACAGAAGAACCAAAAATGACTGTTTCAATAGACTTTTCTTTGAATAACTAGACATTCTTTGTAACCTTTTACCGGACAATGAACCGAGGGCTTAAATACGGACAGAGTAATCAACTGAAAACAGAACAGGTGCATAGAGTAATTAACAAATCTAACAACGACTGGGAACTAAAGAAAAAAAGAAAAACGACCATAGGAAACCGTGAAAACAACTCTGTAGATTTTATATCTATAGACTTTTGACTAAAATAAGCATATTTTACTTTAAAGGAGACCTATTTTGCCTGTTTTTAACAAGATGTTAAATAATGTTCCCAGAGTGTGTATGTGAAGTTTCAGCTCAAAATATCTTTATAATTCGTTTTAAATGGCATATTAATTAAACAATTTTAAATGGCAATAATATAAAAAATTTTAATAGCATGTTAAAATTGCCATTTTTGTGTGTGTACCTTTAAATACAAATGAGCTGCTGCTCCCGACCCCCTTTCAAGAAGAGGACAGAGCTTAAAGATCTCGTGTTCAACCCGCAACAACAAAACCGGTCTGAAAAATGTCAGGAACTAGTGGTGTTCAGTTCAAACTGGAGTCAGACAATGATACCTACAGAGCCGTAGAATATATCCTGCTTGGAAATAGAACGGGTATTGTTTAGTTGAATTGCGGCTGTAACTTATGTTGTCATCCACTTTTATCTACTATTAGTACAAGCCTGTTGTAGCGAACCCCGTCCGAATGATGGCGAAAACTTTACTGATGAGTTTAATGAAGTTTATTGTACATCACACAAAAGATGAAGCCTCCATTTTTCCCTCCAGAAAATCACCATAAGAGCTGAATATCTGTC
The DNA here is from genome assembly GCA_037194245.1 of Opsariichthys bidens. Taxonomy (NCBI): domain Eukaryota; kingdom Metazoa; phylum Chordata; class Actinopteri; order Cypriniformes; family Xenocyprididae; genus Opsariichthys; species Opsariichthys bidens. The sequence goes on from CM074282.1 coordinate 24,860,285, forward strand.
CTTTTCAGACAAAAAAACTAAACAAAACAAAAAACGAAAATCACGTTGTTGTTGGTTTTTTTTTTTTTTTTTTTTACTGTTGACTGAAATTTTGCAGAATCCATAATATAGTCATATTGCTGATGCTTTTAGCTATAGTGACTTAGAGTGCACTTAATACAATGTCCCTGGACAATGGTGATGGGTCAGGGGTCACACTCAAGGGTTCAAAGTTCGCTTACTTAGCACTTGCAGTAGCCTTAAGCTGGTTGATGCTTTAACGATTCCATTATGGAAAGAGAAAGCATCATTTTCTATTGATGACCATTGAAAGGTATATGGCAGATTTGAAATCGCGTACTGCATTGGCTGAGCAACAGCCACTGAGGTAGATGGGAATGCTAATGCATAGCTTTCTGTAGGTGTTAAAGACCTCCTTGGTCTTGATCCCAGCGCTGAACTTTCATTCTTGGGCACGATAAAGGGTCAATTATTCCAGAGAAGCTGTTATTGAGGAAAGCTCCTCTTTTGTCCCCTTATCATGATGATTAAGTGCCCAAGACTATTATGTGAGGGACCCTTATGAAGAGCAGACGCGGAGCAGGAAGTGCCGAGCTGAGATTGTGTGCTGCGGTCGGACGCAGACATGCTGACTCCTCTGATTCATGCTCTGAATACGCTCAGAGGAATCAGGTATTCACAAAAGTGTGCAGCTCACACTCTGAACATCTGAGTCGATTTTATCTCCATGTCCATTACCAAAGCAGTAATACGGTTAATACGGTTAGTGGTAGTATGGTTTTAATGAACTTTGGGAATTCTGAAATTTTCATGGAAGTTTATCCTTGTTATACTCTAAAATTCATCCTGGTAAATTGAGAAAATATGGCAAAAGGGCATGCTCTCTAGTTCTCTGTGATGTGAATCCATAAATTGCAAACAATAGTTCAGGCACAAGGAATAGGTAGATTATATATAGGTATATTATATATTTACCGGTGTATATATAGGTATATTCAAATCAGTGTATTCACACCTGGTATTATCAACAACATCTTCTGTATATCACATCCTTCACATATCCTTCTGATAACATGTTTCATGTTTTTGTCCATCTATTTCTAGAGTGTAAATCCAGTCCCTGACTAGTGCACTTACTGTACACTACTGAGGATTGGAAGTGGACTGAAACACACCCATTGTCAACTTTGCACTGCTGGGGGATGCGAACGGGATTGTTTGAACAAATTGACACGACAAGGACGCCAGGGACTGCGGTCTCCTCTTGTGGAAGCAGGCAAGTTTGATGAACCGCAGAAGTGTATGGTGTCTCGAGTTCGGCAGATCACAAAGGGCACGTTTGATGAATATGTATCTGGCGCTAGACTGTCAGCTCTCACGGTCCCCGTCTCATCTTCCTCTTCCACTCCTCCTCCTGTCCTTTATGCTCAGATCCGTGGATGCATGGCCTCTCCCTAGAGCTTCTGTCTAATCATGGTACCATCATCCCCCAGTCACGTTACCCTGGCAGGGCCTGTCAAACAGCATACGCTGGAGGACGCGTTGACTTTGAAATGCCGCTAATGACTAGAGGATGTTCTTTTTTCTCTGTCCTGATGGTCAAGGGCCAGGAAAAAGTTGGGTAACAATGCTGGGTTGCTAGTCCTCGGTGGTACCTGCAGGGACAAACTTCGGGCTGATGGCGAGCGGCCCGTCCTCCTGTTTACTGGAGATAAGTGGTGATGCCACAAGGCTGAAGTCTTTATGGGTAGTGTCTTTATACCCTGGCTCCTAATTATTGGACTTGGAGTGGAAAGCCTAGTTGTTCTCTTAACACTTTTAAAATGCCCGAATTATGCTATTTAACAGGTTTCTAATTTTATTTTTCAACATGCATGCAAGGTCAAAAACACTTTAATTTTCTCATAATATACATTGCAACATCACCCCTTTTCTTACAGTATCTAAGACCGCTCGATCAAGGATTCAGTCTCTAAATCCTTCCTTTCTGAGAGCCTACTCTGCTCTGATTGGTCAGATGGCCCAGTCTGTTGTGATTAGTCAACTGCTTACAGTGTGTGTCATAAACAAAACTCCCATTGTCATATCTGAAATTCAGCTCAGAAGGCTTCCTCAGTGTGATACAAACCGTAACAATGGCATTGGATTTACCATTCAATTCATCGTATCGTATCAATTCAAGCTCAAATTCGATAATGGCTGATCAAGCTGAACCACCTTCACGAGCTCAACTTGAGCTGTGCAGAAAACGGTGTATTCTTAACATTTCAACAGCACGAACCAAACTCTTCCGGCCTCAGCTATAACTACAGTGTTTGAGGGTGAAAGAGACGTTGTTCGCCAGCAGCGAATGAAGACCATTGGCTGGCATTATGCAAGTTTGTTACATTTGTTGTTTAGGTTTCAGCAACTCTGAGACAAAACCGGAGACAATAACTTCATTTGAATCTGGTCTTTGAAACTTTGCAGACCTTTTACATTCACAGTCAGCTACTGCATATTTCACACTACATGAAAGGTAAGGTCCAGATAAGCAGAATAGGGGCACTTTAAGGCATGGATAAATGCACACTTTAAGTGTCCTTTCATTGTGCCTTGGGTGTGGTGAATCTTTAATGGAATATTTGAGGTTTAATTAACAACTCTATCGACAGCATCTGTGGCCTTCTGATGTTTACCACAGAAAATCATTTCCACATGTCCATCAGTTTCTAAAAATAAACAGCAATGAACTCATGATTGAAGTATTGGGCATTTGTACAGCACTGGAAATAAATGTTAAAGATACAGTTAACACACTGTTTCCAATGTGTACACTTGTATATCATGTGTTAGCATGAGACTAGTGCGATAGAATCGTTTACCAACTATCTGTAAAGCACAGATTCAGCACAATCAATATGTGTGTGTGTTTATATATATATATATATATATATATATATATATATATATATATATATATATATATATATATATATAATGTGTATATATGTATATATATATATATATATATATATGTGTGTGTATATATATATATATATATGTGTGTGTATATATATATATATAAAAATATAATGTGTGTCTTTTATACTTTTATTCAGCAGGGATGCATTAAATTTTGCAAAAGATTTTTATTTCTAATAAATACTGATCTTTTAAGCTTTATATTCAACGTTGATAATTAAAAGAATTGAATTCCACATATTAGAATTATTTCTAATGGAGTAATGATGGAATAATGATGCTGAAAATTCAGCTGTGACATCACAGGAATAAATTACAAAAAATTCAAAAACACTTATTACTTTAATAATATCTCACAATATTACTATTTTACAGTATTTTTGATAAAATAAAAACAGCCTTGGGGAGCAGAAGAGACTTAAAAAAAACAACAACAAAAAAACCCATTAATTTTACAGACCCGAACTTTTGAACATTTAAAAAATGCACTACTCTATTTTATTGTATTAACTATATATACTACATATAATATACGTCTCATATTTGTTAACCAGCTACCAGGAATTACTCACTCCTTTGCCCTTCAGTGCAGCATTCATAGAAATGCTCTACGCGTGCTTTAATGTAATGATAGAAATTATGTGGTGTGCAGTTATGATGTCACTCTAGATATAAAAGTCTTTTGGGCTTCCCTGCTCTTTGCTGAATACTCTCCCATCAGTTATTGTTCAGGTCAATAGCAAAGACTGTGTAATCGAGAGAAAATCAGAGTGCGAGAGAGAGAGAGAGAAAGAGAGTGGTCCCTCTGCAAAAGCGTCTCTTAGCATGCTGCCTGTGTATGCTGTGAATGCAGGGGCCCGGGGCCAGCGCTGTTTTAAGCCTGACTTCTGAGAGTAGAGGTCTCCTCTCTGCACCGAACTTCACTCGAAGACCCTCGGGCTGAGTGCGGTCAGGTCACCTTCACTAAGCTCAGATCAGACAAGGGAGCGAGGGAACAGGGGAGCAGGGGAATAAAGCAAATGAGCGCTGTAACCCTTCCAATGGTTAGTGCCTGTGGGGTAGAGTGGTTCATTTGGAACAGAGAAAGTTCTTGCCCAGAGTCTGTTGCGTTGCGACCCCCACAGGGAGAACTTTGCGCTCCGGCCCCTTTGGAAAATGAACCTTCACCTTTTTTACCATTGCTTATGGACTTTTCTGATATTTCTGGCAGAAATGATGGACTGAATTCTTTGATCTGCGGATGGACTGGCTGATTGGTTGGCTGTATGTACATGCCCCGATGTGCCCTAACACTGTTGTCATGGGAACTGAAGAAATGGAAACTAAACAAGTCTCTTTTTTTCAGTGCTGGAAAGGAGGGGAAACTCCGATGTCTTTCAGTGCTGGTGTTGACATTGAGACAAAGGTCTATTATTTGTACTCTACATACCAGGACTGAAATCTCATAAGCGAGATGGGTTTGGTGAAACCGCTTTATTTTTGGCTTTTGTGCAGGATTTGTTTTGTGGAATTTAAATATTTAGAATGAACTCTAATCCATTGAGACTTTTTCTTTATTCACTTTGAATTAACTCAAGCCTTGCACTACCTGTCACAATTGATTGCCTGTTTTTTTATGGTTATCTTTTGTGGTTCGTTAATGTTACAAAGAATTTTGACGGTCTCGTGCTGCTGTAATTTATAAGAAATTAACCTGGTTTTTTTGTTTTTTTTTGCCAAATTTAGCCAACATTTTTGCCAAAGGTGTAACAGGTGTGCAAAAACTCTTATAATATATGGTGTAATATTTTAGTCTTGAGTGATGTTTTATGCTAGTTACGATATTTCAGAAAACTTTTTTGTGATTGTTTCAACCCTTTCTCCATTTGTGAAGTAATAAAAGTAAACAACAAAAATCAAATTGCCTTATGTTTTCTAAAAATGTCTAATATATATATATATATATATATATATATATATATAAAAACCATGAGCTTTACTAGGAGAAAGCTTAACTGAATGATTTTCATTTGAGTTTAATTGAATAAATGGTTATAATGAGGGATGTCTCGATCAAGTTTTTGTTCAAAAGTTTGTGTCCCTGATCCGATTCAAGTAATTGAATATTGAGTATCCACCAAGTTCCGATCCGATACTTGAAGTGCGCAACAAGCACAAAGAAAATACAAGTACATTGTGCAGAGTCTCAAATGTTAAAAGGGTGCATCTATCACTACAGAGTAATTCAAATATAACAATTACTACAGTAATTATATTTCTAAGCCTATATATTAGCTATACAAACACGTACAACGCACACACTCACTACCATTCAAACGTTTGGGATCTGTAATATTTTTAATGTTATCAAAATAACTTTCGTCTGCTCACCAAGGCTGCATTTATTCAATTTAAAATACAGTAAAAATAGTAATATTCTGTAATATTATTACAAGTTAGAATAACTGTTTTCTATTTGATTATATTTTACAATGTAATTTATTCCTGTGATCAAAGCTGAATTTTCAGCATCATCACTCCAGTCTTCAGTGTCACATGATCCTTCAGAAATCATTCTGACATGATGATTTGCTGCTCAAGAAACAATTCTTATTATTATCAATGTTGAAAACAGTTGTGTAATTTTTTTTTAGGTTTCCTTGACGAATAGAAAGTTAAAAAGAACAACATTTATCTGAAATACAAAGCTTTTGTAACATTTATACATTTATTAATTTTTATTTTTTTGGGAAGAAAATTTTTTAAAGAAATTAATACTTTTATTCAGCAAGAATGCATTAAATTGATCAGGTCATTGGGTCCTTTTCGGCTACTCTTTTATGAATATTGTGAATTTGGACATGGTACTTTTGTCACTACTGTTTTTCATCTACTATGTAGTGGGTATGTGTATTTCGGATGCACTTAAAGCTGCATACTGCCACCTACGGCACAACACCCGCATGAAAGCTGATGGAAAATAAAGGATAGGACTTAGAATAGGCGATACAGTTAGAAGTCGATCACTTAAAAAAATGCTTAATTTACCCCGATACCAATCCTTTAGAGTGGCTCAGGTCATCCTTAATTATAATATTCATATACCATTGTATGTGTTTAATTGGTATCGAAGGAATGTCAAAGAATGCCATATTGATTCTTTTTGTACATTTGTTTTAACAGTAGAAGGTTAGTAAGCTTGCAGTATCTATAAAGCAGATGCTGAGTTTTGAAATTTCTTTCTTTCACACTAAGGCAAAATGTCTGTCACGGTTACATTAGATTTGAGGCACTATTGGGCAGTTGGGTGAGCTGTTTTCAGATCTCTTTGGTCATTTGTCACAACTGCTGAATTTCCCTTATTTCAGAGGGGTCCTCAAGGGCTTAAACAAGAACCGGTTTCAAACTTACTTTCTGTTTGTGAACGGTAAGATGTAATTGATTCTTGAGCGTAAAGGGAAGTTCACTGGCAGCCCCAATGGTACCCTGTTCGAGTAGTTTGTTGTCATAGCAACAGTAAAATTAGCTGGCCCTTTTCTGTCAGATGTAACGTTTTGTGGCAGTGCCACCATGGATACACAAAAAACAAAACAGAGTATTGTGTATATCTGTGCATTTATATGTTCCAAGAGAACACCTTCATGTGGTTACGCTTCAACACCTCGACTGATAACTGACCCACCAGTCCACTGCTTTTCTTACAGATTTGTTTATTTGCTTCCATATTTTGAGCCCATGTTTTTTCCTATACATTACATATTATCAGTTAAGAACCATGAAATAGGCTGTTTTGTTAAAGGGGACCTACTATGCAAAATTCACTTTTAAATGATGTTTGATCGTAAATGTGTCCACAGTGTGTGTACAACTACCTTATAATGATACAAATCCACTCTATCCTCATTTTTGATCCCCATAAATAGAGTCTCGGAACAAGCTGTTTGGAGATTTTAGCTTTTGTGATATCACAAATGATTATGCCCCGCCCACAACTGCTGACGGACTCTGCCCTATTAGCTTAGCTCCTCCCCTGAGTGAGCCGTACACATTCTGCCATGTTTTTTTTTCCTCGCCAGAGCGTTTAACAGCAGCATTCAAGTAAGAATTGTATTCTTATTAAAGCTACTAAGTTATTTAATCGAGCAGTGAGTGATTTTCTGTTTTTCTTTTGTTGTTCGGTTCATATCAACAGCGTATACAGCAGTAGGTACTGTATATTATGCTGCTGTCACTTCAATACACAGATTTTTAAATATACACATGGGATTTCGTTTGTTGCCGTTTACATTCACAGTCATAACCAACTGTGTTTATGTGAACTTTGTGTGTTTGTGAACCTGTGTGCATCTGACAGTTGAAAGAGAACCTAGTTTGATACTCACAGGATGTGCTGTCTGACATTCAGCTTTTTTGCACGTTTTTCGGGTGTATGCGCACAGAAAAACGTATATCTGAAGTTTAGACTGATAAAAACTGATTAAAACACTTTCATGACGAAGAACTGTCACGTGAGCGTCGCCGCGATAGAGATGGTAATCAAAACCAAACAGATGTTTTCGTTTTTGGAAGAGTCCTCGAGGCACTAATTCTACAGGCTCCGCCATCTTCTGGAAAGCAGGGTGGGGAGCAGCCGCTCATTTACATTTAAAGATACACGTACAAAAAAAAAGTACATTTTTAAAACGGTATAATAGATGATCTGTGGGATATTTTGAGCTGAAACTTCAGACACATTCTGGGGATATAGTACATCTTGTTTAAAAGGTGCATAATAGGTCCTCTTTAACAATGACAAAAAAATCTGGTGTAGAAGCAATTTTCACTCAGAAATTGCTAGTAAATTTCACTATGACAAAGATACAGCAAGTAAAAATGAATTAAACATGACATTTTGAAGTATTTGAAAAAAAAAAAAACATAATCAATATTTGCAATTTTGAAAAATCCTTTTTACGCTACTATCATATACTATTTTTATTGGTTTGATTTTCTCATTATTTGACATATTTAACAATTTAACAATTTTCTCTTGTATCGTCGTAAAATAACACCGTTTTTGTTAATATGCAGTTGATTCTAGCTGAGACTTTGGTTGTGATGTGGATGTGATGTCGTCCACATTTGTATAATCTGCCTTATAAACGCAGCCATGCCTTGACTGACCCCAGGGAATCTCTGCTCCAGATTGTGAGACTGGATAATATTCTTGCTCCGTTGCCGTGGATACAGATGCTTTATTAGCAATGCAGAGCTAGCTGTCAGCTGTCAATCAGTGCAAGGGAAGAGAGTTGCTGCTTTGACATGTAAGCGCAAGTGTCAAAAGCAGCCCTGAGGCGTGACTGTGCATTTTCCAAGGAGTGCTCAGCTGCATATGCTGTTATTGACTGATTGAATGGCCTTATCATGGGGGTGCTGCCCCTGGCACATCTGTTGACATGTACGTACGGCATGTGTATAATTGTGTGTGGGTACGTGTTGGCATGGGTGTCAGAGAGAAAGTTAAAAGTGACGGCTAATGCTGGAAGGAGAGATTAACTGGATTACCTACTGTGACTTGGGCAGTGTGTGATAAATGCGTATTTAGATTTTATGCAACTGCAGATAGTGCCAGGCTTACTTCCTCTAAAATATAACCTCCCGCTAATCTTACCTCCCAGAAACCTCACACACACACACACACACACAGGCTGCTGCCACAAGAATGCTTGATCAGATTTTCCATTGTAAAAAAGCTTGCATCATTGTTATAATTGTCTTTTTTTTTGTATGGAAGCCTGAAAAGAAAAGCTAATTGTAGCTTTACATCTAACAATTGCAAATTCTCATAATTATGGCAAAATAAGTCAGTTATTTATATCTCGCGATTGTTACTTGATTTCTTACAATTACTTTTCCCAAAGTTGCAACTTTGTTTCTCTTAATTGTAGCTTTGTATTTTACAGTTACTTTGTCATAATTGCTACTCTTTATAACTTTAAATCACACAATTGCAAATTTATTTCCTTTGTCTCAATTATCCTTTTTATTTTTTACTTTGAGACAGAAACAAGCTGCCTAATCTATGGAAGGTTGTTTCTACCTCATTTAAAAAAAAAAAAATCTTTTTTATCTCCAAATTCTGACTGTTTTATATCACAATTCTGAGAAATACAGTCAGAATTGAGATTGCTACTGACCCTTCGCAAAGACCCGCCCCCTTTAGTTACTGTTGCCATGTGCTCTCATGCCACACATCATATTCTCATGCAGTGAAAAATACATCCCAGAGCAAAGAGGACACTGACAACTCGTCGACAGACAAGACAGAGCAGGTTACTTTTGATATGAAACAGTTTCGTATTTAAACAATAAATTGCATATAGTGTCTCTTTAATGTGTCATGACAGATCGCTGTAGCTCCTCGTGAACCGATCATCTCTTCATACTAGTTCATTTATAGCATCAAATAAACATGAATGAACATCAGAAGGAATGTTGTTTCAAGCGCGGAAAGACGTGAGTACACACAATTTTTCAGGTTCACCAACGTTAATCTACTAACTCCCCTGACTGCTTTGTCCGACAAAATGGTGGATTCGGCGTTATGATTGGTCAGATCGCCTGTCAATCAAACTGCCAGCGAAGGGTCAATTACGAGAAATAAATTCTGAGAAAAAAACAACAACAATGTATTTGTAGAGATTATACATTTTCTATAAGTATATGATCATTTATTATTGCCAGTCTCCTAAAAGAACAAAAAGCACCTAAAGTATCAAAAAAGCACCTATAAGATGATATTTTTATTGGGGATTGACCCAAATTTAGCCATTATATCTTGCCGCTGGAGCCCTAAAAAGCTCAATTAGTTTAAAATCTTTATTAAATCTTTTGTACTACTAATTTGGCAGAGTTTAGCCGCAGTAGCTTGCATACTCTGCTCTTTTCCTCTTTTTATATTAATGTGAATTTGGAATTTGAGTATCCTAAATAAACTGCAGTTGTTGAGAGAGTGTCAACTCTGTATTTTTCCTGTTTGCTAGCCTCACCTCTAAAATATGGAAGTGGTTGCCGTTCTCATGCTGATTCTTAGTCTCATTTCTCTTTGGAGTACATGTTTGTTTCGAGGGAAGATCTACAAATATATGAGATTAAACTTAACAAGGATTAATGTTAGCCTCATTTATTTCTTGCAAGTTATATTTTAAAAACGCTTTCAAATTTAGCAGATAATCCCGACCTGCCTTGAGTACTGAGGACAGCTCTGAAAAACACGACGACAGCCCGCTGATCGTGGAGCCTGTATACCAGACACGCCATCATCTCAACATTTTTATTGTCTTTATTTTCATCATGGAAACAAGTCAAGACTTCTCACTTTACACCTACCTTTGACTGGGCGTAAGATTTAGTCTGAGACTTGCGCTACGCCCAGATGGTGCAGTGGGTATTAATTCTACGCCGGACTTAAAATGCGTTTTACGTTAAGCTTAGTCTTACGACCGGGAGTACGTCCAGCTGGTGCAACCGGCCCCTGCAGAAGTTTAACTTTTAATGCTTCTCGCCTCACAATAGTCTCTAGATGCAATATTGAGTATGTCATTCCACATAGACAGCATATCTTTGCTTATTGTCAATCCACTTTTTATTGTTACAGTGTCAGTGTATTTCTATATGAACGGTGTTTATCCATTCTGTGGTACCTGGGCCGAGAAATTCATGTTTTTTGACAGCAAAAGTCTGCCGGATGACTTAATTTAAAAGCTCTAGGGCTTTCGTGAAAAATACATATTATATTTCACACCAAGACAGTTGGATAAGAAGATTAACAGAACAATTATTGTAAAGGTGGTTTAAATTTAAAATTGAATCTTACTTTGTCTATTATTTAAACAGCATTTTGGTAAAAATGGAATACTATGTCAACTTCTTTCTTATCTGTACGTGACGGCATTTTGCTTCGGAAGCTTGGGAGAGCCGACAGAATGGCAGTTTTATTTATTTTTTTCATTTTTCCTCTCCAGTTGGCCTAAAACACTGTATTCGTTGAGTAAATGTTGTCCACAAACACAGAGCTTTTTCAGGTTTTTCGTCACTGTGTTTTCTCCATATTTGGAAGTCTTAGCGCCTACAAACACGCTGGATCATTCACTGGAAAACAAAAGTAACTCGCTTCCGCTAAACGTATACTCTTTGCGTTCTTGCACCCGGAAACAATAGAAGTCGATGTCATTATGACTAAAAGTTTGCTAAGAAGTATTTCCTACTAAAGCAAAGCGGTATTTGATTTTGCTAAGTGTGTCCATAGAAGACTGGTGGGAGTGGCCTTGGATGGCAACATGCCCAGTGTATTATGGGTGTTAAAGTTTTTCTACCTATTTTTCAAAAGGAAAGACAATAGCCTTTTTACCTCTGTTTTCTGTAGTCTGGTAGCACTGATTTCACTTTTTCCCCCCTGCCTTTCTACTGTAGAGAAAGCCAAGTTTTATTGAAAGCCCATTTTGCTAGTATTTTGAAGTAACCCCGTTATGAAGTCGAAATTATGGCATAAGTCATAAATGACAAAAAAAGTTGTAATTTTGTCCTTTTTATCTCATAATGTGACTCATAATTTCGACTATCAAAGTATGTCACAAGTCAAAATCATGACATAAGTCATAATTTTGGCTTTTTATGTCATAATTTCAACTATTTAATCTCATAATTATGATTTAGTATGTCATAATTCTAATGTTTTCTCATGGTTTAAAGTTTGTCATAATTATGACTTTTTTTTTTTTTTTTTACCGTCATTTACCAAAGCATAATTTCTTATGTGGTAGAAATGACCTTCCATACCAAAAGATTCATCTTTATGTAAGAGTTCCATTAAGGTCTTTTCATGAATATTTGATTAAAAAAAAGATTTTTTGATAAAAACCAGCATTGACTTTAAAGTGTGCTTCTCGTTTCTCTGCAGGAGCTGAGGGCTGCATGGGTCCAGTGGTCATGCCCCCAGGGAAGAAGACCGAGGGCCCCAGCAGTGGGAGCGTGGTGCGGGGTCTGAGTCAGCTTTACCAGGACACCGAGGCAGCTGACCTCTCTTTGGCCCTGTCTGCCTCTCTCAGCCGGGCCGAGGACGAGGAGCTGACCAGCCTCAGCTGGTTGCATGAGAGCACGGATCTTCTGACCAGTCTAGGCCACTCTGGCCTGCGTAGCGTTAGCCCCCTGCAGGATGCTAATGGTGGCCGCGAACCCTCGTCCTCGCCGTCATCCTCCCCTGAGCCCAGCGAGCCGCCCTACCACCTATCCTCGGGTCCCAGCCGTAAACCTCCCTACTCCTTCAGCTGCCTCATCTTCATGGCAATAGAAGACGCTCCCTCTAAGCGACTTCCTGTCAAAGACATCTATGGCTGGATACTGGAGCACTTCCCTTACTTCGCTAGCGCCCCCACTGGCTGGAAGAATTCAGTGCGTCATAATCTGTCACTAAACAAATGCTTCAAGAAGGTGGATAAGGATCGCAGTCAGGTGAGGGCTTGTGTTTCACTGAGCTTTACTGAGGCTTAAGGTATCAAAGAGTCAGTTGTTTTTTAAGATGCATACTTTTATTTATTTATTTATTTATTTATTTGTTTATTTTTAATATAGTGCAGTCTAGGAGTTATGCACTTTTTTTTTTACCATAATATTTGGACCAGTGGTGTAGAATGGAATAAAGAAAAAGATAAATATTTTTCAAATATATTTGCTGTGCTCTTAAACAATGTATTATTTGTATTCTTGTTGGCTTCACATGGGTTTTAGAAAACCTTATACCAATATCAATACATTTTTAAATTGAATTATTTTAAAAATGTAATGTGGTCAAGTAAAAAGTAATAAAATATTTTCCTTAAACCTTGAATTCCACCGAAATTACCCGGAGCAATTTGTCCCCCAGAGCTATTGCTAGTTGCGTTTCCATATGGGTCTAAAGTACCTTGAAGATAGTTCGGTAACGTAGGACTGCGCAGTTCCCGCTGGATTTCGTCCTCCACATATGAGCTTAATAAAGCCTGAACCTCATCGTCAGTTAACAACATGAAAATTCATGTTTGCAAGGTTTTGTGTTAAACCTTAGTAGCAAATTGCAAATTCGTGCAAGCAAAGTGCTGAATCATACTAACAATGCGGTTAAAAAAATGCTAGTAGCACTTAAATTCATGTTCACAAATTGCTAAATCATGCTAACAATGGTAACTCAAGCTACCAACATGTTAAAACATGCTAGCAATGTGCCAATTCATGCTAGCAACATGCTAAAACGTGTTAATTCACCCTAGCAATGTCTTTCTCAATTTCTTTCTATTTCCACTTCCAGTAATTTTAAAGCTGATAAAACTTTCAAACTTACATACGGCTTTGTCAAACCAACATCAAAGTCTGTCCCCACAAACTTCATTCATCTAGTTTTTCATTATGATGTCAGGACATTGGTATCATCCTGACATTTTTATTGACACCCTGCAAAAAAATCGAAATAAATTTTAAAGTTAACTAATTCTAGTCATAGAAGTGGTCTTTTTATGTATGAATTGCATTTTTAATGTAAGATAGGACAGAAAACAATGAGTGACGTCTCACTGGGCCATTAATGCAATATTAACCTTAAATCAAATTAGTTCCAGCTAATCAACAAAGATTTGTTATGGTTAGTTTTTAGGAGATTTTATGAAATGTGGGCTGTGGATGTGTTAACATGTCCATTAGTGCTGCAACAACGCGTCGACGCGTCATCTCGCGTAATGGCAGCTTCTGCTCCTGGGAACGGAGAAAGTTCCATTCTATCACAAAAACCTAGACCACGATTATCTAAAGTATGGGAATACTTTAAACAAAGGCCAAATAAAATGGTCCGTTGTTCCCTTTGCAGTACCAAAATGGTGTACCACCTTTGGAATTGGATCTCTGCCAAATTTTTGCGAGCGCAAGATCATATTTTGAGCGTGCAAAAGGGCATTTCGTGTGCGAACTGAGTTGAGGAGAAAATCTTCGTCTTGCAAATAAGAAAATATGTCGAGCGAACGAAACTCAGTTTTGCATTTTAAAGAAGTTTATTTGGATGTGCGCGGACGTTCTCTTTCGCACGTACAAGGTTTCAGTTGCTCGCGCTCCTGATACTCCTGATTCCTGCCCTGCGGGCTCGCTAAGCGCCGACCGCTCGCCTGCTCAACACAAACCAGCGTTACAATGTGCCAAAATTCCAGCCAATCAGAGATGAGGCTGCTAAATTTTGAACAGACAGCGCAAGAGGAAAAATACATGGTTCAGGAGACGTTTGTTCAATGGCTTGAACACTATCAAAGTTCCTTTTAAGACTGTATAGGAAGTCTTTGACACTCTTCATTTTAAAGTTCAAATGTGTACCACTGGACGACCACACATAAGTGGCTTATTTGTAATCAAAATCAAATCGTATTATTACATAATGGCGTGTCCCAGTGTTTCTACACCTCAACGAACTGCTAAATTAGTTCTAACTTCTTACGTAAAAAAATTTTTTTTAGATTAGTCGACAGAAAAAATAATCGTTAGTTGCAGCTCTAATGTCCACGTAATCATGCTTTTTGTTTAGATATGAGAAATAATGATAAAATAATACACTTTACTTCAAAGCAGATGAAAAGATCAAAAAGCACCTTGTGCTCTGGCAGAGTGTGTTTTCATTGTTGCGTGTTTGTGTAAGAGTGTGTTTGTACCTGTCTAAGCCATCATGTTGTCTTTTGGTTCTTAACTACGGCCAAAAGAGTTTTCCTTGTATATGCATTCCCATAGCAACCAAGCTGTAGTTGACATGAAAAGCATGTCGTTTCTGTAGCAACAGCAAAACTGATTGGCTGCGTTGCTATGTCTGTGAGTAGACCTGCATATATCTGTGTGGGGATCAAATATGGGAACATTTCAGGGAAGTGGTATGAAGCGCAGTGATCTGTTTTGATGGGTAAAGCTCAGGTTACTTGTCCAACTGGATCACATTTCACTGAGTACAAAATAATCAATGTAATTCTCTGGCAGAATACCAAACTTAAATTGACATGTTCATGTAACCCTTCTAATATAGACTGTGCATTAACTGAATTAAATTTGAATTGAGGCGTTTTCATTTAGTTTCATTTTCCACTCTGATTGGAACAAGGAATGGAAACGTTGTCCAGATATTTTGACAAAAATAAGACATGTTTGTCTCGGAGTAGCCTGCTCCGTTTATTAAATGGTAATAATTCACAGTGTGTTACTCAATAGCAGATGTAAATGCACTAAATACGGTCTCAACTTTCTTAGGGGCCTCAGTTTTCGAAGTTCCAGCCAAGCTGAACAGGTTAAAGATAACAAATGTGTCCGCACTCCATTTTGCCCTTGAATACTAGGCAAATGTAATTTTTGCCTGTTTTAAAGGGCTCATATTTGACACTTTTTAGCACTTTATCCAAGCCCCCCCAAGCCCGAAGTCCACTTATAATGTTAATCAAGATTGCTTGAGTGAAAATGTTAATTTACATGGCTATTTTTAGCCGCCATCTGACACTTAAAGGGACAGTTCACCCAAAAATGAAAATTCTGTCATCATTTATTATTAGAATATTTGTAACTGAACAAATTTTGTTGTGGGGCACAATCGACATCCATATGTAGAAAAAAAATAATACTATAGAAGTCAATGGTGCCCCACAACTGTTTGGTTCCAAACATTTTTCAGAATCTCTTTTGTGTTCAGCAGAACAAAGAAATGTATACAAGTTTGGAACAACTTGAGAGTGAATAACCGATGACAGAATTTTCATCTTTGGGTGAACTATACCTTTAAGTGGCCTGTTTGTAAGTCTTCTGTATCCAAATGTTATAATTACTAAGCCAAAGGTGTCCATAGTAACTTTTGTTAATATTCCCAATCCTTTCAGTTGCTGGCACATGACCCTCCAAAAACAGGCTTATGGAAACTCAAATTAAACCAAAATCATGAGTTTCATAAATGGCATGTGGTTAGTCACTCTGAAGATGCAATGATTTTCATAACACTGATTAGCTGATGGGGGGGGGAAAGTACACATTCCCAAACCTTTCAAGAAGCGATGGTCCATTTCATGCTTTTATAGAGCTCTACAAAATCATATATTATCATATAATGAATCATTTATGATTT
Source organism: Opsariichthys bidens (assembly GCA_037194245.1). Classification (NCBI taxonomy): domain Eukaryota; kingdom Metazoa; phylum Chordata; class Actinopteri; order Cypriniformes; family Xenocyprididae; genus Opsariichthys; species Opsariichthys bidens. Next base: position 24,876,369 of record CM074282.1, read on the forward strand.
TCATCATAGCTGGAGATTTGGTGTAGTTACAGCATCCACTGGGAGAGACTAACTTGACTATTCTAACCAGACAAACCTTGATCCCTTCGGCTAAACTCGGGCGTACTTCATATAAACGTTAATCATTGTCTACCAAATACCGAATAAGCGTTCATTTGATATGTGGGATGTCATATGTTAATGATTTTGTGTCACTGGAACCATGCAGATTTCTGAATAAGCCATTATTGCAGCTTAGTTTCCAAAAATGGTCAGAGTGGAAAATCCAGTTTTCCATGATATGACCTCTTTAACATTCATGAATATATGTGTATACTTTATAAGCCATAAGTAGAAAGCTTTCTCCTTTAAACCTAAGCAATCGTGTATTCTGGCTCTCTCAGCGTAGAGTCTGTGGCAGAAATCTGTTTTCCTCATTTACCATGGTTGGGAAAGATTAGCACATGGGTCTGGGCTGGTTTTAAAACGCCATCATTGTCTCCGTGTAGACTGAGATACTCCTGCCAAACCTTCCGACTAGACGATCAACATCCCTCTCTTTTACTCGTTGCCTTGGAGACCAGTGAAACCACAGGTGCTTGTCTGCTCCTCCTCTATCTCTTGTAGAGAGGGGTCGTACGGTTCTGGCAGGCAGGTGAGCTGGAGCCGTACAGGGATGCCATGCCCGAGCTGGTGAATGATGTATGTCAGTCTGTGATGTTGTTTTGCTGGCGTGTTGATAGCTAATTGAGGGCAGACTGGTGGGGGAAGTTATGAATGAAGTCATGGGGAGAGTATTTGAATTACCCTGAACCCCGGGTGGAAATGGCAAGCTGGGCCAATGGCTCCCCGAGCAGTGTGAAAAACACAAATGCACGCACAGAAATGTGAACTAAAGTTGCTTCCCCCAACCATTTGGCAATTGCTAGCTTGTCTGCCTTTTTAATCAAACCTTTCCCCTAATTGCTGAGTGGTGTGTCAGTAAACACTGGTGATCACTGCAATAGCGACTGTTCTGTAACTACGATAATATCAGAGCGCTTTCATCATCCCGTCTCACTTATTTTTGTGCTTTAATACGAGAGCCGAGATCAAAGGCACATGGGTTGAATTTCATGGCTTGTGTGAGTTGTGTTTTTTGGTAAAGTGTAATGTGGCTCTGGAAGCCCCTGATGGAGGGCAGACAGCTTAATTAGGTGGAGAATGGCTGCTTTGATCTAAAAATACATGCCAGCATTGCCTGTTGAGGCAGTTTTAAAGGTGCCTCTGTGTTCACTAGACAGCGAGGGTCTCGAGCGCAAGGTCTAATCCTCCACCCTGCTGTTCGGTTTCCTCAGTTCATTGTAAATGTATATTCATTGATAATATACAGTATTTCCCAATACACAAGTCATTACTTTGAAGATTCTTGAGAGCGTTAGGCTAATTTGAGGGCTAAATTAAGTCTGGGTTTGGGCTCTTCAACTCCAGTCCTGGAAGGCCAGTGTCCTGCAGACTTTAGTATAGGGTTGGGTACCGAAACCCAGCACCGGTACCTATAGAACCGGTATGCACCGGACCGAATCAGAATGCGAATGTCGGTGCCTCATTTCGGTGCCACTTAAATGCCTGAAGTGATTGAAATATTTGTACTCTAGTGACGTAAGAAGCATCAGATTCATCAACACGACTGATCGCTAGTTAAATTTAAATACTACGTTCAAGGGGTGTCAGAGTGCTCTGAAAAATTATTTCCTGACTGAGAAAACTCACGTGAATGTCGGAAAGCTTTGATGATACAAATCACAAATCGTCAGGAAGTGAGACCATCCGTGAAGCGCGCGAGCGCAGCAACTACACTTGCGCTGACTGCAGTGCAGCAGGTGCTCTACCGTTAGCTTAGCTAGCTAAATTAAACACGCTTAAAACTAAACGCTCTAAAGTGTGGCTATATTTCACGAGAAAGGATTCTGACACCGTGACGAGCAGCAAATGTTTTGCAACAGTTGCGTGTAAAGGGGGAAACACGTCAAACCTAATGAAACATTTGAGGGCGCATGGAATATGACCGTGTTTGACCGTTTGCGGACATCAGTGTGCACGACCCCTGCCCCAGTAAGCGGGACAGTCTTCCCATATTGTCTGCACTTTCAAACAGGCCTCATCAACACCATCTGAGAGAGTTTTCTCCTGTGCAGGACATGCAATAAGTCAGGAGAGGTGTCGTATTTTGCCAGAGATGGCAAATATGGTCATATTTCGGCAAAAAAAAAAATTACTGAAATTTGAAGCTGTTAAATTATTGTAGTTGAGCTAGTTGGCTTAGGTTTTACTGTTGTTGTGTTTTGTATTTACTTATATATTCATGTATACTTTAAACTTTTAATATATTGTTCAATTTTAAGAACTTTTTTTTGTCCAATAAAAAGGTATTCTTGACAGAGTCATCCACCATCATTTTGTGGCTTTTTTTTTAAAGTATCGATTTGGCACCGGTATCGAAAAAACCCCAAACGATACCCAACCCTACTTTAGTACCAATTCCAGTTTAACCCACCTGTCTGTAAGAGCTAAAACCGGCAATACGCTGGACATTCAGGGATGCGTTTCCCATAAGCATTGTTTGCCAACTATGGCCACGAGTTATGCTGAATTGTGTTGGTAACAATGGACCATTTTGTCTTCAGAAACGCACCCCAGGACTGAAGTTGAAGAGCCCTGGTTTAGAGTTATGATTCTTTCTGGGGCTGAGCGAGTTTCCAGATTCCTATCCTGGGGTATGTTTTCCATACAACGTAACTCGCTGCTTAATAATCTACCATCATTGAAGAAATTAACTAGCTAGTCACAGCTTTTTCCCGGAACGGTATTGCAGATTTGTCGTTCAACCACGTTGGTTGATGTCACTTCTTTTAATGAATCCGTTTGAGATTGAATTAATGCTAGATGTTTTGCTATAAATTACAGACATGGACTAATTCTCATTAGATTAGTTTTTTTGCTTTATTTCCAGATTCAATCAAAAGCTTGTTCTTACATACTAGTGCACGTACCCACATGCGCACTCTTCAAAAACCGTGTTTTAAATCTCTTGACAAACTAAAAAATGTCAATTCTGTCATTAATTACCCGCCCTCGTGTAGTTCAAAACCCATAAGACTTTCCTTCACACAAATGAAAATCTTTTTGATGAAATCTGGGCGCTTTCTGTCCCTTCATTGACAGCTACGCAGATAACACTTTGATGCTTTAAAGACCTCTTAAAGAGATTGTAAAACTAATGCATATGAATTTCAGTTTAGTTCAAATTTTCTGAAGAGACTCGGTCACTTAATATGATGAACAGATTTAATTTAGGCTTTTATTCACATGGAAACATTGATCAGCGAACATGAACAAAAGCTCAACCAAATCTGCTGGAGGCCAGCAACAAGTCTATTGCAGAAGTTCAAACGTGCTGCCTAACACAGGTTCTCACACATTTAGCAAGCATGCTTGAGCTTCCGTTTACCACAACTGATGTGTGAGTTGATTTGTTTGTATGTGAAGTAAAAGACTACATTCAATTTGTTCATCATATAAAGCTCTTCAGAACATTTGGACTAAACTGCTCAGTTCATATGGGTTAGTTTATGATGCCTTTATGAACTTTTTGAAGTGTCAAAGTGTCAGTTGCGTAGCTGTCTATGGAGGGACAGAAAGCCCTCCGATTTCATCAAAAAGATCTTCATTTGTGTCCTGAAGATGAACAAAAGTCTTACAGGTTTGGAACGACATGAGGGTGATTAATGACAGAACTGTCCCTTTAAATGTTCGACGCTGTTTGCAAAAGTTTGTTTGAACTATGCTTTTGCGAAACGTCAAATCGTTCAACATTGTTGGTGACCATAGTCGGCTAATGATGCTTTTGGGAAATGCATTATTTCAAGTAATCCTGGTTATTTTGATTAGCTGGTTCAGGTACGTTTGGTTAGAGTTGGAGCTAAACTCTGCAAGACGGTAGACCTCCAAGAGTAGAGTTGGTTACCCCGGTTTAGAGGTATGAATCTTTCTTGGGCTCCATGAGGTCCAAGTTTCCTGTCCTGGATGAACCCCCAGTTTAAATTGATGTGCAACTTTGGCCCTCGAGGTCTACTCTCTTACAGAATTTAGCTTCATCAGCTTGATCAGACTCGCCTGCTTGTAGCTTTCCAGTAAACCTGAACACTTGATTAGTTCGTTCAGGTATGTTTGATTAGGATTGGAAAGTATGTTTTCAAAAGCCAGTGTTGCCCACCCCTGTTGTACAATACTACTTCTTACTTCGCCTTTCCTCTCGCCAATTTGGCTGTCAACCAGGACTCGCCAAGGCATCTCTGTCTTGGGGTTTCCTCTCAACCTCGTTCCAGGTGTAACCCATCTTTTTGCACTCCCCTCTTCAAGATCTCGGTGCCAAGGTTTTCTTGGCCATCCTCTTTTCCTTTTTCCTTGAGGATTCTAGGTCAGGGCATGCCTGGTGATGTTTCATGTAGGCTTCCTGCTGTACAGTACCTCTGAATGTTGTCAATCTTAATAAAGATACTGTGTGGCATGACTGTATGTTTTGTATTTTTTTGTATTTTAGAGCATAGGAAAGGGTTCTCTCTGGTCTATTGATCCTGACTACAGACACAATCTAATTCAGGCACTGAAGAAGACTCCATATCATCCGTATTCCCCTCGGCTTCCAAAACCTTCTACCTCCCCATCTGCCTCTCCTCAGCAATACCACAGGTAACGACTCAATTTCTCACAGTTTTCGTTTCTTTTTTTTTGGCCGTCCATTTCTTCTTCTTTTTCTTTTCTGTTCTTTGCCTCCGCAAATACCAACCATTGCTTTTCCCCTCTTTTTATTCTTGTACTTTCATTCACACTTTCCATTTTGTATGGCCCTGAAAATCCTAGCCCAGACTTTTCCATCTCTAAAGAAAGAGCTTGGGCACAAAAATGTCTTAGTGTGGAATATCAAAATGTGACTGAGAGGATGTTGACTTTACCATGATATAAATAATCTTGGAAGTAAAATAGTCTTTAATTAAAACAAATCTTCTCTTACACTTCAAGAAAGAGAAAGGAGGACAGAAGGAAGCTCATACATAGACCTTTATTTGGTGACCTCTCTTATGACCTTGCTGTGAAGAACACATTGATTTGGTGTCTGAGGGTTTTGGGTCAGTTCCTCGCTCATTCCTGAACTCTTTGTCAGCAACTGGACATGGTCCTCTGGGGAATCTGTGGGATGTAAAGAAACGGCACACACTTGCCCTTCCTGAGTCGTTTCTTCTCCTCTGCTGTTGCTGTGACGACCAGAACACCTCCATGGCAACATATGTATGAGGCAGGTGGAATATAAGCACAAAGCTATTTGTCTGACAAATGAAGAAAAAAAACATAGATAGGACAGACAGTTAGAGCTAAGAAATACATTATAGGCTTAGCAACACTAAACTCCATAGCAACAGTAAATGTAAAACACCTGTTTTCTTGCTTTTCCTAGATTTTTTTTTTTCCCTCTCCCCCACTTCCTCTTGTGGGATGAGGGGGCTGCTCTCAGTAATTGTGGTCTCTTGGTCTCATTTGGGAAATGGGAAAGTCAGTTACTTTGTAAACAGTTAATTATACATTTTTTTATTTTTGTTTACAAAAAAGCTTTTTTGTCTTTGAGTTCAAATAAGTGGCCATTTTTATCAATGGAAGTGCCAAACAAGAGAACCATGATCAAACCTGACACTCCAAATTCATTAACTAAAAGAATTTCATATGATGGCTTACATGGTTTGTATGTGGTCTTCAGATGGCCTTCAAAATTTCTAGATAAAAAAAAAAAACAATAATAAAAATGAAGCTCATTATTGAGGATCGATCACAATAAGATCTATGTCATACATTTAGAAAATAGAAATTCCATTTCATGTCAACTTTAATGTGTTTTGTAATGAGTGGCAATACTTTACAGGAGCACTGTGTAGTTTTTTTTTGTCCGCTAAGGGTCGTTACACAATTCAAAACGATAACGAAGCTGTAGTTTGATGACACAGTGAATGAGTGGAACATGGAACTTGTCGTCATGCCGATGGATCTAATAATATTAATGGGGGAAGAATGTTTATGGATGAGTGAATGCATGTTTTTAACATGACTGTGGTGTGAAGCAGGCCATGGCCGAGAATCACGAACGCGATTGCTAATGAGAGACACACGCGAGTCCCGGGGATATAAAGAAACGAGGACATTTCAGTCTGCCGAACTACTCATAAATGCTGAAATACAATCATACAGGTCAGTTTATTTGACGAGTTAAAACTGTGAGGTAACGCAGCGCTGCTTCACTAATGTTAGATCAACATTGGATAATCATACTGATGATATTCTAACACTTCATCGTGTTGAGCTTAATAACATTGATTAGTCTTATAGTCTACATTTGCTTACTTTGTCTAATAATGTCCAAGAGCGCCGTCTCTGTCAAGTCAAAGTTTGTCGCAAAGCTCTCGGAAACGCCACGCCGATATTGTTTCTCGTTTTATTTCTACTTCTGTCCCAAAGTTTGCTTGCCATGGTCCATAATGTTTGAACGAAACAACAGTAGAGCGCCGCTAGACGCTACGCAGCTGTCCGTGTCTGTTGCCATGGTTACTGTGCAGTACAAGCGGAAAACGGGGATAATGCAGATATTACTTCACTGACAGGCGCAAGTGATTAGAGGAACGGGCACTATTTGAAATTGTGAATTTCTCTGAATTTACAAATTCTTGGAAACATTTAGGATAATGTAAGTACACAGCTGAAGCGAAAAATATAACACTGTCCAAGTGATTTTTGGATATTTTAATATAAAAATTTTACATATTATACGTTTTATGTATGTTTGTTTGTGTATGCACACACACAAACTTTTGTTACATGCGATTAATCATGATTAAACGATTTGACAGCTATAATTAATTTCTTAAAAATATCAGTTTATTAATAAAAGATCAAATAAAAAATACAAATATGTACAAATATTAAATTATTAAAATTATTAATATGTTGAACCATGCATTTATCAGCTGAGCTACAAAATCCCAGTGGCAGATGTAAAATGAAGTGTAATCGATTTTAAATATTTTCAAACTAGTAAAATGTTGTTAAATTGTAATCAAAATAATATTTAGGAGAGTTCACACTTTAGATTAGGGTCTAATTCTCACTATTAACTAACAATAAACTATGACTTTTGCTTCAATAAACTCGTAATTAATGCATATTAATAGTTAGTATGTTAAACTAACTAGTTAAAATGGTCATGCAGAATAAGGCATTAATATGTGCTTTATAAATACTAATAAACAGCCAATATACTAGTAATATTCACACTAATAAGCAACTAGTTAATGACAATTGGACCCTAAAATAAAGTGTTACCAAGAAGTGATGTCCATGGTGAGTTTGAGGATCCAGTTTCAAGACTAAGGAGTAAGTCAATCTAAGTAAAAGGATAAGATTGACTGTTAGTAAAATATAGAAGCCATTTGGATACATGGCTTTACAATATGGTCTACATCAAGTAATCATGATCAATAATTGGATTTCCAAGGCTTGCCAGGATGTCTGTACTAGTTCAATTAGATTCTTGCACTACCTCTCAGTCTCCAGTTTGCATTCCACACCATCAGATTCTTATTTTCTAGAATTTCCTCTCCTCTGACTTTATCTGTCTTTGACTAGGATGTTGGAAGTTCATAATACAAGTTTTTTTCCTCTCATTATTTGATTTTATCACTCTATGTGATTTTCTCTCTCTAGCATTCTTCCTCTGTGTTTATATCCCTTAGTCCTCCACTATGGCCAGGAAGTCCACTCTTCAGAAAAAATGGAGAAGTGCTCTTACAAGGTAAAATCCCTTTTCTGTTTCTTAAAGACTTAAAGTTTTGTTGCTTTTAGTTCATGTCTGCTAGCTTTGAAACCATCTATAGTCCGAGCAGATAAACGGGTACATTACAGTTCAAAAGATTGGAGTAAGATTTTTTTGGTTACTTGATTTCGACGGTCCACTTTGGACATAAGTAACGTTGCACCTACATGTCAACTAACAATTACATTAGTATTAGTATTAGTAGACTGCTGGTTAGGGTTAGATGTTAGGGTTCGGGTTAGTAGAATAAGTTTACATGTAGGTGCAACATTACTTACAGGTAGTAAAAAGTGTACCATCCAAATAAAGTGTTACCACTTTTTCAATTGTTTTTGAAAGAAGCCTCTTGCATGTCTCGTATTACAATTTAAAATAACGGTTCTATTTTAATCTATTATTCCTGTGATCAAAGCTGAATTTTCAGCATCATTACTCCACTCTTCAGTGTCACATGATCCTTCAGGAATCATGCTAATATACTGATTTATATATATATACTTCTGTCTATTGTCAATGTTGAAAACAGTGCTGCTTATTTTTGTGGAAACCTTAATACTTTTTTTTTTATACAATTAGACTATTTGAAGTAGGAATGTACATATATATTAGTACATTCCTCATTAGACTAGTATTCCTAGTAGACCAAGCACATTTTTATTCAGCAAGATGCATTAAATTGATAAAAATTACATTTGACAAATGACACACATATATTTGTCATATGTAATTTTTATCGATTTAATGCATCCTTGCTGAATAAAAATGTGCTTAGTCTACTTACACTTAGTCTACTTATTTTACAGTTTATATCTATTATATAGTATATATATGTGCGAACAGAACAAACCTGGACTACACAGATTTTCGTCCAATTAAATGCTCTCTCCTCCTAATACCACCTGCCACCATCTAGCAAATCTTGTTAATTGCTGTGAAGTAGCCTATTAGCCATGCAAAACTATTTTTTAAAGAAGGTGTCGAGTCCTTTGATATGTCCCACCCAAAGAAATATATTAAAAAAGTGGAAAAAAACTGCTTGCCAAGTGATTTCATGCAGCCTCTAAAAGTGCCTTGCAAGAGCGTCTAGATTTTGACTTATAAAAACCCCTCTTTATCACACAAATAGCTGCTTTGTGCCTACAGATTACCTTTGTAATGTCTTGGGAATCATTCTTTTTTTCCCCACTGATTCTCTCATTTCCCACAACTGCTCCTTCATTTCTTTCTTTCAGTCCATCTGTTTCTCTCTCTTTCACTCCCTGTTGGTGTCCCAGCCGTTTAAATGTCCATTCGATTCCAATCAGGGTGCTCTCTTTCCACTCCACCGCGAACAGCTAAATGGAAGGAAATGGATACATTATCTGTCTGTAGTGGCTCCTCTCCTTCTCGTCTGCTCTTGATAATGGAATAATGGGTGCAGAGCTGCCTGTGAAAAGTGTCTGAGCAAGGCTATTGGCGTTTGAGTGATGTGAATGTCTTGATGGCGGTCTACATAAAAGCAAAGAACTCATTGTGTGTGTATGTGCATCAAGTGCTGGACTGGACAGCCTTAGCTCTAGGCCGCTACACTTAAGCTTGCTACTAGCCAAATGTTATAGTGCTTAGACTTTAAGTGGCTGGCTGGACACCTCTGAAGATTGTCCTAGTGTCCTTTTGACTTGTCCGTTTAGAGGATTAGTTTACTTTGTGATTAAAATTTCTTGATAATCTACTCACCCCATTTTATCCAAGATGTTTATGTCTTCAGAAAAGAAATTAAGGTTTTTGAGGAAAACATTCCAGGATTTTTCTCCATAAAGTGGTCTTCAACAGTTACCAAAGGGTCCAAATTGCAGTTTCAGTAGCGCTTCAAAGGGCTCTACATGATCCCAGACGAGGAATGAGGGTCTTGTCTAGCAAAGCGATCAATCATTTTCTAAAAAAAGGATATACTTTTTGACCACAATTGCTCATCTTGCACTGCTCTGCTCTGCGTTACATAATCACTAGGGGTGGTACATGAAAAACGATTGGTTCGCTTGTCTCGGTTTGGTCCGTGTGTGCGTCGCACGGTTCGACGGTTCGACGCATGCGCAATGTAGCTCCGTGTTCAGACAGTTTTGCGCGAACATACATATAGACAGTAAAAGTGGAGTAATGGGCCGTTCACATATCGCGTCTTTTGCACGCGCATATTCATTATTTCCTATGTAGGCGTGCGGCAAGTGCGATCAAAATGGAAGCAACGCGGCCGCGCTTTCCACGCTTTTTAGGCGCGATACGTGAACGGCCCCGAATGAAGGCTGCCCGGAGTTGGCGGATGCACCCGTGTCGTTCAAATCCGGTGTGTCGGAACATTTTGGATTGCATTACTTACGATGACAACGGAAATAAAACAGTAGCTAGAACTGCGACTGTGTGCAAGCATTGTGCAAAATACATTCAATATGAAGCACTTCTAATATGACAGTTCATTTGAGAAGACATCACGCCAATGTGTCGATAAGCACAAACAGGAGAGAGCCGGTTAGGAAACAACTTCTACTGTCCGCAGCATTTAAGCAAACTCTCAGTGATAACTAAAGCATTGGGGATGTTTATGTTATTACATTATATTATATATTTATCTTTAAAGTATTTTGACTTGTTTAAAAGACGGAGCTTTAAGACTTACTCTCTTTGTCTTTTAAAATATTTTTTTTGTAAGAGCTACACTGAATGTGGCAGTTTGATGAATGCAAGTTAATTTCAATCTTTGTGTGCTAAAAAGGCACAAGTTCCTGTAGAGATAACAATACACATGCTCCTTTTTATGCCAAACAAACGAAAAGCATGTCATCATCAATGTCTTCTCCCTTGCTGTATCAAAATCTCACCCAGCTTTTACTCAGAGATGGTCCCAATTATGTGCTTAAAGTCAAGTCAAATTCATTTAATGCATGATTACAATACAAAAATGTTAATACTGTATCCTAAATTGTGGATAATTAAGCTAATAAGCTACATATCATATGCTGAAGGTAATTTCTGGAGTGTTAAAGATTAAAAGAAAAAATAACAACAAGAACCGTACAGGTTTTTTGTTTTTTTTTGGAAAATGACAGATCATTTCGCTAGATAAGACCCTTATTCCTTGTCTCGGATCATGTGGAGCCCTTTGAAGCTGCACTGCAATTTGGCCCGTTGAACCCCAGTGAACTCCACTATATGGCGGAAAATCCTGGAATGTTTTCCTCAAAAAAACTTAATTTCTTTTCGACTGAAGAGAGAAAGACATAAAGATCTTGGATGACCTGGGGGTGAGTAAATTATCAGCAAATTTTAATTTTGAAGTGAATCAATCCTTTTAAGCACTATTTCACCCGGTCATTTACTCGCCCTCAGGTGATTAACTGGAGAATCACTTTCCATGTTTTTGCCTGCTGCAAAATCGGTAGCATCAACACTATTATTGACCTTTCAACAAATCAGTTGAGCAAACATTGCATCACCTAATTAATATTCATGGTAATACGGTTTATAATGTGTTCCTCCCAGTTGTTCTATTGTTCAGCTCACCCTCATGTCGTTCAAAACCTGAATTACTTTCTTCCATGAGATGTTTAACACAATGTTCGCACTACTCTTTTCCATGCAAATAATAATAATAATAATAATAATAATTCATAAAACTCATACACTCCACACCAAGTCTTCTGAAGCCATACAGTAGCTTTATTTGAGGAACGTGATTGGATTTTCATTCGTGGGAGAACTTTCCCTGTGGACAAGATGTTCCTCAGGGTGATGTGCTTCAGATGTTTTAGGACCAAGGGGGCTGCAAGATAGCTTAAAATTATTTAAAATAATAATAAGAAAAAAAAGCTACAAATGAAGAGGTAAACTGACATTTTATTTAGTCCTATATAGGAACCAAGTAGCAAGGTTCAGATTTTTTTTGTTGAAAATGCCCACATTTATCCAGGTATATCCAAAAACCTGGGTAAATAGGAGAATTTTAAAAATGTTTTTTCTCGACTTGGAAAAGTCTTGGAAAATGTATATATATAAAGTACTGAAAATTTATTTAATGAACATACATTTATCTAGTTATGTCAAGCTCTAAAATATTTTATTAGGTAGAAAATGCTAAAAAAATTATCTTAAAAAAACCTCAAAAGCCACCACGAACCACTGCAAGCTTAAGTTCTTAACTTCTGCAATCACAGCAGTGTAGTCCAGTTCAGTATATGTTGTTTGTGTATTTTATGCCACGAGTTGTAATTGGCGGTTTGTTGTTTGGTAGTTCCACAGAGAGTGATACAGCATAGCTCGCGTGTTGCAGCTCAGGGGCTTTTTCCAGTTATCAGACCCCTTCCTTTGAGTCCTGTGAGCAAGAGGACCACAGCCGTGAGGTTAGTATCCTTCTCTCCTTCTCAGTGTTGTTAAATAAAAATAGTTTTTGTTAAAGTGCTTTTATGCTATTTTAAAGGATCCTGATTTTGTTTTGGAGGTCATTCAATTCATTCAAGCTCAAAAAACACTAATTTCTTATAATATACATTGCAGCATCGCCTAATTTCTCAAAAGATTCTGAAAACAGTTCATTCGAAGAGTCAATCTCTCTAAACCCCTCCTTTCTGAGAGCCTACTCTGCTCTGATTGGTCAGATGACCCTGTCTGTCTGTGATTGGTCTACCACTTACAGCACGTGTCGAGAACCAAACGCCTATTACCATATCTGAATTTCAGCTCCAGAGGCTTCTTCAGCACTTGTTACAATGTGACATGAATGATGGTGTCGGCTTTTGTGTGTCAATTACAGTGCGAGTCCTCAGTGAATGCAAAGTGGATTCACAGCACTAAAAACAGCGTGTTCTCGACATGTCAACAACATGAACCCAACTCTTTCAGGCCGCAGCTACAACTACCGTGTTTGAGGGTGAAAGTAGACATCGTTTGCGGGCACCCAATGAAGACATTAGGCTGGCATTATGCAAATATGTTACATTGGTATGTAACTGCAAGTGAAAGTGGAATTGCTGATGACTCGTTTCAGGCAGTTCAGAATCAAATCTTTCAATTTAGACAAAAAAAAACTTTATTTGTCATGAATTTTGATCTTTAAAACAGACTTTGGGCAACCCGTGTTCGAGTCCTGGCTCGTGGACCTTTTCTCTCTCTCTCTCTGTCTCTCTCTCTCTCTCTCTCTCTCTGTCTCTGTCTTTCTCTCTCTCTCTCTCTCTCTCTCTCTCTCTCTTCTCTCTCTGTCTCTCTCTCTGTGTCTCTCTCTCTCTCTTTCTCTCTCTCACTTTCTCGCTCTCGCGCTCTCTCCCTGTCTCTCTCTCTGTTTCTCTCTCTCACGCTCTCTCTGTCTCTCTCTTTCTCCCTCTCACTCTCTTGCTCTCTCTCTCTCGCTGTCTCTGTCGCTCTCTCCACTTCCTGTCTGCTTACTGTTCTATCATAATAAAGGCAAAAATGCAGAAAATAAGTCTTTTTAAAAAAACAGACCTTCACAGTCAGCTATATTCCACAATATCAAAATGAAACAAACACTGTACTTGTATTAAAATAATACCGCAAAAAAAATGTTTTTTGTCTTGTTTTATGCCATTGAAATATTGTCTTTGTTTTTAGCATAAACTTTAGGGAATTTTATTAGATATATGCTTAAAAAAAGGAAAACAATTTGACAATGTAAAATAGAAACACGTATAACGCATGTTCATTTTCCATATTTTAACATTTTAGATTACATTTATCATCTAATGTTCATGTAATGAATCTGTCAAAACACTAACACTGTTAAATGTAATCTTTAGCAAAAATGAAGGAATATCCATTTTTATACTGTATATTGTAATGTTCAAATACCTAAATTCTCTTTATTGATTTGAATTTTTAGCATTTCGTTTTTAATTTATTCAGATATTTATTGGTTATCAGCTGGGACTGCCATTGACTTTTTTGCTCACCAGCCACTGTGGCTAGTGGTTTTCCAAAGTTACTAACCACTCAGCATTTTCACTGGCCACAATTTTGACATTGATACAATGAGGAAAAATGGCTCTGTTTGACAAACAGGTATGCTATGTATATTGGGCGTCTGTACGGTTTTTGCACAAAAGATTAACATGCTAGTCGATGAGTTGAATCGACTCCACAACAACTACATAAATTTATCCACTAACTGTTCAGAAACGTCCAGTTTCATTCTAAAAGTTGTAACTTCTTCCTGAGTCTCTCCATCAGTGTTTGAGTACGGTTTGAACAATGTAAGGCTGAACGCCATTACTGATAATCGTCATTTTGGCTGCGTGTGATTTTCCAGGTTTGTTGTTGTTGAGAATTCAAAGTTAAAGATGTTATAGCTCCGCCCTCTTCTGGAACAGGGGCCGGGAGCAGCAGCTCATTTACATTTAAAGAGACACACACAAAAACGGCATGTTTTTGCTCATACCCAAATAGGGGCAAATTTGACAAGCTATAATAAATGATCTGTGGGGTATTTTGAGCTGAAACACCAGAAACTATTACATCTTGTGAAAAGGGGCATTATATGTCCGCTTTAAGACCTGACATACAGATCCTTTATACTGTTACACAGGCGTTTCTTTCTCAAATGTTTATCTTCACTAAAAAACTTAACTGACTTTACGTGAATACTCTCCAAGACCGGCATTTTTGCATAATTTTCTGTGCATTTGACTTAGTTTAAGCACAATAAGTAACAAAAAAGAAAACCACTTGCACAATGTTATATATTTCGCTCTGCTTACATTATCCTAAATATTTTCAAGAATTTGTAAATCCAGAGAAATTCACAATTTTAAATAGTGCCTGTCCCTCTCTTGTCACTTGCGCCTGCCAGTGACGTAATATCTGCGTTATCCCTGGTTTCCGCTTGTACTGCACAGTAACCATGGCAACAGACACGGACGGCTGTGTAAAGTAAAGCGGTGCTCTGCTGTTGTTTTGTTCAAACATTATGGACCATGGCAAGCAAACTTTGGGACAAAAGGAGAAATAAACAAGGATCAATATCGGCGTGGCGTTTCCAGGAGCTTTGCGACAAACTTTGACTTGACAGAGACGGCGCTCTTGGACATTATTAGACAAAGTAAGCAAATGTAGACTATAAGACTAATCAATGTTATAAAGCTCAACACGATGAAGTGTTAGAATATCATCAGTATGACCTTCTAATTTTGATCTAACTTACCGTTAAGTCTCATACAGACAAAAAACTAATACTTTCAACAAAATCCAATGCAGTTTAGTATGAAAGTGTAACATTAGAGCAAGTGAAACAGCGCTGCGTTACCTCACAGTTTTAATTACAGTACAGTACAGTTCGGTAGAATGAAATGTCTTCTGTCCTTTATCCCCGGGACTCGCGTGTGCCTCTGATATCAGTCTCTCATTAGCAATCGTATCCGCGATTATTCGATCCATCGGCATGACGACTAGTTCCATGTTCCACTCATTCACTGTGTCATCAAACTACACCTTCGTTATCGTTTTGAAGAGTTTAGCGACCCCTAGCGAAAAAAAACAAAACCTATTGTGCCTTTAATAATGATTTGCCTCCCTCTCTGTCTTTCTTCACAGGTCAGCCCTGGGAGACTACCTGACACGGGGTAAAAACAGTCTGTGCAGTGACTCTCCTCCACCCAGCGATGATCAACAGGAGGACCACACGTACAGCAGCTCCCAATCTCCAAGTACAAAGGGTGACATTTCTTCCTCCCTCTCCTCCTGCTCCACTCAGGGTTCCCTCTCTGCCTACAGCCACGGTCAGGAGGTGACGGTCACTGAGGTCAAGGAGGAGCAAAAAGACTTTCCGCTGGACGCTTCGCCTCCTCTTCCCCAGCTGCTCCAGCGCAGAAGACTGCTGTGGACCAAAGGTCACCTACGGACCCCTGGTGACACACTTCCCCTGAAGAAGAGGAAGGCGGAAAATCTCCTGGTAAAAGAGGAGGAAGATGAGGAGATGAAGGAGGCAGCGGGGTCGTTGCTTCACCTGGCTGGCGTGCGCACCGGTTTGAATAAAAACGCTCAGCGTGCATGTAAAGTTCAGAAGGAGCTGAAAGAGGAAGCCAGTGATTAGCGATGAACGAAAATCCCGTTAATACAGATCTAAATACTTCTGTTCCAGGATATCAGGTGAATTCTAGTCAGTTGTTGCAATATCAATAAAATCACTGTTGTCCCTTGTTAAATTTGATTTCCCGGGTGAAAGATTCTCATGTTCATGTTTTTTTGTGTGTGTGTGCGCGTGTGTGCGTGTGTGTGCGCAAGTGTGCGTGTGTGTGTGTGTGCGCGTATGTGCGAAGAGGGAAAAAAGCCATAGTAAAATTGGGTCATTTGAGTGAAAACTGTTTTAATGTTTGTTTTTGAATTCATCGAACCTACGGAACAATTTAAAATAATTCATTATGTTGTAGCAATCCTTCTAGTTCACATCCGAAAGTTGAACGGAGAGATTTTCTATGCTGCTCTCAAGTGTGCCAAAGATGATACCTGTTGTTGAAAGTGCAGCTAATCCATGCACACTTAGTAAGACCAGTAATAGTTTCAAGTAGTGTTACTGACCTATATTACAAAAAAATTCAGATGAATATTTGGGTCAATGACATGAGGCTCATTTTTGTTGGTCCACATCGATAGATTAATTCAAAAATACATTAAAAATACTGTTCAGAACTTGAGTACACCCCTTTTTGCATTTTTATTTCAAAATTAATTTTTGGGTCAAGTGCGATCATTAAAAGTAGCAGTGTTGGGGGAAGTTACTTTTAAAAATGCATTACAATATTACTTTACTCCCTAAAAAAGTAACTAAATGCATTACTTTTATTGAAAAGTAATGCATTACATTACTTTGCAGTATTTTTCTCATCTAGGCTTCCTTGTTTGTTATTTAATATGCATTACTGCATTACTTATTTGAAAATGTAACTGATATATTGTAAGTAATCTGATCATACTTGTAATGCGTTGCCCCCAACACTGAAATGTAGTATGGCGTTATCTTTTATTTTTTGTTATTTTTTTGCAAAATTTGAAAAATGTAATTAATAATAAAATATTTTGACAAAACTGCTAAACAATACTTGTAAAAAAATCTATGATAGAGAGAAGCCCTTTGTGTCAATGCCAGTAAGTCTCTTAAATATTAGATAATTTGACCTTTTTATGTCCAAATGTATTAATGAATACATGAATAATGAATTAAAAATGAATTATTAGGAATGTTTTTTTGAAAAATGTCATTATGTCTTAATAATGATTAACGTGTGCATTCATGTTTGTACTCAAGGTATAAGAAAATGCAAACACACACACACACACACACACACATATATATATATATATATATATTCATGTTTAATTGGTTACACCACATGAAATTTTAAAGTCATTAAATTTAATTTTCTTGAAAATCGTGTACACATACAAACAAGTGCATTTTTACTTGGTACATATTTTAAAATAGACTTTTACCATTCTTTATGGTGGACACTCTTATATGTCATTGATCCATTTATTTATTAAGCAGCAAATGTTTTGTGTACAATGGGTAACAAACGTAAAGGTCAAATGCAATATGCCAATTCTCTCTAGATGCCTGGTGATCAAAACATTTCTGGTGTTAGTTCTTATTTAAAGCACACTAAAACGAATCATTTTATGAAGCAATGTGTCAGAAATGCCTATTCTGTTGCCAAAATGTTTTTGGTTTTTTTTTCCAAATTTTCTTTTATAAAATTCTTCAACGCAATCCAAGCAATTTGTCCTGTCAGGATAACACTGTAAAAAGATATTCCCTTTTTTTTTTTCCACAAAAGGCAGTTTTTGCCTGTTTTTCAGTTATATTGCATGGGTGCTTGTACATAAGAAAGAAGTATTTTCTTTTCTAAATGAAAGATCATGTAAGATAGATATTTAGCATGAGGCATGGCTTATTTTCTTACGAGAAAACAGAGAGAGGCGTCTCTTAAAGCGTAGGTTTCTTTCGTTACTTTTTTTATCGTATTTCTCTTCTGCGGCAGACAACTCTTCCAAAGGAAGGGACTTCATGAAAACCCATTAATGAACAGATCTGCCTTGTATTGAATATCAGGTGAAACTGATTTTGCCTTTTTCGTGGTCCTCAGTTTGGTGGTCCTTTTTCAATTCATTGATGTAAGTGTTCAGATGTTGTTAATAATCAGTGTTGGATGACCTATCACTCTGTACACCCTTTAAGGTTGTGCTTGGATGTCTGTTCTGTTCTTTTGTAATGGTTCGATACTCCGTTAAAGTCATTTGCATTGTGCAACCTGCAGCGTTGATATCATAAATTGTACTGAAATAGTTTGACAAGGAATTAGAATTGGCTTTAGGATAATCCCTTACTAGCGTGATACTTTGCGATCGACCATGGCTTGTCTGTTTCCTTTATGTTTTGTTTTGAAGTACCCATCTTTGCTTCCATCCCTCATGAACTTGAACTCCATCTGTGAAACTGAATGTCCAGGTGTGCGAGGGCGTCCTGTGGTGGTTGTTCGCCGGCTGCTTGGGTCGTCATCCATCAACGTCATACATTTGGTGCGTGAAAGTCATATCGGAAAGATCGTATTTTTGAGTTGAACGCACATGAGCGGTAAATACGAGTGGGAAGCTGGGTATTATAGGTGTGTTCACGCCATGTTGTAATTACCGTAATTACGAGATTGCAACTTGTAAAAAGCGTTTATTTCCTCATAGAGCATGTAATTGACTTTTCGCAAAGACCCGCCCCCTTTAGTTACTGTTGCTATGTCCGACAAGCCCATGCGCTCTCACGCCACACATAAAATACATCCCAGAGCAAAGAGGACACTGACAACTCGTCAAGAGGCATTTCAAACCGTTTCATATTTAATATATCATATCATAATTTTTTTAAGAAGTTTAAACAATAAATAGCGTATAGTGTCTCTTTAATGTGTCGCGACAGATCGCTGTAGCTCCTCGTGAACCGATCATCTCTTCATACTAGTTCATTTATAGCCTCAAATAAACATGAATGGACATCAGAAGGAATGTTGTTTCAAGCGCGGAAAGACGGGAGCACACAATTTTTTTCAAGTTCACCAACGTTAATCTACTAACTCCCCTGACTGCTTTGTCGGACAAAATGGCGGATTCGGAGTTATGATTGGACAGATCGCCTGTCCCAGATCTTTATGAGTTGGGGTCGTGTCTGTAAGAAATGTGGCGGAATACCACAATACTTGGATGTTTAGCAGGCTTATTTATTCACAACAAAATAAGCTCACATTGTAATATAATAACCTAGCCTAATAATATGTAAATCACAATTCATAATTAAAACTCAAAAAAGCAAAACACTCCTGATGCACAGGTTTTGTTCTTCATTTTGGAAGGAGAGTTTAAAAACCCTATATTTTAGTGTAGTTAATTAAGAGAAGGTACACCATCTTGCCCCGATGAAAGCGACTTAAACCCATCTAACGTCGGAAACGCGACTTTCCAACCCGTAAATGCGAACTTCCCAGCAGGACTTGAACGCACCTATATATTTACTCAGCATCTATCGCGATGTTTACACTCCAATCCCGCTTTATGTAAGAAACGCTTTCTGAATGTTATGCGTCCCCCCCATGGGAGCATATCAGAGATATACCGTTTTCAGTCCTTTAAAATACTCCAGCACTTTTTAAAATGGTAAAATAGGACTGTTTGTCTTCGGCAGGGGGGCTAGTGATGGAGCGGCACTGTAAGGGTGAGTACAGTGTAAAATTTCAGACAGCGGGATGGCCCTACTTTATTTGATTTGCATATTTAGGCAATAAGATGCTGCTACGGTTTTGCTTTAAATTGATGCCAGTCCCATAAAATGCCATTTTGTGTGTGTGTTTGTGTGTGTGTGTGTGCGCGTGTGTACCAAAAACACGATTTGTTTTTAACTGATTTAATAGCTAAGATTCATACAAATCCATGTAAGACAAAAAGGGGAAACAAATATGCATGAATTATTTATTGGAAAACTCTCACTGCCTCTGAAATTATATGTGAAATAATATAAGGGTTTTGTCAATGTTGTTGATGATGTTTGTTTTTGCCAAATATGTTTATGTCCTTGTACTTAACATAAGTCACTAGTGGTCTGATATGATTTTAGAGCACAATGGAATCATGATGAATATGTATTTGACCAGGTCTATTTTCAATACACACAGATGCCAATGCTGTACGAGTATAAAGCTGTCTATTTCCTTGGTGTGCAATCATATTGCCAAAGAACAATATCAAACTATTTCATCAATACATGTAAATAATCACATTGTCTATATGACAATAAATGTCACATCATGTTGTTACTTTTCCACATATTTCTCCTGAAACTTAAAATAATGTTTATGTAATGTATTGTCTTCCAGTTGCAATAATAAAACTATCAGAGTTTTAAATGACAAGTTGTTTTTATTTATTTAGTTTCACTGGTAAATTCCGTTAAATTTACAGAAAAAAAAAGCTGTGGTTGCCAGAAGTTTACCGTAAAAAATACAGTAGCATAATTTTATGTTTTACAGATTTAAGTGAAATTTACTGTTAAAAAATAAAATAAAATGATTGATAATGTTAATTTACCAACATATTGAATCAATAACTTGTTTTGTACTTTTTGTAATATACTGACAACCATAAAACACGGTGGTGATGAGTCACGTGATGAACCAAAGTTCATCACAAGCAGCTTTTCCACATGATGAAAAGGTTAATAATATTATAATATATAGAATAGAACATTCACACAAACACTAAACACAATCATGGTAACACATGAATTTTTAAAAAAATACAGTAAACGTTAATTTAACAACATTAGATGTAACATGAAACCCTAATGTACATAACTGATTAGAAAAAGCTAAGAGGGAACAGTTATTTCAGTGAAAATGCATCAAATATGTAGTGTCACGCAGGTAATTCTGGGAATGTCAATTTACGGGTTTACTGTAAATTACACAATAGCTTGTTCTTTTTCACTTCCAGTACAGAAACTTTCAGTGTATGCTAATTGTTGTTAGAATTTAAGTGCTACTGTACATGACCCTCAAAGTTATAAATATGCCAAATAGAATTGGCGCGAAGTCAGAGTTGGAAACGTCTTGAAATAAATGTCTTTTCCCACAAAGTTTGTATGTGTTCAAATTGTATAATATCCAAGGCACACATTTATAGTAATTGTGCAGTTAATTCTCATATTGTATTTTCAGAACGCTTTGGAATATTTCTCCTCTCCCCAAAGTTGTCACTACCGAAACCCAATAAAAAAGGCTTATATTGACCTATAAACATTTTGTTCACATCACACCACACATGCATATTATATATATATGCTATTGTATTTATAGTTAGAGATAAATTGATAAGAATTACAATTTTAACAACGTGTAATTTATGAGATTTGTTGTATTTTGAATCCAATCTTGCATTGTAAAAGCCATAAAGTTTATCATACTGATTTCAAAGTTAAGGATTCGTTAGTTTGACTATTCATCGTACCAAACACCATAATAACATCTTAACTGATATTTCAATATACTTTATTCATAAAAACTAAATGTTATGTAATAACACCAAATAAAACTGTTGGGTAGTGATGTTCCTTAAAGTTACACACAGATTTTCGGACTTCTGAAAACATTTAACTCAAAACTACTATGAAAGAGAGTCTATGAGTCTATAATAGAAGGATCTTAGTAAACATCTAAGATTTGAATACTTATATAGCTTTTAAATGTGGTTTATGGTTGTGGGACAGCAGTTTGCACCAATTTTGTAGAATGGCCCAATTGAGGATTGTAAATTATTGTGTTTATCTCAACCTCAGTATAGAAACCATTGAATCTTGTCCTGTATGTGTGTGTGTGTGTGTGTGCGCGTGTATGAAATGTCCCCACAAAGATAGTAATACCAGTAGTTTCTGGCCTTGTGTCAACATTTTTGGGGTGGGGTACACTTTGTACAGTATGAAAATCATTATGTCTGTATAATAAAAAATGGAAACCCAACGTGTGTGTGCGTGCGTGTTTTTCTTTGGTTTAACTGCAGTCTTGACTGATTTATCCCATGTTTAAGGTGACTTGATTACACTGAGTTTGGGTGTGGCTAATGGGACCCAATGATGGCTCTTGCAACTGGAGCTTTATTCATAATTAAAGGCAATAGAGGCTTAATCAGCAGCCACCAGCTCCCTGTGCTCACTGGAGCCATTTCTGTTGCTATGCAACTCCAGGAGCCATAAGTAGGCAATCTGTGCTTGATACATTTTATTAGTCTTTGTGTTGAGTCTTTATGAGTAAACAGTATAGGTGTGATTCATTCCTTGCTTATAAGAGTGCTTTGCTTAAGAAAATGGGCCCCAAATTCCACAGCACAAAAGAAATGATGCCAATAGTGAGTGTTTCATTTTGGATTAAGTAAAATTACAAAGTGGATGAAATGCGTGTAAAAAGATGACACCCAAAACTAAATAAATATAAGATTTAAAAATAATTATATTAATGTTATACACTTCAAGATATTAATACTCCACTGGCAAACTGGCCTCTATTGATCTGCTAAAGCCAAATGGGAGAATGAAATAAGGTCCTACTAGGTGTAGTCGTGGCTTAATGGTGAGGGAGTTGGGCTTTTTACCTGAAGGTTGCTGGTTCGATTCCCATGCTGGTGGGGATTGTGAATAAACAGCACTCTCTCCACCTTTAATACCATGAGCAAGGCAGCTAACCCATAATTGCCTCACTTGTAAGTTGCTTTGGATAAAAGTGTCAGCTAAATGACTAAAATGTCAGAATCTAATGTTGCATATATGTGAATTGAAAGTTTAGTGCTCCTCAGAGGTGACAAATGAATGTACAACGCAGTGATGGTTGCATAAATAAACTTTGATAGTAAGGGTTGAGGAGGGTCAAAGCTGGCATAATCTGACTTTTATCCAACATAACGTCTTTACTTTTGAGCAGGCAGCCGAAGACACCTTAAAACTGCATGTAGACAATCCTCTCTTATAGTGAGGCAATGAAAATCCTCAATTCCTTTATTGAAACTTCTTGACGACACTGTTAGTTTTGCTATTCCTAATTGTTTAAAGGTTTTGAGACACAGACCGTAATCTAAAGCATCAGAATGTTTAATATAAACCAGTGGTTGCTCGTGGTGAGGTGCACACTGCCCTCGTGCGGTGAAAATAGTAAGTCCATGGCTTGTATTTTCTAGTAAGGGCTATACATTTCTCCATACTTTACTGTATTCAGTACTAATATAAGCATGACAATAAAGTTTGGCGAACATTGATGTTTTTAAATTATTTATAAAAGCATAAAATTGAATCTTTACATAATATAAGGCACAGGGGTGAATTCAGGTCATCTCAATGACAAAAAATGTCCCAATCAAGGGCTAAAGAAGCTAATAAAAATCTCAATATAATAAACATGAAACGCTTAGTTATCAACCGCCGTACAAGCGTAACAGTAGGCTGCATGTTTTTTGTTTTGCGGTGTTTTTTTTGTTTTGTTTTGTTATGTGACTCTATTGGCTGATTTTGGTAAAGCCTCCATACTGACTAACCGTGTCGTATTTGCGGTAACTCGTTGAAATCTCGCGATATTTCGCACAGTGCCCGCTTGACCCTGCCCTGTGTCTCGCGTAGCTCCGTATATAAAGGCGGAGGACTGGAGAAGACGGACGGCTGGGGAGCAGCAGCCCTGGGACTGTGAATTAGACCGTAAACGGCTGTGTTTTTATTTCCAAAATCTTTAACCGGCAACTTTTTAAACGTTTTAAATGTTTCCGTGCTTTTTTAAATGATTTTTGGGGTTCTTGCTTGATATTTGCGGTGTGTTTTTCCCCTCACTGCGCTCATAATGGCGAGCTCGGCTAACTCGAACCAAGTGGTAAGGATCAGACAAACGGCACTCATACTCGAAATCACACACGTGTCCAAGCATTGTAGTTAGACGCAGTGCGCTTTAACCAAACCCACACTTAGCATTTACAATAATAAAACGTATTAGACACATCAAATCTGATCCATTTGAGCTCTGTGTAGGGAAGTGTGTGAGTGTTTGCTGATAGAGAGGTACAAGTCTGGATCTGCAGGAGAAAAAATACAGTTGCTCTGATCCATTGCAGTACGCTTTATTACGTGTTTGAGAACGCATTTCTGTTGAAATAACACTGGCTTTATTACATTTGGCCTCGGCCGTGTAATAAGCGGTGTTTGATACGGAAAATAAAATATGTTGGATCGCATTTTTCGTTTAGCTCGGTATTAGTTTGTTGCTAAAGCACCATTTGAACATGACGGACGCATCTGAAATGAAACCATATTTTAATGTGTCAAATGAGGGCTGAATTGTGTTGGTTGTTGTCCTGCGTGTTAGAACGAAAACCTTCCTACATCACAATTTTATTTTAGCGAGTTGTACAGTTCCCCCATATTACCGAATCCCTTGCATAAGAGCCCAAATATGAACCGATTATCACAATAAAACACGTTCACGGAATCCTCAATGCTGGCAAATGCCGTTTCATCATGGCTACCGTCGCCCTTCTCTGTCTGCGTCTCTCTCCGCCTCTGACCCTCCTTCTTTCAGACGCCTGGTTTTATACAGCCATACCGGCGCTCTAATATAGACTGCCCGGGATGGGAAGGTGCTACTCGGCGCTACGTCACCGGCTCTGCATATAAACACCAGACTGCGCTTTAAATAGTGAGCCGACGGGCCGCGCGCCGCGCCGCGGACAGGACACGACACAGACCGCTAGCCTGCTGCTGCTTTTTCCGTCTTTGCAAAAACGTATTAGTGGCGCCATGGCGACGATGGTTTCTGTGCAGGGAAAGACGTTTGCTTGATTGACTGCTGCCGGAAGTGCATGTGTTTCTTTTCTCAGTTTCGACGCGTGCAGTTGGCCGTGATCGTGGTGCACGCGCTTTTTAAAGCAGTTGCATCGCGCGCAGCCGTAATGCACTCGTTAGAAGAACCCAGTGTGTCCATTTATGGTGCTTCGACTCGGGTCCAGTTACTAAATGGTGACTGGAAACTCGAACTTATGTCCGCGGGCTGGTTCTTGCCTAAGAACCGGTTGAGAAACAATTCGGCGCCTTTTACGTCATTACGTCATTCTTCGTGTTCCTGAGGTGATTGTTCCTCCGCTCTTAATACCAACTGCCAAATAAAGTCACGTGTGTTGGAACGTATTACCCTTTATTACAATCTATTACGTTTTAGTTTGCTTGTCGT
Source organism: Opsariichthys bidens (assembly GCA_037194245.1). NCBI lineage: Eukaryota > Metazoa > Chordata > Actinopteri > Cypriniformes > Xenocyprididae > Opsariichthys > Opsariichthys bidens. The sequence goes on from CM074282.1 coordinate 24,901,506, forward strand.
TTTTAGATGCCTTTTTTAATTTTGTTCAGTTCAGTTTGTTGCAGCCGTTATTTAGTTCACCCCAAAAATGACATTTGTCATTAAGTACTCGTTCTCATGTCGTCCCAAACCTGTGAGACCTTCGTTCATTTTCAGAACACAAATTAAGATATTTTTACTATCCGAGGATTTCTGAACCACACATGGGCTGTAAGGTCGACCTTTTGAGGTAGTAAAGACATCGTTACCTCAGTGGTTCAGCCTCAATGTTATGAAGCGACGAGAATACTTTTGTGCTGAACAAAACTAAAATGACTACTTTGTTACAATTTGAACTGTTGTCATATGCAGTTGACGTGAACGCAGAGCTTACATGTTTGTGTCCGAACAACTACTCTCTATTGGCCGGTGATGTGCCGAATTTCGACTCCCTGCCAAATTATTACCCCACTCGTTAAAGTTGCTATTTTATTGCCTAATCCTAGCCCCAGCCCTACACCCAATCCTAAACCTACCAAATACTAGGGGGGGAAATATTTTGGCGGAGGTAGGATTTCGGCACTACACCGGCTCCTGCATCACACGTGTGTCCTGCTGCTCACACATGGACAGCGTCAGCAGTTCGGTGCCTAGCTCAAGGGCAATTCTGTCATTTCGTGCTAGAATTGAGACTCAAACCCACAACAGCTGAGCCGCTGTTTGGACGTAAACACAAAAGCCTGCACTGCGTTCACCGTCAACTGCATATGACAACAGTTCAAGTTGTATAAAGTTGTTTAAGTCTTGTTTTTGCGCACAAAGTATTCTCGTCGCTTCATAATGTTAAGGTGGAACCACTGCAGTCATGTCGATTGTTTTAACATCGTCCTTACTACTTTTATGGAATTTTAGTGATTGTAATTAATTGCTGTCTATGAGAGGTAAAAAAAAAAACCCTTGGATTTCATCAAATATCCTAATTTGTGTTCTGAGGAGGAATGGTCTTACAGGTTTGGACTGACATAAGGCTGAGTGCTTACTGACAAATTTAATTTGAGTGAACTAACCCTAACAAATCACTTTAGAACCTAATATACATATTTACATGTAAATTTAAATAATTAATTGAATTATATTTATAATGAATGTTTACAGCCAACACCAAAATCAGCTCTGCATTTGGCTAAAAAATGGCTTGAAACCAACCCTTTGATGTTTTGATAATAGAAGCTGTCATATAACAAAGATGAAAACATTACCAGTGTGTTGTTATGTACTTCTGCTGTCATTAAAGACACTTTCTGCCTCATGAAACACACGGTTCGCTCCAAATCAGCTCAATCATTGATTCTCAGCTCATTACGAATCATGTTGGCAAGGGACAATTCTTGGTTCGTTAAGTCAGCGAGTTGTGGATTTCGAGGAGTGATTCAGTCCTGTTTAACTGTTTATTGATATTGTGAACCAGTTCAACCATTTCATTAATAACATGCATTCATTTTATTTATATATAAGTAAGTTTAGTAGTAAGAAGGGTTTACATTTTGTTTGCTTGCATTGTAGCCTAAACTGTATAGATCAGTAATGGAGGATGTCATCAGTGAAGTCCGGGAGCTTTTCCTGGACGAGGGTGTGGATGAGCAGGTCCTGATGGAGCTTAAAACGGTAAGATGTTTGGCATTGTGATGAATCTTAACATGCTGACCAGATCGAAGTTGATTTTAAACCTGCATCTTGCTTTCTGAGCAGTTGTGGGAGAGTAAGCTGATGCAGTCCAAGGCAGTGGAAGGTTTTCATACAGAGGAGCAGCAGGTTCTTCAAGCTCAACAGCAGCAGGCCCAACAAGCTCAGCAGACGCAGGTGCAATCCCAACCACAGCAAGTCCTCCTGCCTCCGGCGCAGCAGGGTGAGGGCCGGTCTGACGTGCACTTGCTTTTATACTATATATATATTTTATACAGCCAGTATACTGTTAATTATAACTGTCGGTCTTTGGTTTCTCAGCTCCTCAGCAGCAGGTCATTGTTCAGGATTCTAAGATTCTCCAGCATATGAGTGCGACGGGAATGGTAAGTGTGTAGGCCACGTTTCAATGTTTTACTTGCATGTTAGTGTTTGGAATAATGAAATGGAGTGCAACAGTTGAGTTCCAAGCAAATTATTCCATTTAGGGAATTGATTTTTAAAGAATTTAGTTACAAACCATTGAAGACAGCCCTACTTTCTATGCTTTTGAGGCCATCAAGCCTGCATTATTTTAACTCATTTTTTGAATAATCAGTGTTTAACAAAGGAATTCCTTGTGAAAACAAAATAACCCATGATTCTGCAAAGAAATCTCCACCAATCAGAGCCTGACACTCCCATAAAGCACTGCGAATGAGATTAAGAGTTGGTCTCCCTTAGCTCTCGAACTGCTATCTATATTTGCACTAATTTATTTGGTGCATAATTTGCAACAAACTCAATATCTGGACATCCTTTAATCAATAGTTTTATAATTCCCCATTGTTTTTAATTTGGTTGTTCATAATGCTTCATGTGATTGTAGTTCTTCATTAAAGGGGTCATGTATTGAGATCAAATTTTCCTTGATGACATGCCAGACATATGAGGTCACTGTACTAAAAAAAATCCTGTAAATTTAAATTTCTTTTAGTCCAAATATAGCTTTCATTGAAACTAAGCTCCCAAAATTACTTGTTTTTGATTGTCACATTATGTCATAATAGTGTGACGAATTCCCGCCTCTGCAGAAGATCAATGCCTACTTCCACATCATTGCCTCTTTAGCCCCGCCCACTGACTCATGCATGTTATGCAGTAGTAAATGCGAGAGAAGAAAACACAGGATTACTCCAGCAACAAATCTGATTAAAAGAGCTTCTGCAGTGCCAAGTTGTGGAAAATCACAGTGTTGCGATCCTTGGGGTTCTAATGTTAAAGGGTTAGTTCACCCAAAAATTCAAATATCCCATGATTTACTCGCCCTCAAGCCATCCCAGTTATATGTGACTACTACGTTGTAAACATGGATATTTTTCTGATAAATGCCCATTGCTTCGCTTCAGAAGGCCATAATTACCCTCCTGGAGCCATATAGATTACTTTCATGATGGATGGGTGCACTTTTTTTTTTTTTTGGGCTTCAAAATCATGAGCGCCACTCACTACCATAATAAAGCTCAGAAGACCCAGAAGATATTTTTTAACTCCGATTGCGTTTGTCTGAGAGAAGAAAGTCATATACACCTAGGAATGCTTGAAGCGGAGTAAATCATGGGATAATCTTCATTTTTGGGTGAACTATCCCTTTAAGAACGCGTACACGAACTTTTATTTTTCCAAATTGCATCAGTAAGACCCTGTTCATTTGTTTGCTTCTTTTTGCTGCGGCTTTGTTTTTAAACAAGACGCAGTTCAATGCACGTCACTATTGCCTTGTTTCTTACAGATTGCTTGATGGGTACTGAGTATATATACTGCAGCACCATAGTCAAACTGAATGATTGGAATTTGCTGTTTTATTTTTTTTCGGCAATAAAATGAAAGTGACATGTGAAGGCATGTGAATGGGAACCCATACTTGGAATTTGTCCTCTACATTTAACCCATTCAGTTAGTGTTTTAGGAGTAGTGAAGAGGCGTACCTGGAGCAGTAGACAGCCATTTTTGCTGTGGCGCCCAGGGAGTGATTATGGGTTTGGTGCCTTGCTCAAGGGCAACTCGGTCACTTCCTGCCAGTATCGACAACACTGCTTTTGTTTTGATCTAAGCCATTCGCTGTAAACCTGAATAATAGCTTCAGTGAGCGAAATCTGTTTTGTCATCAGTAAGACGTTTAATTTTATTTAAAACATGACACTGACAATGAATGTTTTTCACTTTATCGAAAAAGACGAACGATGAATAGCCTATGAGAACGACTGTGCGACAATGAATGGTATATTTATTCATAACTCTGTTTACATGAAATAATAGTGGATTATAACTGGTAACTCTAATAGTTAAACATGTCATTTGCAACAACCAAGACATCTAAAGCATATGCATACATATGTTTCATATTGTTGGCACATGATTGACTATGTAACAAGAGATTTTTCAACATCACACGCGTAATGGCGGGCATCTTAATTATTTTACCATGCAAAACTTACCCAAACATAGAAGTGGGTATTTACTTCCAAGCCTTGAACAAAAATAGCTTATTTTTTTCCTAAAGTAGAATTTTTTTTTTTTTTTTTTTTTTTTTACATAATCATTGATAACATTAGTGGACCTAACAAATTTTTTAAATATTCAGTTCATGACCCCTTTAAAGCTAATTACACAATCTGTCTATTGCAACTATTTCCAATCCAAGTGTGAAATTTTGTGATTCAACTTGTAGATTGTTGGTTTGCTTCATTCCTTGCAACTCTTTATAAGCTTCTTTAAAATCCCTATGGGAAACATTTATGGGGAGAAAAATACTTGCGGAACCAAGGCCACTGAAAAGTGGGTGGCCGCTGTTGCATTCTGTTGACTTGATTGTTTTAGCTCACATGGTCAGCAAATTGTGAACTCCAGTGTTTCTGTTGGCTCGGGTTAGAGTTAGCTGCATCACTGCTTTGCTTGCATAATGTTAAGCTTTTTTGCGATTTTTGTCACAAAGCTGAGCATTTCCAGTCACTGTTACTCAAATCCAGAAATCTGCAAGTCCCATTGAAAGTGAAAGACTTCAGTGGTTTGTCACTGCAGTTGCCTGTATATATGAACACCCCCTTAGGATCAGCATTAATGTCAGCAGGAGAACAGATGGGAGGAGTCTTCCTGGAAAACGGTTTAGACGGAGCTGGGGACTTCAAATTAGATTACACTGCAAATTCCTGCAAGGATATTGTTCTCTCTCACGCTCCCGCTCTACCCGAACATTAATGTATGTGTGTGTCCTCTGTGCATTCAATTCTTTTTCAATCTCCTGTTCCACTAGAGTGCCGCAGCCACAGCAGCGACTTTGGCTTTACCCGCAGGTGTAGCACCAATTCAGCAACTTATCACACCTCAGGGTAAGACGCTACACTCTGACATATGTTCTGTAAGGCAGTGGTGCTCAACCACGGACCGGAGGCCTCAGTAAACCTCTAAGAAGGCCTCAAAATGTTTTAAAATAAGATTAAACAAACTATAACACACAAACTTTTGGAATTCTACAAAGTATTATAATTTTAGCATATCTGTGGATGCTCCTAATTTCTGTAAATTTAAAAAAGTATGGGGTCTTGTTGGTATTGATTGATTTAAAGAGTGTTACCCAATTATGTGTGTGTGTGTGTATATATATAAAATATATGTGTATGTATATAATATATATATGTATGTATGTATGTGTATATATATGTGTATATGTATGTGTGTGTGTGTATATATATGTGTATATATATGTGTGTGTGTGTGTGTGTGTGTATATATATATATTACACACACACACACACATGTATACCTAAATCAACCGACTTCTGTCACAAAATGTTTTATAATGTACTCCGTTTTTCCATTGGATGAATCCAGTTTTAAGCTGTGGCAGAACATCAACTTACACCCCAGTTTTAGCATAAATATACTTTCATGCTATACTCTAAAAAAAAATGCTGGGTTGAAAATGGACAAACTCTACAATTGGATTGCTTTAACCCAGTAGTTGTAAATCTTTCAATAGGTAAATCTTTCAATAGTCTAACATTAGTTAATATTAACAATGAAATAATACTTTTTATTGTATTAATCTTAATATGTGCTAACATGAACTAACAGTTAAACAATGACATTTTTACTAACATTAACAAAGATTAATAAAATGCTACTTGTCATTTTACAGTGTCATTAGCAATGTTAAAGACCCCCAGTGGTGAAAACAGTTTTTTTTTTTTTTTTTTTTTTTTTTTTTTTTTTTTTAAATGCTTCATTAAATGATGTGCAAATTCATCAGTCATTGCTGAGTATTTTCTTTCAAACCGCAATGTACCAAAGAGACATGCCGTTTGAAATTGCCTTTGTTCTCTACATTACAAATGTTGTAACCAATCCTGTCAATGTGCGGGTGGGCTTTAGCATATCAAGTATGCTGTGAGACGGGGGTCTGGAAGCCAGGTTATCCCGGTATATTTTTATGAAAAATTGGGTACATTTAGCAATATAGTGGGTGAATTTGACAATGTTTTAATGAACTATGCCTTTCTTCACTGATGTGAACATGGTTTGTGTAATGTTAGCAACACATTAGTAGCTGTTTGATAAAGTGGGGCTAATTTGCATGTTCATAGTTCCATGTATACTGAAGGAAACGGGTGTAGAGTTACCGTCAAGCTATTTTAAGGCATGAAGAATTTTTCCCAGGAAAAGTTTAAAAATGTCATTTTTGTGATGAAACATGAGTTTTAAGGGATAAAATTGACTGCAGGGTGGCTTTGAACATTCAATGTCACTGTGAAATCAAAATTGACTTAGGAATCCAAGAAAACATGTCCTCATCATAATCTCATCTGATTAAACCAGTGTGAGGGCTGCCTGACGAGTTGCACTCCCCTCCAGCAACCTGTCGCATACATGAAATAAACATCCATTTCATTTGCAGTGCTCACATTGTACGATCCAATCACTTCCGATAGATTTTTTTTAAATTTTCTTTCACAATCTCCGTTTCATGCTGATTTTAAGTGCATCAAATTTGGGCTACATAAAGGCCTACATAAAACATCTCTCTGTTGGCTGTCCAGGTCAGATCCTGCAGGTGGTCAGAGCTGCCAACGGAGCTCAATACATCATTCAGCCTCAGCAGCAGATGTTGTTGCAGCAGCAGGTCCTGCCACAGATGCAGCCTGGAGGTGTGCAGGCCCCCGTCATACAGCAGGTCTGTGCTTCTTACCTCAAATAACATTTTAAAACTTTCAGGGACCCATGTTCAGTGTGCCAACAGTGACTCGTTTGTTCTAGTTCGGTCACTGGATCCTGCTGGGTATGTTGTGACACCGTTTGCACATGTGATGCGTGTGATTTGTTTCACTGTGTCAGTAGAGGTCTTTGTCATGGCTAGCCAATGCAAGATGCCTGTCCGCTCTCTTAAGTAACAAATAAGAAGTGACCGAAGAGAACTGATGGAAGTAGATCAGGTTAAGCTATTACAGTGTCAGTGGTTTATGAACAACGTTGTAAAAACCCTTGAAACTTGAAGAAAAAAGGTCACACTTTAGGGTCCAATTCTCTCTTAATTATGACTTGTGCCTCAGGCCTAATTACTGCTTATTTAGTTAGCAAGGTTAAGTTTAGGTATTGGGTAGGATTAAGGGATGCAGAATATGGGCATCCATGCAGAAGACATTAATATGTGCTTTATAAGTGCTAATAAACAGCCAATAAGGAAGTAATATTCATGTTAGTAGTAGGGGTTAAACTGGTCCGTACGGACCAGGCACATGTTTCGTGGATTAATTGTAAGTTTAACCACCATAGTGAGAGGTTATCGTTTGCACGTGTTTGGTCTCGCTAGTTTCTACATTCAGTAGATTTTAAACCATTTCAACGCTGGAAGAGGCAGAGGAGAATTTAATTCGGATGGCGCTCAAACTCCGAAATGATTCCTCTTTCACGTTTCCTTGCACTTCGATGGACAAATACCCATCTTGGTAAATATTCTCGTAAACCCAGTCGGTTGTGTGTCTTAAGTGGACACGGGGAGTTGAGAATGTAATGGGATGTGTATAATTTTGGATCCATGCGTGGGGTCCTAAAGTGACCGCAGCCTATAAATAGCTGTTGTCTGTCATTGATGTTAATCAAAACAACACCGCTTTAACAAAGATGAATCTATACAGTGTATAAATACTACAGTTAGACCTTTCTTTATTTGTGACTGTTATATTGTGTTCATGCTTGTAATTGGTATTCATTTACTGTTCACTTGCCTTTTAATGTTTTAACTTTATTAGTTGGGTTTGTAGTTTTTGCTATGGTATCAGTACTTGAAGGGAGTTTTAAATGGAAAGCAGAGTTCATTCAGTGCTGCTTTATAAAGCTTTAAAGGGGAGCGTGACCAAAAATGTTTGAGAACCTCTGCTTTAACCAAATAACAGCACTTTACTGGAACAATTTGAATGTAAGGAGTCACGTGATCTGTAAGGACAAGAGTGCAGTGAATGTGAGTTCGGCTTGATGCAGTGTTGCACAGACTGATGGGTGCCTGACGCAACGCAATGCATTCTGATTAGAAATTTTGTCCGACTTTGATCACTGCCACGCCACGATCACGCGTGACAAAGTACCGCAAGAGCAAGATGACGCCATCCGCCTGGGTCAGGCTCTGCAGTTGGCCTAAATTGGCTGCACAAACTTGGACAACACAGCTTTTACCCAATTGGCTGGAATTCACTGGAATTGTTTCAAGTTTATTCTGACACATTCAGCTCAGCTGATGCTCACAAATTCATGTTAAGTAACCTTAAAGGGATAGTTCATCAAAGTGAGAATTACCCCATAATTCAGTCATCTTCAAGGCATCCTATGGCTATTTGACTATCTTCTTTCATACTAACACAATCAGAATTACGTTTAAAAAAATAGACTATTTTGAAGCCCAAAATATTGTAGTGTTGAACTTTATAGACTGCTTAATACAGAGCCATGTGTACTAGAATAAAGTATGGAGTAAGTGTATGTTTGTTCATGAAAACATCTGAAATCTCTTTATTTGACATATTGCATCTAATCCACTTCATACATAGCCCTAATAAAGTTTGCGAACACCTTGTGAGCATCACTACGGGAAGCAGAAGGTCCTCGCCGACTGCAACTGGCAGATCTCTGAAGTCTAGTATAGTTCAACTCAAACATATCTAATGTCGCCGTCTCTCTCTTCATTCAGGTGTTGACTCCTCTTCAAGGAGGCCTTTCTCAGCAAACCGGAGTCATCATCCAACCACAACAGATTGTCCTCACAGGAAATAAAGTACAGCAGAACACTCAGGTCAGCACAACCTCTGACCTCAAGCATATAAACCACATGCCTGTGGGATGATGTTGATTGATTTATGCGTCTGCGTGTCTTTAGGTCATGCAGGCAGCAACTATGGCGGTGCAGCAAGGACAGGGAGCTGCACAGGTGCAGGCTCAACCTCAGCCACAGCCTCAAGCGCAGCCACCCCAACAACAGACGCAGCAGCAACAGGCCTCGCAGCAACCTCCCATGATGCTCCAGGTAGACGGAGCAGGAGACACATCCTCAGATGAGGATGAAGAGGAGGAGGACGAGTATGATGAGGACGAGGATGAAGACAAAGAGAAAGATGGTGGCGAGGATGGCCAAGTGGAGGAGGTACGCACTGGATGATCGCCTTTTGGTTCTGATTCTTGACTTGTCTTGTTTTTTTGACAATTGTCTTTTAATTTAGGAGCCGTTAAACAGTGGTGATGACGTCAGTGATGAGGAGGACCAGGAGCTGTTCGACACAGAGAACGTGGTGGTTTGCCAATATGACAAGGTGAGTATTTGTAGGTAACTTCTGTGACCTTGCTATTTTACATATTGCAAAACTAGGAGGAAAGACTCCAGAAAATAAATAGGATTTTTTTTTAATAGCTTGTAACTCTGCTTGCACAGAATTTCAGAATAGATACTGGCATATTGCAAGCATAGAAATGTAACGCTAAAACAATTTGGGGTACGCGACAACGACTTAATAAAATTGGAAGTTTTTTCCTTTTGCGCTTTTATTTTTGTCAACAAACTATTTGTCAAACATTTCCGTTAACTGAAGTGGGTAACACTTTACAATAAGGTTCATTAGTTAACTACAGCCTTTATTAATCTTTGTTGACATTAATTTCATTTACTAATACATTGTTCATGTTAGTTCACAGTGCATTAATGTTAACAAGATTAATAATGAACAACTGTATCTTCATTAACATTAATGAAGATTAGTAAATACAGTAACAGATGTAATGTTCATGTTAATATATCAGTTTATCTAATGAATCTTACTGTAAAGTGTTTCCCTGAAATAAAAAAAAATCATAATGAAAAACTAAACTCACTTAAATAAAACAAAAATTTGCAAAAAAAATAAGCTCTCAAACTGTGGCGGAAAATCTGACTGGTGGCTCTTTTAGGAAATGCTAGTTTAGCTGAGGCAGTGGGTTGGGCGATTAAACACTGTCCTATGAGGTGCTCAATGAAGGACCGTAATGTAGTACATCGCTCGGCTATTCACAAAGAATGCGTTTGTGGCTGTGGAATGGGAAATGACACAAGGTTATGAGATGGAAATAGAACTTCTTTTAACTTGAACCTAGCATTTAGAATGCCATTCCGTTCGTGAGATGTGGGCACAACAGCCGAACAAGTGTCAAGTGCAAAAAGCTACTGTGTATTTGAGATTTCATTTTTCCCTGGTGACAGATTGAATGGTGCTGTTATTTTTTTATAAAACATTTACTGATAATATCATTGTGGCGACATTTCCCCACTACGTAGGGAATACCTGAACGATGTGCTGCACACACAGCATATACATGTCATTATTTAATCAAACTGGATTCACAGCAGATTGTGTTAGCTGTTTTTTGATGTACCAGTGGTCACACTGCTACATTGTACAGATAAGGGTAAACCAGGCATGTTTAACAAGACAGTCTTAAACTCATTCATATTATTCATTTTTATTCTTATACTTTAAGTTGCATTTATTTGGTTGTGTTCAGAATATAGCAAAATTGAGAATATTAAAATAACAAATTTAAAAATTCAAAAATATAATGACCTTGGTCAATATGATCCTCATTCACACACGAAAATGACAAAATGCCTGATGCATGTTAGTCTAGTAGTTGACAATGTCACTTTGTGAAGAAACACTACGTGCCTGCGCATTCTTAATACAGACTGCTGAATGCAAACAACCAAGATAAAGGTTAATGATTCGACTGCTGGTTGTAGATTTACTGCACCACTACATTTTTCTGGATAAGCATTGATAAACTCACTATCTTGAGCAACACAAACACAGTCCTGTAGTCATTGTTTTACTTGTCAATTACTAGTACTAGACTGAATATGTAATGTGAAATATTTTTACAAATTGACAAAGTTTGTTTTCAGGGCCCCAAAATGCAAGAAGTTTTCCGTTTTTAAAGTATTGTGTAAACAACCAGTCAAGTTATTTAACATGATTTTAGCCATGATATTGGAATTACCTTGAAAAATAGTCGATACTTTTTTTATATATATACATTTACAACAAACTGGCATTTATATATTCCTTTTTTGATATTGAGTAAATTTGTTACAATCGCTTGCATGCAGTAATAAGCTACGAGAAACGACTCGAGCAGTTTCAGAGGCTGGTTTGTGCACACCACTTACATAGACTTGCATGTACGTACATCATACAGTGAGCACGAAGTGTGTGGGAATAAGTGAAATAATGCGCGAAACCCTCAACTCCGCACAGAAATTCGTGACCTGTAACTCCAACACTAATTCAGGCGGGTGTGTATCAAACCGTCAACTTGCCGCCACAGAGTATTGGAATCATTTCAGTATTACTACATATAGAAATATATTCTTGACAACATGACTTTACAAAATAAATTGGGCATTGCAGAGGGAAAAGTTAATTAGAACTTTTTCATAATCCAGTATATTTATAGGTTGTTTTAGTCAATAGCATGCCTAGAAATTTAATGCAAAAAGAATAGCGTGAATTTTGACACTGCATAGGAAACTTTTCTCTATTAAATTACCAATAAATAAACCGTTATAGTCACTAGGGCTTTTCACACTTGAAATAATTAATGGATCATTGTTTCACACTGCTTTATTTTTCTGGGGTTAACAATTCTGGTTATTTGTAAGAGGATGTTTCACACTGTACATTCCTAAACCCTGGGTTAACATTCTTATTTGCATATTTTTGCGCTGTCAGTGTCATTGATTGGACAAGGCCAACTGTACTATCAAGTTTATTGAAAGGACATTTTGAACTATAAAGGTAAGAAGGAAATGGTCTCTTCACTCAATTGTCGTGCTTCCTGTCAGCATTTGACATTTTTCCTCTCAGGTGGAATATCCGTTTTATAGCGTTAGAATGCGCAACGTTTCCATGACAAATGGGAGTACGCGATTGGTCTAGCTGTAATATTCGAACGCCGCATCATTTCACACTGTAGAGGTTTGGCTCTGCAAGCAGGGTTTCATAACCCCCGGTAAAAAGCGGTGCTAACCCCGCTGCTAAATAAGTGTGAAATGTTCCTTTAACCTTAGGTTAAAAGCGGTGTTTAGAACGAAGATAACCTGGGGTTAAGTGCAGTGTGAAAAGCCCATTACACCCTTAGAAGTCGTTTTTTTTTTTTTTTTTTCTTTTTTTTAATGTATATAAATGTTCAATCAGTTCATACAATATCTTTTGCTTCAGATTCACAGAAGTAAGAACAAATGGAAATTTCACCTGAAAGACGGGATAATGAATCTGAACGGGCGGGATTATGTGTTCTCCAAAGCCATTGGAGATGCAGAGTGGTAAAGGGAGTGGAACAAAACACAAAACTGACTACTCATGACAAGACACATCGAGACCTGAAACTGTACGTTTCAGGGGATTCCCACTTCGGGGGCTGAAGAGTAACATCCCAGTGCTACCGTGCTGTTTGAGTGATATCTGCACAAAATAACGTGTGCCATCCAAGAGATTTTCCCTCCCCCTCCTTTTAAGATGGTCCTTTTACCTGTAGAATTTCACAGGAGTCCATAACTTCATTTAAAAAATATTCTTGCTCCTCAGATGTATGAAAATATATTAGGCGCAGCGAGCCAATTTTAGCGCCTGGCGCTAACTTGACTCTGGTGTGTTAAGATGGCCTTTTTACTGCAACCGTACGTGTTTGTTGGTGATTTCTGTAGCTAGATCAGCCATCTGAATCCTGTGTAAAGCGAATCGTCCAACACGAGGACTGTTTCATCATCACCTTATACAAACACTAAAACGAGCAACCAAGAACTGTGTTCCAGTAAGTTCCTTTCATATTTGCTATGTTTTTAGACCTTTGTATGTTTAACAGCAGAGATACCAATGAAAACAGGTGAGTTAAGTGTAATGTTGTCAATCTCACTAAATTGTTCATGTGTTTGTATGTCCGTCATGAATTTTTCTAACTGTGTACTCTGGCTAAAGATCTGCCGTCACTATGATGCATGTTTTTGGGCAGTGCATCACAGAGCTTGCGTCGTCCTGCGTGTGTTTGTGTGCAATTATTGCGTTTGGTGTCAATGAAGTGCTCGGTCAGGCCACCCTTCCTACTTCATATGCGGTCAGGCTTATTTTACACATTTCTAGTAGTTCGTATTTATTCCTGAAGCTCAGGCAGCGTCATGTTTTGGGGCGGATGAAACCGAACTGTGCTCTTAATGAAAGTGCTCCTTTCAGCCCATTCTCTGCTGAGGAGGATTTCATCCTGATTCTGTGCATCGTGGAACTTTGTTAGGGCACCCCCCCCTCCATTTTGTTTTCTAATATTTAGTCTGATTTAAGCAGTGCCCTCATACAGTCTAAGAAATGACAGGATGTGATCTTGTGTCCATTTGTTCATCAGTTGAAAGTATTGACATGTTTTGTTAAATGTCCATGCTGAGATTGTTCGAAGAAATGGTTTGGACTGGTTTGGGGCTTTTTTTTTTTTTTTTCTTTTTTTTTTTTAAGGTTTATAGTTCTTTGCGCTCCTTGTCTGTGCCTTTCAGATTTATTTTAGATATCAGGTCTTTTGTCTAAAGGGGGGGAGAGCCTTTAACAAATCCTCCAAACTGTACATTTTAGCTTTGCGTTTCTAATGGCAAGTAAAGAATACTTCAGAACTACTGTCTGGGTCATGTGAGGGAACTTGTGTGTATATTCATATACTGTTTTACCAATCAAACTTCTGTCTCTGATTCTCATCTCTATGAAGGTTGTGTTATGTTAGTAGAGATACTTGGTGTTTTTTGTTGAACCATGAGTTTTATTTTTGCCTTTGCTGAACTTTATTAAAGCACTATTAAAATTAACTCTTTGAGCAAGATTTTGTCTTTTGCAACTTGTTTCCTGCTGATCAGAGATGCAATAGTTGTTGAAAGTCTCATCCTTATAGCAGTCACTGTTAAATGGTCTAAATGTATTTTTATAAACTTGTATCATCTGTGGAAGGCGTGGGGCCATACAATGTTCATCCAATTATTATATTTAGTTTACAGTTCTTTACCATTTAAAATGAGTTTATGGCGTTCACGCTTTGGATGGAGATTTTTGTAGGCAGGGTTGGATCGTATGCTTTAAATGCTAGCTGGCCAGTGTTGACGTTTCCCAAATCACCTACTGCACATTTAAAATCTTCATGAAATTTGGACAATTACAAATTGTTCACTTCTAAAACTTTTTTTTTTTTTTTTTTTCCCTTTCCTTTTGTCATGCAAGTAGCCAAATCATTTTAACATTTTTCAAGGTTTACCTCCAAAACCCCCACTTCACAGAATCCAGTTTTGTTGGCTAGAATAAAGCCTTACCTTCTTTATATATACTAGCCTTCAAAAGTTTGGGGTCTGAAAGAATTTAAAGGAAAATTTTGAAAGCCTCGATCACAAGGCTGTATTTGATCTAATACAGAAAACTGTAGTACTGCGAAATATTGCCATTTTAAACTTTGGGGGTTTTTTTCTTCTGTTTTGAGTATTGTCACATGATCCCTCAGATCATTCTAATATGCTGATTTGCATATTCAATGTTTGTGCTGCTTGGTATTTTTATTGAAACCAGGGTTCTTTAATGAATAGTTCAAAAGAACTTTATTTGAAATGGGAATATTGTCATTTTTGATCAGGTCAGTGCATTGCTTGCTGAAGTGTTCATTCCTTAAAAAAAAAAAAAAAAAATTTTTCCAGAGTTATGAATCCTTTTTAAAATGCCAAGTGTTGTAATGAAGCCTGATCCTCATCTGCAGTGGAGCTCAATTTAGCTTTCTTACAATGATCCACTAGGTGGTGATATTCCCTCTAAAAGTAGTTATGTAAAAATTCTCATTAATTGCTAATTCTAGCTATAGATTAACACTGCTTTGCAAACTACAGCAATATTGACGACGATTTGTAAAATAAAGACTTGGCCCACCTTCCACTGCACAAGTAAGAACAAACCCTTGAGCAAGTCACACTAAAAATAGTTTGTTTTTGCCTTTTCATTTGGTCTTACACCTACATTAACCTCTTTCACATAAATGCTTCAACTGCAGTAAAAAAAAAAATTCCTCCATTCCAGTTCCACACCTCCCTTCTCCTGAATCAGCACTTTTCTGCTGCAGGTCTACAGCGTTGCCCGGGTTGATTGAGCACCATATCAGCACACGTCTCTCACTCTCCCATGGGTCCTCTTCCCTCCATCACTTTGACTAAATTCGAGTGAAAAAGCTTTTCACCTAGAATTTTCAATCATGATCCATGTCCTTATTCCTATAACTTCCATCATCCCATCCATTCCCTTCATCTGAGGTCACGATGCCACTCAAGTCTACGTATATTCACCATCTGGGTTTATATGCCTCATCAATCTTTACACACACTCCATTAGGCGTCTAATGGAGAGGACAGCTGTGTTGATGCCTCGGTTTCATATGAATTTTACGCCTACAAGAACATCAGCAGATTATAATGTCTCCCACTCTCTTTAAAATAGGCATGTTATGGTGTGTTTGTGTGAAAGTACAGCAGTAGCCCTGAGCTTTTATTTACCACTATCTACACCCACTTTAGAGCTCTTCAGTGTCCTTTGACACCCTGGCAGGTTTTTCACATGTTTAATGCTGTGTGTTTTTCCACGTTGACATCCTTAGTCCAAACCTAGTGTACATTATTGAATACACGCATAACAGTGGTTATGCAATGGAGGAATCGGATGATTCAAGCAGTTGAAGGCAATAGTCAATGTTATTTAGGATTCCATACTGCAAGTTAGATTTTTTTTTTTTTTTTTTTTTTAGGAGAGTTAGATTTATATATTTGACCAAAATGATAATTAAATGCTCAACCAGAAAGTTGCAGTTAGTGGTGGTCTTTTAAAATTTAAGGAGATTGGCTGTTAATTAAGGTTAGTTGCTGGTAATTATGCGCAATTTACTATAATTAACCCTTGTGCATTGTTCAAATTCACTACCCTTTCGTTATGTTCAGCCACGATTTTAACTGCTTTAAAAATGTATCAGATAAATATTTTTTTGCTTAAATCTATTAATCAACCTCAGTCCTGATCAAAACTACTAAATTTAAAAAAAAAAAAAAAATCAGGATTTTAACTCTTTAAAACATTAAAATCTGATGCTGCACAAAAACTAACGCATCAAAGCCAATGTTGTTTCTAATCTTAGACACGTTTTTTCCCAAATCAGTGACATCATTTATGAATTTGACAATTAAAGAGTTAAGATCCTGATTTTTTTTTTTTTAAATTTAGTAGTTTTGATCAAGACTGAGGTTGAATAATAGATTTAAGCAAAAATATTTGAAAAAAAATATTTATCTGATACATTTTTAAAGCAGTTAAAATCGTGGCTAAAAACATAACGAAAGAGTACTGTTGAGTTTTTTAAAATTTTCAAAGCATTTTCCCAAAATATGTGTCAAAATAAGATTTGTCACCAAAAATCATTCCATTTGCTGAAACGCTGAGAAAGTTATGGCCAAATTAAGACTCAAAAATTCCCCATAGTGGATGAAAACATCCCAAACAGCACATAAGGTTAATATAGTAATAAACATGTAACAAGGATACTGTAAAATATTGTTTTAAGGTGTTTGTTACACTAATTATATTTAAGTACTGAGTAATATTAAGTAACTACATGTACTTACTATAGGGTTGGGATTATGGTTTGGTTTAGGGTTAGTTGAGAGTAATTATGAACACTTTAATTATAGTAAATACATGCAACGTAACAATGACAAATCAAGTGGGTTACAATTTAATGTGTGTTACAGTGTAATTATACATTTAAGTACTGAGAAATGACGATTAACTAGATGTACATACTGTAGGGTTTAGGGTTAATGGCATGTAGTTATGCATAATTTCTAGTTATTACTATAGTAAATGCATGTAAAAATACTGTAAAATAGTGTTACCAAATATTGTTACCGATGCTGACATTAAAAGTGTGGTGGCTTACAGTTTACACCTACATATACAGTTACTTGGCAAAATTTCTATGACTAATTCTGGTCATTTCAATATGAATTTCAAAAATTTTCCCTGACAGACTGGCTTGTCACATGAATTTGCTGATAAGACCGTGGTCGTCTTCTGCCTTGCAAAATTTTGCCAATGTGTTCAAAAATGCCCCGTACACTAACCATAGCGGACATTATCAAGTGCTCTCATTCAGTGGTGGTGTAGTATATAATAACAAGTGTCCAATAGGGGTGGCATGGTTCACAAAACCCACGGTTCGGTTCGTATCAGGGTTTTAGGGTCACGGTTTTTGGTTCTGTACGGTTCTTGTTGTTATTTTTTCTTTTAATCTTTAACACTCCAGAAATTTCCTTCAGCATATGATATATAGCTTATTAGCTTAATTATCTACAATTTAGGATACAGTATTAACATTTTTGTAATGTAATCATGCACTAACTGAATTTGACTTGACTTTAAGCACATAATTGGGACCATCTCTGAGTAAAAGCTGGGTGAGATTTTGATACAGCAAGAGAGAAGACATTGATGATGACATGCTTTTCGTTTTTTGGCATAAAAAAGAGCATGTGTATTGTTATCTCTACAGGAACTTGTGCCTTTTTAGCACACAAAGATTGAAATTAACTTGCATTCATCAAACTGCCAACTTCAGTGTAGCTCTTACAAAAAAAATATTTTAAAAGACAAAGAGAGTAAGTCTTAAAGCTCCGTCTTTTAAACAAGTCAAAATACTTTAAAGATAAATATATAATATAATGTAATAATATAAACATCCCCAATGCTTTAGTTATCACTGAGAGTTTGCTTAAATGCTGCGGACAGTAGAAGTTGTTTCCTAACCGGCTCTCTCCTGTTTGTGCTTATCAACAAATTGGCGCGATGTCTTCTCAAAGGAACTGTGATATTAGAAGTGCTTCATATTGAATGTATTTTGCACAATGTTCACACACAGTCGCAGTTATATCTACTGTTCTACTGTCCGTTGTCTTCGTAAGTAACATGAAATCCAAAATGTTCCGACACACCGGATTTGAACGACACGGGCGCATCCGCCAACTCCGGCCAGCCTTCATTCGGGGCCGTTCACATATCGCGCCTAAAAAAGCTCGGAAAGCGCGGCCGCTTCCATTTTGATTGCGCTTGCCACGCACCTACATAATGAATATGCGCGTACAAAATACGCGATATGTGAACGGCCCATTACTCCACTTTTACTGTCTATATGTATGTTCGTGCGAAACTGTCTGAATACGGAGCTATATTGCGCATGAGTCAAACCGTGCGACGAAACCCCTAGTGTCCAACCAATGTACACTCAACGGCTAGTGAATATGCACTGTTGTGGTTTTTCACTGAATGAATTCCTGCTTTTTGGCAGAAGATAAAACGTCCACAGCCCTTCCAACGCACTCGTGTGAATTCACTCACTTTGCTAACCCTAATTCGGACACAGCCTAAAGGCCCAGTCACAGCAAAAACTGCAAATGAAGGTCCATTAACAGTAGCGTAGTGATGCATGAAGCACTACCAAAACAGTCACTTCTAAACTAAACACTTTTATATTGGGTCTTTTTTCCCGCCTTTTTGTTTTTCAAATCTGTAACTGTCAAAGCCACCTCATTCCTGATTTTCATTAAGGTTCTATAGCACTTCCAAATCACGGATCTTTAAGGAACTTTATTAAAAGGGTTCTATTTAGCAGCAAAAAGGCTTCGGCTATTGTTACAAGCCGAAGAACTCTAATTTGCTACGGTTTAGAACCATTCTTAAGAGTGTGTAATTTCACGCAAGGACGAACGCAGATGAGATATGGTGTACGGTCGTGATGACAGATTGAAGATAGTGTGGAGTACTGTTGGTGGAAACACTGTACTGATTTTCATCTAAAGTGCAATGACTGTTCTAGACCACTCTCTTGTTTCTTCTGAGAAGACATCAATACTGGTAGTGGAATAAAAAGGCTGGGAGAGGCGCCTCTATCTGTGGTGTAACAGTAAGATCAGACTTGGCTCACTTGCTGGCAAGTGACCTTGTGGGTTTAATGGCCTTAGAAGCCGTGACAGGGTGCAGTAAAGCTAAACTGATCTAGAAACGGATCCTGCATTTTAGAACTGGAAGACACTGGTTGCTTCAGACCGGGGGAGATGAGACGAGGAGAAACTGACATCAGACAGTCCCACCAATGCGATATGGGTAGCGGCCCTGTGGTCAGATGGACTGTTACAAATACACACACACATGCATGTATGCATGTATTCTAGGCTTGTCTGTAACATTTGAGACAGGAAAGAGCAAGGTGATATGCTGTGACATGCATATGCAATGTTTAAAACAACAACAACAAAAAAAACACACCCAGAACCTTATATAAGGACATTGTCATTAAAAAAAAAGTCTCCACCACTGCATACATGTCAAAGCAATGCATATGTTAAAGGAATAGAAGGCATATATGCATAGTAAAGCGATAGTGGACCAAAAATATAAATCCTGTCATTATTTAAGGCTGCAATATAATCATGACATTCTTTTCCATCCTTTGCTTAGAAGTAAATAGAAGTTAGAAATACTGACGCCCCCCACATTTTGATGAATGTATGAATAAGTGCTACAAAACAGTGTTAAATAAGAATTACAACTTATTTTGGTTCACTAATCTTTTTTTTACTCATGACTGAACACAAGAAATAAACCAGAGAAGATTTCCACATTTAAAAAGGCGGAGCCTTGCCACATCTAACAATTATGTAATTGTCATGGACCAATCAGGGGTGTTTCCTCAGAGGCAGTGCCTTCTCAAAAATTGGTTCAGAAAATAATTCATATTATAAAAATAAAACAATACAAATATTACGAAATGTGACATTAAAAAGTGTCACATGTTTTTCTAAAGTAACACTGTCCAACAGCAACACCAGTGGGTAAATTTATGGCGGGAGTCCGCATCGCTCTTGCCTCCCCTGATCCCGTTGAGTTTTAACAGACCGCCTAAAGCGTACGGTGGATTTGGTGAAAGTCACATGAGAGGAGGCAATGCCTCCATCACACTATGATTGGTTAGGACTAGATATGATTGGTTTGTGCGATAAATCCCACCTCATGTTTGTGCATGTTCTGCGTTCGTCCGTAAATGACGGCATCAATGGGAAGGCTAATTAAAAAGTAAGTAAACAAGTCACCCGATTAGATATCACCACTTTAAATCAAACTTGAAATGGCCTGAAAAATAGATGACCATGGGGAGAGGAGTTAGTGAGCAAAATTATTAAAGAGCATTAGTAACAATTCAAAAATACAAAATAGAATTGATTGTATTTTTTAATGTAATGTAGTTTAATTAACCAGTTTAATTAATGTGACAACATTAAGTGTGCCTGTTAAAATAATTTACATTTGATTTATTAAAAAATAACTTTATATATATATATATAAACGTGGACTTTGAACACTTCATTTATAGCATCAATTAAACATCCATCAACATCAGAAGCAAGGTTGTTTCAAGCGCGGAAAGACTTGAGTACACACAAAGTTCATCAACATTAATCTACTAACTGCTTTTGACGGACAAATTGGCGGATTCTGGGTTATGATTGGTCAGATTGCCTGTCAATCAAACTGCCGGCGACGGGTCGCGGTAACGCGACTTATGTTTTCAGGTAAAGGCATTTACAGCATTCCAAAGGTTTTAAACAGTGCGCATGTGGATAAGATACTTAAATTACCGAAAGATGTGGAGAAAGCTGCTTTCGCATCTTTAAAACACTTCCTGCAATAGTCGGTTTTCTGGTCAACATGTAAACAGAATCAATTAGCACCAGATTCTTTGGAAAAGTAAAACTTCCCAGCAGAGCTGAGACAGATTCAGATTTAGACAAAGAATAAATTAAGCTTCAAGGACCACAGGGGGTGGAAAGACAAAAGGATGAGCTCCAGACGCCCACAAACCCTCACTTGCAGTTTAGTTCTCGGCCAGCAGGGGTCCGTACGCCGACTTTCCATCTGCGCTGCAGGCAACAGTGTTCACTGTCTGCTGCTGTTGTCGTCAATGCCTTCTCTATGGGAGTCCCTTCTATGCATGCAGCTGTGTAAGCAATAATTGACTGCTTGTTTATACCATGCCTACAAATATACCAAATGTACTTTACTTGTTTACAGATACATTGACCGAATAGACTAGAACAAGATGATCTTCTGCCTGGATTGACTAAAAATCCTTAGAAAACCAATTTTAGGACACATTCTGATTCATAGCTTCTGACTGTTTGTGAATGTGTAGTTAATAATAATGTTTGTTCCCCATCAAAACTTCCAAGTAACAGCAGGCAGGATGTCATTGAGGACCTGACAGTTACAGATATTAACAGGTTGGGAAATGAATCAAGATACTGAGGACATTGGCAATTTAGGTTTTCTTGATTAAAACTATTTCCAAGAACATGTTTTCCCCAATAAAATCAATAGATCTTTTTATTTATTTATTGTATATTTTAATTTAGTGGAAGCGGGGTGTGTGGGATCAAGAATCATCAGCATTTTTCGTTTCAAGTTGGTGGACATGGCAAAAATTGCATTATCCTAACCCTAACCACCTAATTTAATTTCTTTATTTATATGTTCATAATTTAACAAATATTAAACTTCGATGGATACATTTAATTTATAACATCACGAAAACTACCTAATCTTAATTCTAAATTCATCATTACCAAATAAACACCCGAGAAAATTATGAAATTGAGGGATTGATGCGAACTTAAAATTCACAAATCCCCTATATGTTTCTATTATTCAACCAATTTAGGAAGCCCCGCCTTGCGGCAGGGCATCAAAAAATTACTTTATACTCATAGTGTTCTTCCCCACGGAAATCTTTAGTAAAAGGCGAAAGATTTATACGATCTGAGGAAAAACATGAGTGTACTGCCTTCCAACGAAAACCAGCAGGTACCAGAGCAACGACAACACGCTTCACAACAACGGTAAGATTTTGACTTTCATTATTACCGCACATTTTCAACGCGATTAAACATTAGCACTATTCCTTAGAGTGTTGTTCATATATCTACCGAACCTTTACCTAACAAATTTAATGAATAAAAATTAAAAATGTATGAAATAAAACGTGTCGAGTTGCATTGTGGGTAGTCCGTGTCGTGAGCTTCCTGGTACGTCTTACTTCATATCATTTTACATGCAGTTTGCGTTGCAGTGACGTCTGAGTCTCAGTGAAACATACTGAAGTAGCTC
Source organism: Opsariichthys bidens (assembly GCA_037194245.1). Lineage (NCBI taxonomy): Eukaryota > Metazoa > Chordata > Actinopteri > Cypriniformes > Xenocyprididae > Opsariichthys > Opsariichthys bidens. The sequence goes on from CM074282.1 coordinate 24,923,954, forward strand.
CTTAATGAACAGAAAGAATTAAACTGTTTGTTTCTGAACTAATATGATAATTGTTATCGGTGGACAGCTATAAACATTATCTCAGGTAACTGTGAATGCAGAACAAGCTCACATTCAAAGCTTTGTGCAGAGATTAACATTATGAATCGGTTATACGCGTCACAATAATCTCTCGTGCAGGTTATTGTGTTGCCTGTTTATAGCAACAATCTCGTGGATTTACATTGATTTAAAGAACTGTTTTCCAGACAAGAGCTGTTCACCGTTTGGTGACTAAAGCGACACCTAGCGGTGATGGTTTCAGTTGCACTTTTCACGCTCACTAAAAGGTTATCTGGCGTTAAAAAGATAATAAATGAATAAACAACGTCATTAAAATAATTGTTTATGAAAACAAAGAATAGTTAATGTCACCCACGATGCATTAATCACACTTTTTGCATCATCAGAACTGAATAAAAATAAAATATTGAATGTAATATTTAAGGCTACATTCCAAATGTTTATAGTGTTTTATATAGCCTGTGAAATTATTTATTACAGGGATCATTTAAACAGCTACAATTACTTACAATACCTCACCTCGTCTTCCTCTGAACCGATTTATAAAATAAGCACTTTTAATTTTAATAGTTATTTTGACCAGATGTTATTTTCCGGAGACAATCCCGATTTTTGGTGTTCTGTCCCGGTAAAGCCTAGAGGGGATACAGCTACGGCCACTGGGCATGCGCACATCGATATTGCGTTATTTAATACTTATTTATTTAATCTAATAACTGTATTTACAGGATTGTAAGGGTAGGTTTAGAGTTGGGGTAGGTGTAGATGTTAATAAAACACAATTTGATAAGTAGCACATTTAATTTACTGTTTTACTCATTTATCCTGTTATTTTGTCTCACTTCCGACCGTAGCTGTATCCTGGAGCAGTCCCCGCTTTACAGCACGTTCAAAAGCAACCCGCAAATACATTGCAAAAAAAAAAAAAAAAAAAAAAAAAAAAAAAAAAGACAAACATACAGGAGCCTGTTGGTTATCGGAGCAATCATGTAGTGATTACGTTCATCAACAGAGGGCGCTGTGCAGCTAGACTGACACATTTGGTCGCGCGCGCGGCGACGCTACTTCATGTAAATCTGAACCATAGCAGAGCGCATCGTCAATTATGAAAAGAAACATCTTTAACGGTTTCAAGATAGTAACATAATAACTATTCACGTTAAATTGTATTGAGGGCCACAAAACAGGTTGCGGGATTGTTTTGCTCAATTTTACAAAGCAGCATCCACACACACACACACACACATATATAGAGCTCAACTATATCACGTGTTGAAGGTGCACTCAGATATGAATAAATTAAAATAATTATATAATAATACAGGGGGGGGGGCACATACCAGGCCAGCAGACCACGAGCTCAGATTTTTTTAAATATCATATTTATATATCATACATTCTACATATAAAATACATTACAATATCTTACCTAATGCTTGGGATAGTAAAATGCAGAGAAGGCACGATTGACATTTCCAATTAGGTGCTTAGGGAAAGAAGAAAGTATGGGCTGTTTAGGCCCAATAACTTTCTCCCCGAGATCGTTGACGTATCCAGATCCAGATGCGGCAGATTGAAAGGGTATCTCCGCTGACACGGTGGCGGTGCTGCTGGTTCCAGTACAGGTGTTGCACCAGATTCTGTGACCATCGTATTCTGTGTCCGCAGAGGGCGTGGTTATCATTGTGCTGCGTGATATACGCAAATCGCGTAATTTCTGACGATAAGCCAAAGAAGGTGAAATCTGTTTGAAACTGTTGTTTAGAAATGCAGGTTATTCACTTCGTAAATGCTCATTTGCTTGTCCAGATTAAACGCAATGTGGTTGTTTGCAGAGTAGTAGTAGTAGTTGCAGAGAAATGTGTGTTTCCATCATCTTGTTGTTCATTAAACATTGGCGCGAACACCTCTGAACCGCTGGCGCGCGTTCACGTTATCGTTTTCACGTTTTTTCTGTTTGTTTTGCAATTCAGAATAATATTTATCGAATAATATATTGTGTATATACTCTATATATTATTATATTTATATTATATATAAATACAGAAAAAAACGTTCTCGTGCGAATGTCTTTTATCGTCAGAATTTACGCAATTTGCGTATATGACGCAGCACAATGATAACCACGCCCTCCACGGTCACAGAATTCGATGGTCACAAAATCTGGTGTAACACCTGTTGTTCTCTGATGCGGCCTCGATTGCTGTGGTATTATTAGGAGCAATGGAATTGATAGTTGAAGTAGAATTAGAAAACTCCACACTTTTAGTAGTGGATTTATTAAAAAAACGACGAATGTCCATTTTGTTTATTCAGCGCTTAAAACAGAACAACAAGAGCGTCCACTCACGTGCCGCGATACTGTGAGATTCGCAAATCGCGGGAGAATGTAATAAAGCTACAGTAATAAAAAATTAAATACGGTAATTAAAAATTAATTAGCCATATCTTACTCATTCTATACACAGAACTAATAAGATAAGACAAATAAAAATATGAATTCTGTAATAAAAGCACAAGGCAGGCATTAATTGGCTCTGGTCTGGGGGGGCATTGCCCCCCCCCCCCCCCCCCCCCCCCCAAACTCCGCCTGTGACCTTCAGATGACACACAGCTCATATATCCGTTGCTGTAAGTTACCCAAAGCTAGTGGTGGGCAGAGCCAGGCTTCATGAAACACTGAAACAGTTGAAGCAAATGTGCCGTATTGTGTCGAGGCTTCGAAACTATACCTCCACGGTGTGGTCAATAGTCATAGTCACGTGACATGGGTGTTTTGAATCACAGTTCGGAGCAGTGTTTCGAAACATCTACACTTCGGGATCTCGACACTGTGTCGAACCGTTAGTTTCGTGTCAGCCATCCCTACTCAAAGCAAAACCACACACATGAAACATCCTTGCAGAGCTGCTTTCTCACACTGTATGACGTGACAGGTAACTTGTCCAGTGTGGTTCCGTTCACACAGCGCGAGAATTTTCCACGAATGCGGTTGTGAGTCCTGAAAATGTCCGGATCTGAGTTCGGTTATAGAATGCGCATGTCACTTCCGTGAATAACCTTAGTGTGTGTTTAATACAGGACTGCATGTGACTGCAGTGGTTCAACCATGATTTTATGAAGCGAGCGATGAGAATACTTTTTCTGCGGAAAAACAAAACAAAAATAACGAGCTGCACAGACCCAATGGCGTACGACAACAATGTACCATGAGAAATCCTCGAAAGCACCAATTTCGAATCACTCTTGTGATTCTAGATGTTATATACCAAACGGTTTGTGCAGCACACAGGCTTTTTTAATCTCGCATGAGATTTATTTAGGCAGCGTGAGATTATGAGACGGAGTCTGAAAGCACGTCTCCAAATGTGTGAGAATTGGCAACGAACCAAGCAGTTGTGTCACTTCACTGCCATTCACAAATCCTCTCCTGTAGCCTCATGGGATAGTAAAGTGCCCATTGTATGCAAACTTGCAGAATCTCACCAGAAGTAGTAAGTCGTCTGTGTACTTTTTGCCTACTCTTTTCTGAGTACTGTGAATTCAGATATACCTCTTTTGTCACATAGGCCTACTGTTTTTCATCTACTATATAGTAGGGGAAGTATGTGATTTCGGATACAGTCATCATTATAGAAGAGAAGAGATGTCCCTGCAAAAGGGAGGGGAAGATATTTTAATGAAAGAACATACATGAATTAAAAAAAAAGATTTGCACAGCTGAATTAATATTAATGTAATATATATTAAATATTACAGTATTCCATTGAAAAAAATTGTCCGAAAAAAAAAAGTACAGACTTCGGTACCAAGTCGAAAACCCCTCTGATTGGCCATTGTGTTGACGCGCTCTTCAGATATATCTGTGATTGGCTATAATGATCAATGCTTCAAAAACATGTTGTAAATAGACATCTTTAACGCTCTATACAGAGCGCTTACACAGATACACATGGGAGTCTGATCATTGTAGCCAATCACAGACATATTTGTTGAGCGCGTCAACACAATGGCCAATCAAAGGTGTTTATGAATCCGCTCAACAGTGCTCAAGTGCCACATTTTTAAAATTTCCCCACCGACTTGGTACTTTTGAAAACACTAATTTCATGGTGACTTTAAAAAGGAAATAAAGAAATAAAATCTTAAATGTCAATGATAAACAATGACACATGGCATGGGTACTTTCTTTCTGTTTGGAGGAAGATGAATTTAGCATTGGTAAATAACATTTATGAGTGTTTTAATTGATTCTTTGCACTGTTTTTGCACTGTGCAGTTTAGCATGCAAGTGACGGACCTGGATTTCCTATATCCGAAAACTTGCATTTGGTCGCATTTTTCTAATTGAAAACTGGCGATTTTGTGTTTGTGTGTTTCTCTGCGTAATTATGCTGAAGACACTTCGCACAGCATGCTTTGCTGACTATGCTAAAAACCAAATACAGAAAAGAGCAGAAAGACAGCAAATGTTCGATTTTTATCTTTCTCAGGTGGCACACAAAATCAGACTATATCAGCAATTTTAAATCCCTTAAAATCTCAGATAGATTAAACAGACTGAGAGGAAAAGTTTACTTAAGGGTTCTGCTTCTCAAGTTATTCCCTCAAGAGATCTCAACAATGTTACAAATGTAGCTTTGAATTCCTTTTAACCATTCAAAAGCAAACTCTAATTTAAAGTTATGAAGCAAAGAACTTGAGCTGTGAATGTATATAAAGGATAACTCTTAAATAAAATATACAGTAACCTTTTCTGATGACACATGTAGATCTCACAGTTCCTTCATGGACTGTTCCATGCATCAGAGCCTCTGACAGATGACTCACCCATTAAATAGTAACAAAGTCTCCCTCCTCAACTTCACCTGACACTCCGTCGTCTGCAAACTGACACGCTGGAGACGATCCAGGGATGAAAGTTACACTAATGAGCTCAATCGTTCGGTTTACTTTGGCGCTTACCCCAGAATGCTAGCTTAGCTTTCAGGGCAGCATCAAGCCACCAACAACAGCCCTACTAATGTCGCTCGGCTCTTCTTCCCTCACATGCACCTGTCTAACTCACTTAGGGTTTCCTCATGCCTCGGTGTGCTCCAGAGAGTCAGTTTGCAGATGATAGAGTCTCTATCATGGTGAAATGTTAAAACTGTTGATGCAGAGTAAATACAAAACAGGTAATTGTGAGGTACGTTTTGTCATGGCAATTCTCGTTGTGTTTGTAATGGTAATGGATACGGCAATAGTATTCTTTTGGTCATTAAATCCTGTTATGTTCTCCGTCGTCTGCCCGCTCTTTCCTCTACACGTTACGTGTCACGAAGGTTCTGGAAGGTAAATAAACCGAACCACTTTGATGATAGAATTTGCTAAGGCATTTAAGAACAACCAAAACAGTGTTTAAAATGGTGTGCAAAAAGATTGGTCCGTTGGTTAGTTCAGTTATGCCCGTCCCGTCGTGCAAATTTTTTTAGATGTGCATAGAGGAATTTATTCGGTAAATGTTTCTCCATCGTTGTGTATGCACACGTTTTCTTTTTGGATAAAAAAAAAAAGATACGAATCAAACGAGTGCATACATTTTTTTTATGCACATTTTTAGAATTTATACGCATATTGACCCGCAAGTGGTTTTTTTTATGGAATATCCCAAAATGCGAATAAAAATAGGTGGTTGGAAACACTGCCAATACATACACTACAGGCTGCTGTGAGCAAGTAAAACATGCTGCTCCTGTACAATATAGCATACATGAATTACCCGTGGCAGATCTATACAGGTGGAGCTGGGGAAGGTGAAGGGTTTATGAAAGCGTGCTGCACTGTTACGCACAAATATCGCAAATGATTCAGCAGCAACCAACCAATCAGCTGAGAATGATGTGATTGCAAGCAGATTGAACTAAGGTCAGCCTGCGCCATCTAGAGTTTTGTGACAGAACTTTGTACTCATATAGTTTAATAGTAGATATAAAGTTGCAATAATGAGAAATGCAATACTTGTGTGAAATAGTCACATTGTGAGAAGTCACAATTATTACAAATAAAGCCAAATTTTTTTGAAAAATAAAAGCCACGATAATGACAAATTAAGTCAAATTTTGGGCTATAAAATTCCAATTGTGAGAAATGAAGTCTAAATTGAGTCATACTTCGAAGTCACATTTATGACATTTTTCTTTAAAGTCATAATTTTCTCGTATATAATTTAAACAGTGAGAAATAAAGTTGCTATTACTATAAAGTTGCTATTGCAATATAGCGAGGTATGTGATAAATTCACAATTCCATCAAATGAAGTCAAATTTACTCTGAATCAAACTGCAATTATAAAATAAATTGCAACTGTGCGAAATGGTTGCAATTGTGATTTATAAAGGTTAAACTGAGAAATTAACTCTAAATTATAAAAGGTCAAAAACAAATAAAGCCGCAATTGTAAAATATAAAGTTTCAGTTGTGAAATATAAAGTCATAATTACAAAAAGTCAGGAAATGGAGTCACAATAGACACAATTTAGGGCTATAAAATTCCAAAGTCACAAATGTGATACAGTCACAACTGCAACAAATAAAGTGAGATTGTGAGAAATAGCTTTAATTGTGGGATACAGGCTATAATTGTGAGAAATAAAGTCTAAATTGTGATAGTCATAACTGTGAGATATAAAGTCACAATTGTGGTATATCAAATTACATAAATTTCAATAAGAATAATCTGATTCCTAATACGACTTGCCAATGAAATGTCGTTTGTAAACCTTTAATTTAGAATCGCAATACTGTGTTTTTCACTAAAAACTAAAATACACCTCAAAACGTGGCTATGACAACCATAGAGAATTTTTATTTATTGTTGTGGAAACATAACTTCTTTTAGCTTAAACCCTTGAGCAGAGTTTTGGACACATTTCATATTGTACAACTAATTTCTTCTGACTTTTCACAGTCCCACACAACCAGTATGGAGTAACATGCCCCAGTCATACACAACGGCTCTACTCTGTGAGTCGATTTACCTGTGGGAGGCCTGAACAGCTAAAGGCAAGTGTTACTGCACCACAATAAAAGTTACACAATCAAATGAATCATGGTTTTCACATGTAGGCTTGTTGGTGTAAAGCCCCAGCAGGAACAGACTGAGATCTTCAAATGAAGAATAGTTTCATTTGATTATGATTTGCCCTCCTTGTTGATTCAGGAGGATACAAAGATTCCCTCACAACAATAATAGAACAGGCTTCATGTTGTATTCGCACGTATCATGTTTCCTTTGCACCTGCGTCAGCTTGAATGCAACAGTCATATCTCTCTCTCTCTCTCTCTCTCTCTCTCTCTCTCTCCATCTGTCTCGCCTCACAGACAGAGACAGTCAAGACGGTCAAAGTCAGTGGCGGTACAATCTGTCCCTCCTGTTTCTGCTACGTCAGGGATGGAGTCTTATGACATCACTGTACACACATGTCTGAGGTACTGAGAACAACCTAGACAGACACAGACAAACTGATCTTTAAGTGCTCAACACGTGTAATATAAATGAACTGTCTTTTACTGGTTGTGGAAATGTCTTTTTGTCCATTTAGACCATACTACACTAGGCCAATACTGTATATTACTATTACTTGCAGGTTGCATCGTTTTGCCAGTAGAGATACATCGAGAAATACATTGAGAACGATTCAAAAGCGTAGGCCGTCTGCTCTCTAATCACTGTCATGGTACTTTAATGTCATGGTGAGAAATTGAGTCCGTCTCCTTTAGGACTCCGAGTGATCCTATTGGTCCAACAGACATTTAATGGGCTGTATTTTTAGCACCTGATTATAATTCCTGCAAAATCATGTTAAGATTTATAAAGTTTAAACTGCGTTATAATGACAGTTAACATGTTTTAAATGACATGGTTCACATACTAGTGTATAACTGAAGCTATAGGTTGTGAAATCAAGCATTACTCATTCTTACTGTTTTTTTAGTTAGCTTATGTACTAGCAAAGCATACATCTACCTGATTAGCCTGCTTGGCTTATATTTTTAGCTAAGTTTCCAGTTTGTTTTATTATCCAACACATAGGCATTCATTTTATATTTCAAACATGTTGGGAAAACAGACAACTGTAGCTGACCCTTCGCAAACAGTTTGATTGACAGGCGATCTGACCAATCATAACACCGAATCCGCCATTTGGTCCAACAAAGCAGTCAGGGGAGTTAGTAGATTAATGTTGGTGAACTTGAAGAATTGTGTGCTCCCGTCTTTCCGTGCTTGAAACAACATTCCTTCTGATGTCCATTCATGTTTATTTGATGCTATAAATGAACTAGTATGAAGAGATGATCGGTTCACGAGCCGATTGAAGGAGCTACAGCGATCTGTCACGACACATTAAAGAGACACTATACGGTATTTATTGTTTAAACTTCTTTAAAAAATTGCGATATATTAAATATGAGACTGTTTCATATGTCTGTCAATACATTGTCAGTGTACTCTTTGCTCCAGGATGTATTTTTCACTGTGTGAGGACATGATGTGTGGCGTGAGAGAGCATGGCTTGTTTGACATAGCAACAGTAACTACACGGGGCGGGTCTTTGCGAAGGTTCAATTGGCAACATTATGTTATATTACCCAATTTGAAATTTATGTTTATTGTACTGTCGTATAAAAGAAATAAATAGCACAGTCAGAATCGCAATGTTTTTCTCAGATTTGGCCGTATTGACACAAGGTCAGTATTTTGGCACTCTTGCCCGAGTGATGTTGTTTAACGGGACAGTTCACCAAATATGAAAATATGGAGAAATAAAAATGTCCTGCTCACGCTTGACCACAATGGTAATGTTGACCTTCCTCAAACTTTAAAAAGGGAATTTTGCGTGCTTTAACAAGGTGTCCATTAATAGCCATTATATGACAATTCAATCTTTAACTTAAATCGAATTTCATTGTATTATTCATTCATTTCATTTAATTAGAACATACAACTTGTCTGAATGTTATGTGTGGTTTTGTGTTCTTTTTTTACTCACTGCCAGGCTGCCACAGGCTATAATACCATATAGGCCTATTGTTTCAAAACTAATATTTATTTGTTTTTATTTTTCTCTCCAAAAGAGTAAATCCACCTGTGTGCTCTCTGAGCGCACGGTCTCTGTGTTGAAAGCTTTTTAGAGCTGGGCTGTTTTTCTCCTGTGTAAATGAGCGGGACACAGACATTGTGTCAGACTCTCCCTCTCTTTCTCTCTCACACTCACTCACTCACTCACTCACTCACAGCTGCAGAGAGAAGCAGCGCAACACACACCGTACAGCAGCACGCGCCGCGCGATGGTGCGCGTCTCGCAACTTAACAGCGTTTCAACACGGAATCAAACTTATGGACTTAAGAGAAAAGTCCTTTTATTTTCAAGATTTTCAAGTGTTTAACCTCGATGTACGCAAATGGAAAAGAAACTATTTCCAGGATCCTAACACAACAGCGCAACGAACAAGCGTATGGTGATATCCACTGGAAGGACTGAAGACGCGCCACGCACGGTCACCTTCGCTGTTGAGGCGACTTGCGAGAGGATCCCAAGTACAGCATCTGCTCCGTAACGCCGAAACGTTCCCGCCAGCAGTTACGACCGAACCGGATCTCGCAGATCAATGAAGAATGCGCGAGCGCACGCACAGTCGATGAAGCCGGCGGCGGGATCATGCGTGTTCTGCCCGAGCCGAGCGCGCAGTCACTGCGGCTGGTATTTCTTTTCGTCTTCGTCATGGATGTAGCGCCGTCCCCGGCTCTGACCGCCGGCTGCCCGGACCGCTGCGTATGCGACGACCAGCTGGTGGTCCAGTGCGCCTGGCAACAGTTAAGCGACTTCCCCGTGGATCTCCCGCTGGCCACCCGGCAGCTGATCATCTCCAATAATCGGATCGGCGAGTTGCCGGCGCTGCAGCTCAACTACCTGTCGGACCTGGTGTACCTGGACTGCAGCAACAACTCGCTGACTGAGATCTCCGAGTCCACCTTTGGAAACCTGCGCAAGCTCGCCTACCTGGATCTGTCTTTCAACAGCCTGGCGCAAATCGAGGACCGGACGTTTGGCCCGCTGGCCAGCCTGGTGATGTTGAGGATGACCGATAACCCGGGGCTGTCGGAGATCCACTCGGACGCGTTCGCGGAGAACGCGGCGCTGCAGGTGCTGGACGTGAGCCGCAACAACCTGACGGCGCTCAACATCAGCTCGTTGATCGCGCTGCCGGCGCTGCGCTCTCTGGGGCTCAGCGGGAACCCCTGGAGATGCGACTGCGACACGGAGGACCTGTGCCTCTGGATCCAAATAGAGGGCTTCAAGTTCCAAGGTGAGATGCGCTTCTTTAACTCCACTGAAAACTTTAGAACTTTTGAAGTCCTGTTTGCTTTAAAAAAAAAAAAAAAAACACCTGGTAGCTATGGTTGCCAGAACTTAAAACTGACGATTTTACAGTGATTTGGGGAACTATGTGTCATTAAGTGATGTTATGATATTAACCTATCTGAGGTATTGAAATCATTCTGTTCCTGTGAAATGTACTAATAATAGCGCATATGGTTTACTGGAAGTCTACATAAGCTGAATTGTATCAAAATGGCTCCAGCAATTGATTTACAGTACAGACATAATAGGAATTCTGGGAATTCTTCCACATAAATTACAATGTGAGACCTACTTTTTACGTGGTAAAAAACTCATAATTTTTATAATACTTTCCCATAAAAGAATGCTTAGTGCAGAATTTTGCATATTATTTTCTGTGTAGGTTATCTGGTAATTTAGGCCTAAATAAGTTTACAGTATTTTACAATACATTGACATTTTGTCTTTTAAAATGTATAAATATGAAATATATAAATAATATTTAATATAATATTTTTAAGGTAAATTACAGCCGATTATTCTTGTTTTTATTACCTTTTAAAATGATTTAATTTAATTTCCTTTATCTACACAGAATACATATAGGTTTTTAGCCAAGCTTTAAAACGAGAAACACTGATAAAAAAAATTCCATAATTTATGTCCAACATACAAAATTTCGAACCAAGTGACAATTGTTACAGTGTGAAATTAGTGATTCATCGTTTAATAATTAAGCGACTTAATAAAAAGTTACTTACAGTACACATAATATAAGGTTATGTACATCTCTTTCAGTTACGAGCCGAAGTCTTTAACCGCTGGTGCATTAACAAATGTTATTGCCTTTCCTCCAGGCATCATAATTGAAAGTAATGGAAGTGCTAATTATTAATTAGTCATTTCGTTGATGCTTTTATACAAAGTGTCCTAGTACACATATTATGCAGTCTCCATTTATGCATTGTCTCCCTGGGGTAATTTGGAGTTTAATGTCTCGATCAAGGGCACAGTGTGTCACCACTAACAGGCAAGGAAGTAACCATATTTTCAAGATTGGATGTGGACCAAATGTAATAATTTAAGATTCAATCATTTCAAGCACTAATCTACAGCCCGACTTATGGGATTTGACCAAAACCAGCCTAAATTTTTAACCACTGGAATACATTTCCTTTACCTTCAAGATTCACTGGTGCATGTAAAAGCTCAATGTTAAGTACTATAACTGTCTGTAAAATGTTTGAGGTGATTTTAATTCATTCCAGGCCAACAAATGACCTTACAGTGAAGGAGAGAGAGGAAGGGAATGAAAGGACAGCTAATTATCTCCACCATTAGACCTCAAGAGTGAGAAGGTCTTTATCAGTCTTATCACTCCAGTTTGCGTTATCGAGTTATTCAGGCTGTTAATTTGATCTGAAGGCTCTGTCTCAGTGGAACAGAGGGCAGGGCACAGACCCTGTGAACACTGCGGCTTCAGAGGGCAGACGGGCTCTGTTTACAACATCAACACAAAAGACATGAAAGATATAGACTAGAACAGTACGTTTGGTGGGAAAAACAAGATATCATTGTGTAACTGTATGTCTTAGCTGCTCTTTGGCTCGTTTTAGAGGAGTTTTGGGTACTTGTCAGCTGTTTAGGGTGAGAGACCAACTGGTTGGCCAGCGAAATCACCCTGGCCGCGCTATGAGAGCAGCTAGACTAAATTAAACCAGTTAAAGCCAGTTTAGTCTTGGGGCAAATGTACTCAAATGTTAATCTCGACACAAATGTGACATTTCGAGCGTAATGCTCATAGTTATTTTAGTCAAGCAGCTGTAATTGTGCTTGACATAACTTGTGTCACTGTATGTAGATGTCATTCATTCTGAAGTGTTGTGCGTATGTATCCGATTTGCTTCCGTTGGTTATTTTCTGTTTCACCAGCAAAGCTTAGTTTGCTTTAGTGCAAAGATTGATTGACAAGTGAGCATGTGGAGCTTCGCTGTTGTCTGAAATGCATTAGGACGGATTACCATTTACACTACAGACAGGTTTTGGATTCACTTTTTACCTCTCAAAGTGGTTTGCGTTACTTGATCTGAAAGCTTGAAACTATGATGTGGTTTTCAGATCTGGTATTTAGAACTTCAAACTGTCATTTTGAAAGTGGTGAATTTGTCAATATCTGGTAGATTGCCATATTTAATGATTTAAAACCATTTCAGTGTCCAAAACCATTAACTCATTCACTGTTCACTACATAGTGAAAGTCAGCCAGTTCACTATAGATGAGGAAAGAGTGAGCGAAACTGAGTGAACTCGGATATGGCTAAAATGTTGTATTGAGTTCCAAATTACACTAAAAAGGACTTCCGATTTGATTGCTTAGACTCAGACACTTTCCATACAAATCTGATCATAATCTGATTAAAACGGCGGTTCTCAGACAATGTTTAAAGGCCCTCACCTATATATTACTTGTATTGTAATAAAAAAGTCAGACTAATGTTAACAATACAGCTTTATTTTTTATTTTAAATACTAAAAATATAGTATATTATCTTCATATTAGTGTTGTCATGATACTAGAATTTCCAAATTCGGTACTATACCTTGAAAAATATGGATATTCGGTACTATTTTTGATAGCATTGGGAAAAGTGCCATATACAGATAACTTGTTTTCTCATTATTTTTTAATAATTTGGGTAATTTTGTTGTAATTGCTTACACATAGCACAGGCAGGCTTTATTTGAATGATTCAACTACATTTACAAAAAAAAAAAAAGACCAATAAACAAATTGCAAACGACAGCACAAATAAATACAACAGAATAAACAGACAAATTAAATAAGCATGCCAGTTTTTCAGGTGGGTCTAACATAACACTAGATATTTTTCAGTATAAAAATTATATACAGATTAATGCTTACAATTAAAGTTACAAAAGTGATTCTTTCTTTTGTTCTTTGATTCATATGACAGCAGCAGGTTTATTTGGCTGTCACTTATGCACAAATCCAATATAATGTAACACTCTCAACAATTTATGTTACAAAACTTACTGTATTTACCTGAAAACTTTTTTTGACAATTTTGTGTGTATTTGACCATTTAAGCGCAATAAGCCACGCAAAATAAGTCAATTTGGTACTCGCTAACTGTTTGAGAGGCTGCTTTATGAGAGCGCCACTTACTGTATATACTGTAGATCAGCGGTGCACATGATTTTGGTATGAACAAGAAACCTGTGCGAATGACTAAAGGTTTGCGCAATACAATCACAATTCAACCGGACCGAATGAGACAAGTGAGTAAGAGGAGGCGGGTGTGTGTCAATTTGCCGTCGGATAGAATAGAGAGCGAGAACGCGGAGCTGGTGTCGGTGTATCGATACTGCAGAAAAGAATCGGAACCATTTCAGATACATATTAAAATATCGCAATTTTTGACAACACTGCTTCATATAACTACTAAATGTAAATATTTTTTATCTGGAAGTTTGCTGAGGCCCTCCTGCCGTTTGAGATCCACTGGATTAAAGCCACATATAGTATAGATTGGGTTTTTAATATTTCATGTGTGTTTTTTCAGACCCAAATGGATTTGATTTGGGTGTTCTAAAAAAATCAGATTTTCAGGGCTGTCTGAACAAAGCCTTCTTTTATTTTGCAGAGCAATTTTGTTCTTGGCGCTTTGTCAGCTGTTATACCATAATGAAGCTGTTAAAGATAGAACATAGAAAGTATAGAAAGAATAACAATGCACACAATCTGCTCAATCCATCTTTCTAGAAATAAGTCAATGCAATTTCAAAACTTAATTGAGAAAATGGAGCTTTTCTAGACGTTGAGATTGAACATAAGCCCTGGCCTCTCCGTTATCGGGAAGCAAAACCCCAAGAATGCGAAAGCCTCATTTTGCTCGGTCTGTTCAAAGATGTGCTTTCTGTCTGCACATTGTCCCTCTCCTGATTAGACTCTCTGACGTTTTGGTGTTGCTGTGTCCGTCCACTGAGAGCAGATGGCTAATTGTGTCTTTTTTTAAAGTGGATATGAGAATTCTTGTCCCATTATATAATCCTGTCCGAGTGTTCTGCCTGCACCAGCTTACAAGAGCACCGATGCCTCTCTTTTAATAACCAAATATTACCAGTTACAGACGATAATGCTTGTGCGTGAGCATATTAAAGGGATTGTTCAGCCCCAACACCTCCCCTGTTGTAATTTTTTTACCCTCATGTCATTCCAAACTTGTGTGACTTATACTTTTCTGTGGAACACAAACAGAGCCCATTCTGATAATGTGAGCTTTTAAGCTTAAATGGGACACAAAATCATCTTAAAAGTATCATAAAAATAATCTTTATGACTTGCTATACGGCTGTGTCCTAAAACTTAGGCTGGGGACTTACTGCCTCACTGCTTTATTGGTCAATGACATTGCAGGCAGAACCACACAAAACTGATTTCGGACAGAATTCTGTGGCAGCGTAAAGGTTTAATGATCTACAGCAAACTAGAGTGAGCTTTGGTGATAACTATGTGAATATATGTAATTACTTCAATAGCAATTTCTCACTAGAAATGGAAACAAGAGTGGTAAACATTGGTCAAAAGTGTGCATTTACACAAATTGACCACCAACCGCAAACCTTTTAGCTCAATTGGCTCTGAACTGAATGCACAGGATTGTGGGATATCAAAGACAGCAAAGGATAACATCTGTGCGGCCTTCAAAAATCGATCAGATTAAGGTATTTTAGGAGACGGGAAGAGAAGCTAACATCGATAACTAATTTTTCGATGCCTTCCAACCATGGAATGCATCCTCCGAAGGCAGAATTTTTAAGCTTTAGGAAGCAGCCTAAGTTTGCTGAAGTTATTCAACTTGATGAGAAGTGAAGTCTGATTTGTGAACGAATCATTCTCTTGAGTCGGATCTACTCTGCTGTGTAAATCAATGAGTTCTGTTCAAGAATCAGAAGGGTTAGGTTCACCCAAATATGAAAATTCTGTCATTAATCACTCACCCTCATGTTGTTTCAAACCCGTAAAACTTTCGTTCATCTTCAGAACACGAATGAAGATCTTTTTAATGAAATCTGAGAGCTTTCTGTCCCTCCATTGACAGCTACGCAACTGCCACTTTCACTTCACTTCTAAAAGTTCATAAAGAGATTGTAAAACTAATCCATATGAATTGAATGGTTTAGTCCAAGTTTTCTGAAGAGACACCATCACTTTATATAATGAACAGATTGAACTGATTCTATAACATTTGGAATAAAGCACAGAAGTTTGTGGGCCATTTTTAATGATATTGTTATGATGGAGGCTTTAGTCGACATTCATTGTAGTTTTTTGGAACAACATTAAGGTAAGTAGTTTTTCCAAACCTGTATGACTTTCTTTCTTGTGTGGAACAAATTCTGAAGAACAATGTACCATTTTCATTTACGGTGAACTATTCTTTTAATGCACTCTCTAATGTCTACTTGTAACTAAAAATGGAGAAAAGAATGCCAAAGTATGTAATAATACTCTTTTGTGTGTGTGTGTTGGTGTGTTTGGAGTCTATTAAGTGTGTGTTTGGTGCAGATCGAGTGACCACTCTGTGTGATTCACACCACTTTAGCATCTGTGAGTCATTTCGTGTTTCTGCCTCCCTCTTTCTCTCTCACCCTGAAATATTCTCAAACAGGCCAGCAAAATGCTTCTATTTAAATCAATGTCTTAGTCCGGTTCTGTATGCTAATTACAATTCTCACCGCATGGTTCCTTAAGAAGAGGAATGGCCAAAACCAATATTGTGGAATGCAATAAATGCAGGATGAAATCCTGATCCATCACCATCCTCCTTCAGCTTTGGACAATATTGATCTTCAAAGATCTGCTCTACAGTTCATATGTATAGAAAGACATTTAAGTGAAGTAAAGCTGTTTCTTTGGTTTCATACACACAGAAACCATCATTTACGGCTTGTGCTGTCCCTTGAAATGATTTAATGAATGTAATTACCTTCCTGTGTTGACATAATTACTAAGGAAATGAAAGGACATTTTGAAGGGCTTGTCCTTTTTGTTAAATAGCCAATAGCTTTTAGTTTATGTCACAGGCCAGCAAAACTGTGATTTGCTACTTACTAGTTGGTGGATTATGATTAGTTGATGTTTGGCTAGTTAGCACATCCAAGTTAGCCACTATAACTACATCATCTGGAACCAAAAGTATCATTCTCTACTTATTGTCAATCAAAATTAGACTGATTAAATCAAATATAAGTAAGAAACAAATATATTGCCAATATTTCATTATAGTGCAGTATATATGTTTACTAGTGTCAATTGTGGACTTCATGTCACTATGGAAGCCCATTTCTTCCCAGAGTAAATAAATAAAAGGTTATTTTTTAAATATTTGACTTTGATTCTCAAAATTTTGACTATTTCTTGCATTGTAATTTCATATCTCACAAATGCAGTTTCATATCTCACAATCACAATCTCGTTATTTGCGACTTTTCTATATCTCCCAGTGCAACTTTATTTCACGCAGTGTGACTTTTTGTGTTTTGATGTGACTACCCTACATACAAAAATGTATTTGAAATACATTTATTTTAGGCTAATTATACTACAAATACATTACGTAACATAAATACCCTGCAATTGTCCTTTTAGTATACTAAACTGGTATACTTAAAGTCTGCCTATTTTGTAACAACTAATTTTGTACTTAAGGAACATTAATTGCACGAAAGTAGTGCAGAGGTACTACTAAAGATACACTAAAGTGTATGCGATTGTGTTAAAGTGGAACTATTGCAAGTATACTTTTGGTACACTTTAAATGACTTGCAATTAAAGACTGATATTATTCAACTATCGTTAATAATATTGATATTAAAACACATTGTAGGGTTTACATTAAGAAATGTGTATTGTGCAATAAAGTAATCCAAACAAAGTTTAATTATAATATTTATGTTAGTAAGTTGATATGTCAGTAAATATGTTAATGGATTTGTAGTATACTTGGTATGAAATAAATGTGTTTTAAATAGACTTTTTTCACTTGGGTAAATTTGACTTTTTAAACTTTTTTTTCTTGCAACTTAATTGTGACTATTTAGCATAATTATGATTTCAAATTTAGAACTGCGATTTACGACTTTGTTTCTCAAAATTGTGACTTTATATCTTGCAACGTAACTTCAAATCTGATAATTGCAGCTTTACATCTCACAATTGACTCACAGTTGCAACTTTGTTTCTTGTTATATGCAATTTTCTAGCTAATGCGACTATTTCTTATAATTGTAATAATCTGGGTTTTTATTATACTTCCCAGTATGGCTTTTTATATCTCACAAAGTGACTTTATTTCTCATAAAATGTGCGCTTTATGTTTCTCTATGTAACTTTATCTCACTATGTCACATTATATCTCTCAAATGAAACTTTGTTTCTAATGATTGTTAATAACTCATATTATAACTCTATAATTACACATCCCTAATTATATGTTACGGCTACGCTTTACAACTTTTTTAAATTGTGATTTATTTTAAACTTTCTCAATTAGTATTTTTATTTATTTTTACTATGAGTTGGTAAAGGGCCTCCATATGTCATAGTGCAGGATGGTGTCTGACTCCATTGAAGTGTTTGGGCCTGTGCAGGACATAATTTTTCTAGGTCTATAAAGTCTGAAAATTCCATCTGGGTTTGGTCATTACATTATTTTCACAGTGACTACAAAAACTGGCCAAGAGTTGCAGTGTTATGATGTTTTATGTTTTCTGGCTTGATTACTTTCATTTTGTTTTGTAGGTGTGTGTGTACTCACATCTCCGTTCTCTATTTGTCCTGTGCCTCAGAGAGCCACTGGTTTCATTAACTTGCACATTGAACACTTCCTCCTTCAGGGATACCTCTGTTCTCATTGCTTAGTGTGTGTTTGTGTTTCAATGAGGCATCTTGTGTTGAGAAATTCTTGCTTGCTCAAATGAAGTTTTACTTCAAATGAACATAGGCCTCATTGCACTGACACATAGTTCATTTTGAGTTGAAAAAGTTGCATGCTGCTCTCTGAAGCTGTGCTTTTGTTCTGTAATGTGCTGAAGTGTTGACACATGGATGTGTGTGTTTGGATGTTCAGATATGAGAGGTAATTGTGAGTCCTCTAGCATAGTAAATGCAGCAGCGTATGGGCGTGTGGGTGTTGCATACTGAGTGGATGCAGAGGCATGTGGCGACGCCAGATGCTTCTGCTAATAGGGTCTGATTTAAAGGCGAGCCTGGGGCTCACGGTAAGTTCGCTAAGTGCCGCCTCATTCGTTGGGCACAAAGCGCATTAAAAAAAGCAATGTGACAATTGTGCATAGTGCTTAGAGATGTATATCAGTAACTATTTGTTTGAAATCTCTAGTTCACTCATTTTCATTTTTCATTTTCAATCATTTAGCAGACACTTTTATCCAAAGCGACTTACAAGGGGAGCAATTAGGGGTTAGGTGTCTTGCTCAAGGACACTTTAGTCATGGTATCAAAGGTGGAGAGAGTGCTGTTTATTCACAATCCCCACTTTCAATTCCTGCCAGCGTGGGAATCGAACCAGCAACCTTCTGATTACAAGCCCGACTCCCTCACCACTAGGCCATGCATTCTGAAAACAATCACATCATTACTGCATGGCGCAAGCTGATTGGCCTCTGCTGATCCTGCAGCCAATGAGATTTCTTGCTCAGCATTTAAACAGTCTGGTTCACTGTTTGCTTTAAGGTAGTCCTGCAGCACGCCATCTGAGATCCTCTGAAACCCTCCATCTTCCCCAGCTCCACCTGCCTAGATATGCTATGGGATTTCTATTTGTCTATTCATCCATGTCTTACATGTCTGCATCTATTAGCAAGAGCAGCATCATTACTCCAGTCTTCAGCAGGGGCGTAGCACACGTTCCCGGGCCCTATGCATAGGCAGTCTTGATGGGCCCCCCCTCCCCATTTCCATTTTAGTTTTCTAATCACTACATGAACAAACTGTATGATAACCAAACAAGACTTGATTCAGTCATATTTTATTTTGCTGAATGAACAAGACATTACATATGGACTAAACCATTTGGCGCATTAGCAAGGGGTGGGACCGTGAGACTTTAGATAGTCTTTACTTATACAAAATGTAGTCAGTCAAACAGTTATTCAGCCAATACACTAACTTTACATTTCATCTGACATTCATTATGAAATTTAATTAGGAAATTAAAATATCCTGGTAAAATAAAATATATTCCAGACTTTTCAAGGGCCCTCTCTCCCCTTGGGGCCCCGGTAATCAGTACTGGTTTTACCCCCAGTCCGACGCCCCTGGTCTTCAGTGTCACAAGATTCTTCAGAAATCATTCTAAAATTCTGATTTGCTGTTCTTTTATTATCGATGTTGAAATGTCACGATCATGACTTGTTCACGATCATAGAAATGTCACGATCATATTATTGTCATGTTCTTTTTAGTTTCTACAGTTGTGTTCAAAATTATTCAACCCCCCAATGCTGTAAATGGTTTTAGAGAATTTAGAGTACATTTGTAATTGAATTCAGAATGAAATCCTACAAGGACTTCTTAAAGAAGCATATGCAACTAAAATGACATCAATTGGTTTTGTAATACAGTAGTAAATGTTTCTTTTGTGAATTCTTCATTGACACAATTATTCAACCCCTTAAAGACTACCACTCTGAAGAACAGAGGTCCATTGAAGTGTTTTCAATCAGGTATTGAAAGCACCTGTGGATGTCAGGGAGCAGCAATAAAGCCTAATAAGCACCAATTAGGCAGCTTTAAAATGACTGTGATACTCAGCTCCTTCTAGACATTTACTGGTGTGGTTACAAACATGGTGAAGTCAAGAGAATGGTCCAGGAAGACAAGAGAAGAGGTGATTACTCTTCACAGGAAGTGCAATGGCTATAAGAAGATTGCAAAGATGTTAAACATACCAAGAGACACCATAGGAAGCATCATTCGCAAATTCAAGGCAAAGGGCACTGTTGAAACGCTACCTGGTCGTGGCAGAAAGAAGATGCTGACTTCGACTGCTGTGCGCTACCTGAAGCGTAGAGTGGAGAAAAGTCCCTGTGTGACTGCTGAGGAACTGAGAAAAGATTTGTCAGATGTAGGTACTGAAGTTTCTGCTCAGACAATACGGCGCACCCTGCGTAATGAAGGCCTCCATGCCAGAACTCCCAGGCGCACCCCCTTGCTGTCTCCAAAGAATAAGAAGAGTCGACTGCAGTATGCCAAAAGTCATGTGGACAAACCACAGAAGTTTTGGGATAGTGTTCTGTGGACTGATGAAACAAAATTAGAACTGTTTGGGCCCATGGATCAACGCTATGTTTGGAGGAGGAAGAACAAGGCCTATGAAGAAAAGAACACCTTGCCTACTGTGAAGCATGGCGGGGGGTCAATCATGCTTTGGGGCTGTTTTGCTTCTGCAGGTACTGGGAAGCTTCAGCGTGTGCAAGGTACCATGAATTCTCTTCAGTACCAGGAGATATTGGAGGACAATGTGATGCAGTCCGTCACAAACCTGAGGCTTGGGAGACGTTGGACCTTTCAACAGGACAATGATCCCAAGCATACCTCCAAGTCCACTAGAGCATGGTTGCAGATTAAAGGCTGGAACATTTTGAAATGGCCATCGCAGTCACCAGACTTAAATCCGATTGAGAACCTCTGGTGGGACTTAAAGAAAGCAGTTGCAGTGCGCAAGCCTAAGAATGTGACTGAACTGGAGGCTTTTGCCCATGATGAATAGGCGAAGATACCCGCAGCTCGCTGCAAGACACTTGTGTCAAGCTATGCTTCACGTTTAAAAGCTGTTATAACTGTAAAAGGATGTTGTACTAAGTATTAAGATTGAATGTCACTTGGGGGTTGAATAAAACTGATAATGATGTGAGCAGAGAAAAGACATTTGTGGTTATTTCATTATAAATGTTATGTTATATTTGTCTGACCTACACGTGCCTCTTTGATTTAATTGTAAGCAGGATGACTGAATGATCAAAATCAATGTCAAACCGGCCAAAACAATCAATTTCAGTGGGGGTTGAATAATTTTGAACACAACTGTATGTCATAGTTTTTACTTTCATTGTCATCCTGAGTTCTTGTTCTTTGTTTGTTACTATGGTTTCTGATTAGTGCAAACCTGTTTTCTGTTTCATTAATGATCTTTCACAATGTATTTAAGCTCTCTGTTTCCTTAGTGTATGGTTCTGTCATGAGTATTAATGCGTGTAGCGTTTCACGTTCTTGGTGTTTATTAAAAGTCTCTTTATCGTTCATTATTCGTCACGCATACCCATGACATGAAAAAAAGTTGCGCTCTTTAATATTTTGGTGGAACTCGTGATATATACCGAAGTAAGATTTTTGTTTTATAAAAAAGAAATTAATACTTTTATTCAACAAGGACACTTTTAAATTTTGTTCTTTTGAACTTTCTATTCATCAAATAAACTTGTATCACACTTTCCACAAAAGTATTAAGTAGCAGAAACTGATAACAATAAGAGCCAATAATATTTTATATTAACTGAGCATCAAATCTGAAGTATCATGTGACTGAAGACTGGAGTAATGATGCTGAAAATTCAGCGACAGAAATCAATTGCATAAAAAAATTAAAATAGAAAATAGTTTATTTTAAATTGTATTAATATTTCTCAATATTGCTGTTTTTACTGTATTTGAGTCCCATAAAAATGATGATAAAAAAGCTCAAAGACTTATACAGGGAGTGCAGAATTATTAGGCAAATGAGTATTTTGACCACATCATCCTCGTTATGCATGTTGTCTTACTCCAAGCTGTATAGGCTGGAAAGCCTACTACCAATTAAGCATATTAGGTGATGTGCATCTCTGTAATGAGAAAGGGTGTGGTCTAATGACACCTATATTTGGTGTGCATAATTATTAGGCAACTTCCTTTCCTTTGGCAAAATGGGTCAAAAGAAGGACTTGACAGGCTCAGAAAAGTCAAAAATAGTGAGATATATTGCAGAGGGATGCAGAAGTCTTAAAATAGCCAAGCTTCTGAAGCGTGATCATCGAACAATCAAGCGTTTCATTTAAAATAGTCAACAGGGTCGCAAGAAGCGTGTGGAAAAACCAAGGCGCAAAATAACTGCCCTTGAACTGAGAAAAGTCAAGCGTGCAGCTGCCAAGATGCCACTTGCCACCAGTTTGGCCATATTTCAGAGCTGCAACATCACTGGAGTGCCCAAAAGCACAAGGTGTGCAATACTCAGAGACATGGCCAAGGTAAGAAAGGCAGAAAGTCGACCACCACTGAACAAGACACACAAGCTGAAACGTCAAGACTGGGCCAAGAAATATCTCAAGACTGATTTTTCTAAGGTTTTATGGACTGATGAAATGAGAGTGAGTCTTGATGGGCCAGATGGATGGGCCCGTGGCTGGATTGGTAAAGGGCAGAGAGCTCCAGTCCGACTCAGAAGCCAGCAAGGTGGAGGTGGAGTACTGGTTTGGGCTGGTATCATCAAAGATGAGCTTGTGGGGCCTTTTCGGGTTGAGGATGGAGTCAAGCTCAACTCCCAGTCCTACTGCCAGTTTCTGGAAGACACCTTCTTCAAGCAGTGGTACAGGAAGAAGTCTACATCCTTCAAGAAAAACATGATTTTCATGCAGGACAATGCTCCATCACACGCGTCCAAGTACTCCACAGCGTGGCTGGCAAGAAAGGGTATAAAAGAAGAAAATCTAATGATATGGCCTCCTTGTTCACCTGATCTGAACCCAATTGAGAACCTGTGGTCCATCATCAAATGTGCGATTTACAAGGAGGGAAAACAGTACACCTCTCTGAACAGTGTCTGGGAGGCTGTGGTTGCTGCTGCACGCAATGTTGATGGTGAACAGATCAAAACACTGACAGAATCCATGGATGGCAGGCTTTTGAGTGTCCTTGTAAAGAAAGGTGGCTATATTGGTCACTGATTTGTTTTTGTTTGGTTTTTGAATGTCAGAAATGTATATTTGTGAATGTTGAGATGTTATATTGGTTTCACTGGTAAAAATAAATAATTGAAATGGGTATAAATTTGTTTTTTGTTAAGGTGCCTAATAATTATGCACAGTAATAGTCACCTGCACACACAGATATCCCCCTAAAATAGCTAAAACTAAAAACTAAAAACTAAAACTTCCAAAAATATTCAGCTTTGATATTAATGAGTTTTTTGTGTTCATTGAGAACATGGTTGTTGTTCAATAATAAAATTAATCCTCAAAAATACAACTTGCCTAATAATTCTGCACTCCCTGTAGTAGCAAGCTAAAATGACATGGTTGCTTCAGAAAATGTGTTTTTTATGTCGCATTTGCTATTGTTAATACAATACTATTGGTTAGGTTTAGGGTTTTAAAGTTCTCTTTTGTTAAAAAAAATGTAATTTTTAGAGCCACTCACTGGACATTTCACTTTGAAATTGTCACGAAACATGCATAAAGCAACTCAGTGTTATTTTACAGAAATCATTGCCACAGATTCATTTTTCTGATGACCCTGGTTTGCACTTAATATGTCGATCAGAGTGTCTCTTCCTGTCTTAAGTGGGTGGTTCTTGGCCAGAATAAGCTACAATGTGGAACAGACTTTATGTTGATAGTCAAAAGCGTGGCTACGCACGACTACTGACAACCACACAATCAAACAGCCAATCATCCTCTGGAGGCATGTATTGCTTCACATTCTATATTTTTGCTGTGAATTCACACTTTGTGTGTCCTCATTTTCTGATTGTTAAATCGTAGCAGCTCATTGAATATCTCTCACTGCTTCAGTCTATTAGGAGCAGAACTTATAACCAAGGGTCTCATCAGGATAAGAAAGATGGCTCATCATCTACTGTATCTCATAATAAACCAGTCTATGCTGCCTTAATTCTGTATAATAGCTGGGTTTCAGTCACGTGATTATGATGATGTGCGAAGGCGGGGCGATTTCAAATGGAGGGCAGGAAGTAAAAATGGCGAATATGTCTAAGGAGGAAACCATTGCGGAGAGTCCGTATTGTACGAATTTAGAACCAGTTTCAAGAAATAGATACAAAGAATTAGTGAACAGATATGCTGGACGTGACCCGTATTCCCACTGATCCCCTCTGATCGTGGGTTGTTGTCAGCTGGAGCTTTCGGCTGTCTGCGTCAGATCTGGGCTCTCATCTGTCTGTTGGAGATCCAACATAGCCTCTCCACATTCCAACCATCTTTGTTGGTCTTCCTTGAGCTTCATCCTCTGCTCTCGTTTAAGAGACGCCTCTGATTTGGGCTTAGTTTTTTAACCTAGGTTGACCGTCGGAGCCCAGTCTACCGACTCAATGTCACCCAAAGCGCTAGGGCAGCCTAAAAATCCCCAATGAAGTCCACATTAGACTATCGCTATCTTAGTAATCATTACTAAGTAAATGAGCGTTTAACGACAACCTAATGCTATATAAACACAGACATAAACAGACGTACGTTGGAAATCCACTTTTTACGGCGTGTCTCAGTGAGCTTTTGAAATTTCTCACCTTTATGAGTGACAATCTTCGGTATTCTGTAAAAACCCTTTCCTTTTTCTCGATTTGAACGATTGGAGCAGCCGTAAACTACACAAAACATTGGCATTTTTTCAGACGGCAGATCATCAGATACTCACTTCCTGCCCTCCATCTGAATTTCGCGCTCTCGTGATGTAGCAGGGTGACGTCACGTGAAACCAAGCTATTGCGATGTGGTGTGTCAGAACACCTGGTGATATTTCTCAGCAGCTCTATTGTTTCTGGATCAGCTGCTGGAGAGGTGATGTTTCTCTACACTGTCAGCAATTTTATTGTGTTGACTAACAGCGAGAGAGAAAGAAACGGTGAGGGAGAGAGAAGACCATCTGACAGAGCAGGGCTCTTCCTGTGAGAATTTTATTTCAGTGTCTGAGACATACTATCTCCGGTTCAAGCCCTAGTGAGCTGCATATGCACCATTTTTAGGTAGACTAGATGGAAAGACTGCTTTTTGAGTTGTTTACCAGAAGTGGACGCTTAAAAAAAAGAAAAGGTAGAATGTAGAATACTTTGCCCTGGGTTAATAAGGAATGTAGGAAATTAACATGAAAGATAGAGATAAGCTCTCTAAAAAAATCGTTGAATTCAGGTCTTATTACTGATCGATATAAATATACTTCTATGAGGAATAAAGTAATACAGACTTTATGCTAGACTGAAGCTGAACATTATTGAAGGGTTAAAAGGGTGGGGAAAAAATCTGGCAAACTATTAATAAATTAAAATATTAAAATTAATAATATTTTAGGAAATGATTAATTTAGCTACTAGTTTTAATGCTCATTTCTTAAATTCAGTTAATGAGATAACTGCTTTTTACTTTAGAAGATATTACGTATAGATCTATTAATTTTGCACTACCTATTTTTAAATAGTATCTAAATTAGAAGCAGCTTATTTTATTCATGCACTAAAAGCTCTAAAGCAAAGTATACCTGTGGGCTTGATAGAGTTTTTTTGTTTGTTTGTTTGTTTGTTTGTTTTTTAAATCTAATAAAAATTCTGTAGTACACCCAATTACACACATGGTCAATTTGCCCTTTAGGTAAGCAGTTGTTCCATCTGCTTGGAAGGTGGCTACAGTTATCCCAATTTACAAATTTGGAGATAAATCAAATTTGAGTAAAGATGGGCCAGTTTGTATCCTTCCGATAATATCCAAGGTTGCAGGAAAATGGGTAGCTAAGCTTCTTACTAATCATCTAAATAATGGATTTACTTCTTTACATCCAATTCCATTTTGTTTTCACAGTAATTATTTAATAGACTCAGATAATTGTTTGTTGAGAAAATTCAAATGCATACTAGACAAAGAGTGTGTGTTGGTGCTGTTTTTTTTCTAAATCTAAAGAAGGCATTTAATGCTGTTGACCATCAGGTTCTTTTGTGTAAACTAACAAATTGAAATTTTTCCAAAGAGGCAATACTTTGGATAAAATAATATTTTTAATCTATCTTTTGATGCTATTAATTCTTCTTACCTTGCTTGGCCCAAGGGGGTTCCACAAGGCTCCAACTTGGGACCAATTTTATTTTCATTTTATATTAATGATTTGCAAGATATTATGACCTGGAGTATGTAAAGATGTAAATCTTCAGTTCTATGCAGATGTAGTAATTTTTATCCATGCAAGAGGCTTTAAATACTTTGACTTCTCTGACCAATGTTTAGGATTGGCTTACCAAATCAGGTTTATTATTGAATACAAAAAAGGAAAAAACAAAACAAAACTGTGTGTTATGTTTCCTGAGAGGGCAGCTTGATATTGTGAAAGAGTTTACGTATATTGTAGTAGTTGTATTGTTTTAATAGTTGGTCATTCATTCGTGATGCAACCCTAAGTTAATAGAATCACTGTATAAGAAAGCGATAAAAGTGTTGGATAAAAACCCTCTGATTTCATGACTAACATTCTTACATTTTTCTTAAATCAGCAAATCAGACACATCAGATATGCTTGTTTTATTTAAAAGGTCTGGCATGGGCTTGCCCAACCTCTGTTAAATGAATTGATAAAACAGAGGATGTGTTGTGGTACAAGGTCTATTGCTAGAGTGGATTTTGAGGTGCCATATAGGCCAACATCTTTTGAACAGAAAGAATTGTCTGTAATAGGAAGTAAACATTGGAATGGCTTACCGCGGTCAAAAACACAATGTTCTACTTAAGCCACTTTTTAAGACGATCTTTAAAAGTGTGATATGGCCAATCAGTTGTGTAAATTTTTTACTTAGAAATTTTAAATTATGTGTTTGGGGTGTTTGTCTTTTATGTAGTGTTGAATGCGTATTTGAGTATATTATATTAAATTTGATTGTCTTTGTGTGTTCCTGCCTAGGGACTGCGGATGTAAATGAGCAATGTTGCCATAATCCGGCTTGTTTACATTTTGTATTTCATACTAATGTTCATTAACATGCATTGTCCCTATCTAGTAAATAAACAAATTCAGATCCAAAAAGTTGGAAAATTATGCTCCCTTATATAAAAAAATAGTTTTTTTACAAATTCCAAGGCAGCACCACAACACAAACTTCATCACTTAGAGGAAAATATAGAGGTAAAATGGAGGATGAAGAGCAGGAAATGAAGTGTCAGAGGGAGACGACGTCTCTTTTGCTTACCTTAACCACGTCACGTTCTCATAGAGGACAATTGTCTTCTTTTGGTAAAATCTCTGAGCGCCCGCTAAGAGGATTACTAGCAGAAAAGTGTGTGTATCTCTGTATCTCTCTCTCTCTCTCTCTCTCTCTCTCTCTCTAAATATCTATATATATATATATATATATATATATCTTATGACTGAAAAGTACAGTAATATTGTGAAATATTATTATTATTTAAAAGAACAATTTTATATTTTAATACATTTTAAAATGTCATTTATTCCTGTGATACAAAGCTGAATCTTCAGCATTATTACTCCATTGTGTCACAAGATCCTTCAGAAATCATTCTAATATGCTGATTTGAAGAAAGATGTTCGAGAAGCATTTATTAATATTGTAAATGGTTTGCTGCTTTATATTTTTGTGGAAACTATGATATACTTTTTTCAGGATTCTTTGAGTAGAAAGTTACTCTTACTTTTGAACACTTCCTTAACAAAATATAACTTCAAACATGAATTTATCTTTGATTGAATCACTGAGGATTTGATGACTAATTCTCTGAAGAGAAGGTGAACAGATGAACAACATTTAGAAATGACATAAAAGATGACTAACTGTATTATTGTAGTATTTACTTAAATACTAGCCTGTAATGTTGCATATAGTCATAAGATCTGTATTATACTAATCTCAAAGGGAAAAACCGTATACCACAAATCGATTGAATTAGAAGGACAATAGATCAGTCCCATGACCTCCATCCATACTGGGAAAGTGCCCTCAACTCCACGTGTCCTCTGATATCTGATGTATATGTGTGTACGGTTGTGTTCGTGCTTTGAGGGGGCAGATCTGGAGAGAGTCTTAGATTCATATCTGCAGCAGTGAGAGCGATGCCCTCCAGCAAGAGCTGTTTGAAGGGAAAGAGAGCAGCAGTTTGTGCCTATGAATGCTTGTTGTTCTCTGGTATTGCTTTCACTCTGTCCTAGTCCCTTGATTTTTGCCCTGTTATTCGCTCCGTCTCCTCGTGATAAAGTGCGCTGGTTGGCGGAAGGGTATCTGAACTGGACAGGCTCATAGGCACTGAGCCAAAGAAGTAGGCGGGTTCAGGATGAGCGTTAAATATTCATGAAGAAAGGGATCACAGCACAAGGAGAAAAGCCGAGTGAGAGGGGATAGAGAGGAAAAACAGATCAGGAAATAGATATGCAGAAGTGGAACATTATGGTTGTTAGTAGTTTATAAAGCTTAGATCACAAACGGACGTTTGCAGCCTTCTGCCATACAATGTTTTTGACAAAAATTTCAAAAATAGAATTTTTTTTTAGTTTGTACAGGTGGGGATGTGAGCAAAGTTGTTGATTCAATGATTTACATTTAGTTTTTAGATGTGACACAGGCCTTAGAGAGTGTTTGGTAATGACCTTAGCCATCGTTGTGGCAGCTCATGCTTCACACTCTCGGAGGAAGGTCACCTGACAGACGCTCAATGTAATCTACCTCATGGTTCACTCTGATGTCACTGGTAGGAGCAAATAATATACATGTTCTCAAGGGCTTTCTGGGCGTTTTTTCCAGTGTCTTCATCTGACTATATGACAACATGAACACATAAAAATCATCTCCAGGGCTGCTCTGAGTCACTTCATGAGCACTTTACCTTTTCATTTGAGAAAAACTATTGTCATATCTCACACACACAGAAACTTCAAGGAAAATCTTCACGGCAAACCTTCAAAATAAAAGTTTGAGTTAACTTGTAACAGAAATATAAATATAACAGAAATATTATGTACTATTACTGTATTACTCTTGTATGGTTTAATGTATGTCTTAAGGTAATACTACTACTGCTACTATACTACTAATTATAATAATACAATAATTATTAAGATTTTTGAAGGAATAATGACAAATTTTCATCCATGTTTAACAGTAATTTGAGAAAAAATAAAAAGATTAGAGCGCTACATATGTAATACTGAATAGGCTAAAATTGTGTTTATATAACTGTAACTACATAAGAAATTAAATTACATTATTATATTAATTATATAATACACATCTGAAGTCCTCTTAAGCAAACTAATCCTGGAACATAACTTTCTCTGGAGCTACTTGCATATCCTGAAAATTACTTCAGTTTTTGGAACCGAAAGTTGACGTTATCCGCTAACTTACTCTTAAATATACTTATGTATGTCATGTAACTCGCTCTCTGGAATAGCCAACAGTTCAGAAGTCTGGTGTTGTTCGTGTTTATGCACACTGTTACGTGTTACGTTACTTTTCTCTTTATTTGGATTATACTTATTTATATATTTATTTATATATATATATTTTTTGTTTGTTTGTTAAATAAAGTTCACGCTGCATTTTAGATATGCTACTCAAGCTAATTCAAATAAATGCTGTTGCACTTTCTGTTCATCGAAGTATCCTGGAACAAAATGGATCATGGTTTCCACAAAAAATATTAAGCAACTGTTTCCTAATGATAATGAGAAATGTTTATTAAACAACGAATCAGCATATTAGAATGATTTCTGAAGGATCATGTGACACTGAAGATTGGAATAATGAAGCTGAAAATTCAGCTTTGATCAAAGAAATGAATGACATTTTTAAATATATTCATATAGAAAACAGTCACTTTAAATTGTAACTATTTTACAATATTACTGTATTTTTATTTTTGATTAAATAAATGCAGCCTTGGTGAGCAGAAGAGACAAAACATTTTTGCCAACCCCAAACTTTTGAACAGTAGAGTATCTCGCAATGTGACTGTGTATATGTAACAATTGTGACATTTTCACATAATTTGACTATATCTTGAGGTGTTATTTTTATTTACCGAGCCCAATACAGATGTACAGCCTGGCTTGCGCATGTACACTGTACTACAAGGTCATTGCAGGATAAAGGAAATGCATGCACAGCAACATACATCGATACACAACTGCGATTGACACCACACACACAATAGAGTTGAACACATTTTATAAAGCACTGCTGCCTGAGCAAATTCCTGTACAATAATCTTCCTCCCCACTGCGCGCTTATCAGGAAGTCCATCCTCATTGAGATTCAGAAAGAGAGTGGGAAAAAGTCTCCCACCTTCTAGCACTTCATCCTCTTAAAGATTAACATATGCAATTACATAATTAGCTGGCTTTAAAAATAGAAAGCCACTGCGCTGAATGTATTTGAACTCCATGCTAGACCTGCACTTACTGCTGGAGAGCTTTAATAGACATGTGTAGAAAATGCGTGTACTGGCTGGCATGTAGTGTTTACTGTCGTGAGGGCATTAGATCACCTCAATAGCAAACAAAAACCATCCAATCAATCCTCCATGAAAATCAAGTCCCGCCCTACAATTTTTTTCTTGTTTGAGAAGCCATTTCACTCCGATATACTTCACAATTGGGAAGCAAAAACTTTCGCAACTTCACAACTTTCATGCCAAATTTCAGTGTGAAAAGACTTTGGGGCCTCATTTGAACGATCTAAGCACATGGTCTGAAACGCATGGTGCAGGTGCATTTAGGGTTGTGTCCAAATCTACTTTGACTAATTTAATGACGGAAAAATGGTTGGCGCACCAGGCACATGGTTCAAAATGGTTGTACCTAGTTTCCTAATGAGTCATGGGTGTGTTAATGGCGTAACGTGCAATAAACCAATCAGAGTCTCATCTCCCATTCCCTTTAAAAGCCAGGTGTGCTTGCACCATGGTGGACTGCTGTTTACATAGCGGAAAATAGTTTAACCCTTATGTGCTGTTCGGGATGTTTTCATCCACTATGGGGAATTTTTGAGTCTTAATTTGGGCATAACTTTCTCCGTGTTTCAGCAAATGGAATGATTTTTGGTGACAAATCTTATTTTGACACATATTTTGGGAAAATGCTTTGAAAATTTTCAAAAACTCAACAGTACTCACTACCCTTTCGTTATGTTTTCAGGTACGATTTTAACTGCTTTAAAAATGCAGTTAAAAATACTCTTTAATTGCACAAATTCATAAATGATGTCACTGATTTGGGAAAAAACGTGTCAAAGATTAGAAACAACATTGGCTTTGATGCGTTGTTAGTTTTTGTGCAGCATCAGATTTTAACGTTTTAAAGAGTTAAAATCCTGAATTTTTTTTTTTTAAATTTAGTAGTTTTGATCAGGACTGAGGTTGATTAATAGATTTAAGCAAAAAAAAAAAAAATTGAAAAAAAGATTTATCTGATACATTTTTAAAGCAGTTAAAATCGTGGCTGTTTTCAGCCACGAACATAACGAAAGGGTAGTGAATTTGAACAATGCACAAGGGTTAAATGCGTTTTTAATATTTGGCATGATTGTGTGCTGCAACAAGCAGAGTGTATGCGCTGTGTCTACCCACCTATAGGCGCATTTTACCAATGCACCCTTTAAATAACAAAAAAAGAAAAACTTTGCCATTGACTTTAGACTAGGTTTTTGTTGGTCAGTGGCGAAATATAGCAACACGCCAGCAACGTGCCTGAACACACCTTATTTTCAGACCAGCACGTCCATGGGCGAACAGATGGGTGCGAGTGCATTTGCTAAATGTTAACTTCGTTGGGCTAAAACTAGCAAAAAAAACACTTGCGTCACTCCTGGCATCGCATTGCGCCAGGTGTACAATAGGGCCCTTGAGGTGAGTGGTTCAAAAAAGTGTGCTCATGTGAGTATAATATTATGGAAGAAATAAATTGAAGGTTTTAAAATACTTCAGCACAGTTCATCAGGCACAAACAGGTTCATGTGAGTGCTGTACTGTCAAGAGTTATAATATCTCTCTGTGCCATGCAGTGCTTGGCAGGACAGGACCCAGTTAACAGGCATCTGATATTTAACAACCATAAGGTCTTGTTGAAGATACAAGCCCATGTATTGGATACTGGTCACTAACATGTTGCTGTCCATACCAGGCTTTTTAACTCGATAAAAACCATGCTGGTTGACCAGCATTTGTTTATGCATGCGTGTATGCTTGTGAACAACATGCAAAAAAAAAAAAAAAACTAAACAAAAGAAAATAAACCTGATTGGACTAGCATGGAAATTCATTCTGGTCTAAGCTGAACCTACACTTACTGGTGTGCAGAGGCTACTCTTAGTTTTTTTCTCTTTATAATTATTTAGTCATGAAAGACAGAAGTGCCAAGAAATTAGGGGATGATGTCATTTTTCCTGAAGCAAATTTTAATAAGCATTGAACTGTGTATGTTTTTTTTTACTCTCTGAGATCCCTGAGGAACATCCCTGTTAGAAAATGCTGTTCTGTTTCTGAATACAGTACTAATGATTCAGGGGTCAATAGTTTTTTCCCACCTACAATATTAATTTATTCCAAAACACAGTAAAAATACTAATCATACGTATGACTTAAAGGCACAATATGTAAGATTTTTAAAATAAAAATGGACTTATCCCAAATGTTTCCAAGAATATTTAAATACTGTGAGGTGAAGAAGACATCTCCTATGAGTCTATGCTCATTTTCGGTGTCATGAAGCTAAGCCTTTATTTTGAATAGGTGACCTCTAGTTGCGAAAAGTTACAAATTGTGCCTTTAATTCCACCTCTCCCATAATGAGCATGTTTTTTCCCCCCTAGATTTCTAAATGAGTTCATTTTCATTTATAAAAACAAATATCAGGGTGATACAGCTCTTTATCTTTAGATAAAATATACATACAAAACTGCTTTACAAATGATTAATATTCAACAAATCAAAGACAAGCAAAAATTAAGTCATGTGGTGCATCATTCACATGACAACACATTTTATGAATTATATTTATAAATGATCAAATAAATTTGATGATTACACCTTGAACACATGTAAGTGTACACATTTTAAAGGAAAAATCTTGGCACATGTGTTTTAAGCTATATTTTTAAAACATTTAGCTTTTTCTTAATCATTGCTTTCTCTGAAACAAAATAACTGGACACTTCTATCAAACTACAATCAGAAAATTCCATGTATGAGAGACTGAAATGCCCACCCGTGTTATTCGAAAGCTCTGCGTAAATATTGTAGCAGCTGAAACGGTAAAGCCATGGGGCGTTCTTTAATTGAGGGTGACAGGACCGTCTCTACCCTGCACGCTCAGCAGTATTGACACTAACCTTGAGCAAAAGTGTCACTGAAAACACGACAGTTAACTGAATATTAACACAACTATTAACACCACTGCGGGTCCCAATTTGTGCTGAATAGGGAAATGTTTGGTTTAGTCTTTAAAGGGATAGTTCACCCAAATATTTCTCATTTTGTTTTCCACAGAGGAAAGAATGTCATACAGGTTTGGAAGGACACGAGGGTGAACATATGATGACAGGTTTTTAATTTTGCGGTGAATAATCTCTTGGTGAACTTGTCATTTGTTGATTGTATGATATGACATACGAGAGACCTTTTCAAGCTTTTATTGTTGTAAGTCCCCTGATGAAAAGTTGAAAATCACTGATGGAACGAACTTGATTCATCGCTTTTCTGTCAGACAGGTGGTTACTAATATTGTTTCATTCTGTCTGCTAGTCGGCTGCCGTTCATGAGTCTCAAAATGAAAAATTATGCAGTCTCTTTCTGCACAAAACAAGACCTGCGCATGGATCTTTCTGGAACAATAATGAAAAACAAACATCACAGCTCCAGAGACCTAAAAAATAATTGCAGTCTTTGAAAGAACAGATGATGATAAAACAAGACACAATAAAAACGTTTGTCTGACACACTTAATCGGGAATTTAAAAATGGCAGCAGATGTTACATTATATTTCTTCGATCATAGCAGGTGTTTCTGTATAAAAAAAATTATGAAAGTAAGGGGAAGATGAAAGCTTCCTGTAGACAGCATGCCATCTGTAGACTGTTTCCTGTAAAAAAACCCAGACAGATACAGCAGATCTTGCTCTGATACAGTGCGTGTATGTGTGTGAAGGTATGTGACAGCTTTGACTAGAACATTAGCATCACTACATCCTTCTGGTACTAATAATGAAGTACTAATGATTTAATTAGGCTGAGGGTATACTTTATGGCGTACCAATTAACAGTTCCAGCACCCAGAGGATACATTTTTTTGTGTGCGTGCATGCTTTAAAAAATGACATGGTATGGAAAGTACTATATTTATTCAGATGCTGCCGGCCCAATTAGTGAAGTAAAAAGTAAAGTTAAAGGCTGTTTTGTTTTAAATAGGAGTTTTGCATTCAATTTAATTAATTCCTGTTTCATGTACATGGTCATTATAGAACCCTAAAATGGGCATGATAATTGAAAAATATGACACCGGAGCAAACATTATATTTAAAATGCATTCTATTGGAAAACTTTGCATTTCCTGAAACTTTTCGAAATTTTGTGTTCCTCCAAGAAACTATGCATTTACTTGTTTCCCCGAACAACTTTTGCATAAGCTTTGCCATAAATAAAAACATAAGTTTTGTGTTCCCTCAAGAAACTTTGTGATTACTGGTAAATATTTTGCATTCCCCAAGAAACTTTGATTATTCGTAAATATTTTGCGTCCCCCAAGAAACTTTTATTCGTAAATGTTTTGCGTCCCCCAAGAAACTTTGATTATTTGTAAATGTTTTGCTTCCCCCAAGAAACTTTGATTATTCGTAAATGTTTTGCGTCCCCCAAGAAACTTTGATTATTCGTAAATGTTTTGCTTCCCCCAAGAAACTTTGATTATTCGTAAATGTTTTGCTTCCCCCAAGAAACTTTGATTATTCGTAAATGTTTTGCGTCCCCAAGAAACTTTGATTATTCGTTAATGTTTTGCATCCCCCAAGAAACTTTGATTATTCGTAAATGTTTTGCGTCCCCAAGAAACTTTGATTATTCGTTAATGTTTTGCGTCCCCAAGAAACTTTGATTATTCGTAAATGTTTTGCGTCCCCAAGAAATTTTGATTATTTGTAAATGTTTTGCGTCCCCCAAGAAACTTTGATTATTCGTAAATGTTTTGCGTCCCCCAAGAAACTTTGATTATTCGTAAATGTTTTGCGTCCCCCAAGAAACTTTGATTATTCGTAAATGTTTTGCGTCCCCCAAGAAACTTTGATTATTCGTAAATGTTTTGCGTCCCCCAAGAAACTTTGATTATTCGTAAATGTTTTGCGTCCCCCAAGAAACTTTGATTATTCGTAAATGTTTTGCGTCCCCCAAGAAACTTTGATTATTCGTAAATGTTTTGCGTCCCCCAAGAAACTTTGATTATTCGTAAATGTTTTGCGTCCCCCAAGAAACTTTGATTATTCGTAAATGTTTTGCGTCCCCCAAGAAACTTTGATTATTCGTAAATGTTTTGCGTCCCCCAAGAAACTTTGATTATTCGTAAATGTTTTGCGTCCCCAAGAAACTATGATTATTCGTAAATGTTTTGCGTCCCCAAGAAACTTTGATTATTCGTAAATGTTTTGCGTCCCCCAAGAAACTTTGATTATTCGTAAATGTTTTGCGTCCCCCAAGAAACTTTGATTATTCGTAAATGTTTTGCGTCCCCCAAGAAACTTTGATTATTCGTAAATGTTTTGCGTCCCCCAAGAAACTTTGATTATTCGTAAATGTTTTGCGTCCCCCAAGAAACTTTGATTATTCGTAAATGTTTTGCGTCCCCCAAGAAACTTTGATTATTCGTAAATGTTTTGCTTCCCCCAAGAAACTTTGATTATTTGTAAATGTTTTGCGTCCCCCAAGAAACTTTGATTATTCATAAATGTTTTGCATTTCCCCAAGAAACTTCTTGATTACTCGTAATTGTTTTGCCTCCCCCCCGCCCCAGGTTCAGTAAGGTTAGGTGTAGGTGTAGGTGAGGGCTTTAGGGATAGAGATAGGCTAGGTCACATTAGCAGTATCCATTTTGGATTTTAATAAATATTATGCAGTTTTCCTAAATCAGTTTTCAAAACAGTCTTAACATTCTCTAAAGTGGAACATCAGAACATGCATGTTTGCAAAATATTGTAACTCACCCAAAACGTTTAATAAATGCTTCTAAACCTTAGTTATTGTGTCAGAAAATGAGCTAATGCCACCAAAATAAAAAAAATTTAAAAAGTGTTTTTGTGAAAGTTCACCTTGGTAATATTTGTTATATACAAATGTCATTGATCTGCACTTACTGTTTTGAGAGACAGAATTCTCCTTTGAGAATTGAGCCAAAGTAATTGAGAAAAACTATGAATATGTTTCATTGTTTCACAGTGTACTGCAATACA
The DNA here is from genome assembly GCA_037194245.1 of Opsariichthys bidens. Lineage (NCBI taxonomy): Eukaryota > Metazoa > Chordata > Actinopteri > Cypriniformes > Xenocyprididae > Opsariichthys > Opsariichthys bidens. The sequence continues at coordinate 24,960,909 of CM074282.1, forward strand.
CTGAGGTGCAAATAGCGTCTGCCATAATTTATTATTATATTACATTTTAGAATGCTTTTTTTAAGCAAATTTGCTTAAATACGTATGTGCATATGAGTATGCAACTTAATGAAATGAGATAGATGGACAGATAGTCCTGTCACACGATGTTCAAACTCCAATTTTGCAGCTCTATTTACCTTAGCGGTACCCAGGTCATTTGAAGGAGGCATATCTGACAGGACTGTCCCCGGAGGGGTTGCCGGGAGTGACCCCTTTCCGAGATCATAATTGCTAGCGCTGACTGAAGCAGTACAACGAGGCAGGATGTCACTCTCTGTTCAGGTTTATCTGGCTGCTATTAGACCCATGCAGGGTGTTCCACTAAAATAGTTCCCCCTCTGCCCAAGTGTCACACAGGCTCTGAATCAGTAGAGAAGCGCTGTTGCTACCCTGATTGTTTTTGCTCCAAGAACATGGTGGGGCGTTAAAGAACAGGCTTCTAAGTTAAAACTGCATGCTGCTGATTCAACTTCCTTAGATTCCTTGTAAATCTTCACTTTCTAAAGAAATTTGGAATTGGAATTGAAGTATCCGCTCAATGCTGGATTATTGTTAAACTAAGGTGTTGAGGTTTTATGTGTTTACTTGGATGTTTTTGGTGGTTGTTTACTGTCACAAGGCAAAAGAGTTCAAAAGTTTGGGATCGGTAAGATTTTTTTTTTTTTAGAGTTGTTTTATTTAAAGAAGCCTATAATGCTCACCAAGGCTGCGTTTATTAGATCAAAAATAAATTAATCTTGTAAAATATTATTGCAGTTTAAAATATCTGTTTTCTCTTTCAATGTATTTTAAAATATAATTCCTGTGATGAAAAGCTGAATTTTCAGCATCTTTACTCCTGTCTTCAGTGTCACATGATCCTTTAGAAATCATTCAGAAATCAAATCCGTGTCGTTGTAAGGACGTTTTGTTTTATCCCCATGTTGAAAACTGCTTATAAATCATACTAATTGATGTAAAACAATTTCTATGATGGGTAGGTTTATGGTTAGGGGATAGAATATACAGTTTAAAAATAATTGTCTATGTAATGTTCCATAAAACATGTAAACCCAATGTGTGTGTCAAATACTGTAATGTCTAATCTCAAACAACAAGAAAAAATTACTATACCTTTGGGTTGAGGGGAAATGGTGACTTGTGAGTAATTTGACGGTGGGTTCTGTGAGATTATCCATGTAATGAGACTTTCTGAGCAATCAAATGAGCAATCGCCCTCTTTCGGCATGTGTGTCACAGATGATGACGAGGACTGACGCAAGAGACCGTGTTTTGAGCTAATATGCCCTCAAGGATAGAAGGATGGATCGAGAGAGGAAAAAAGACCAAGAAAGAAAGGCTAATCATAGAGAGAGGAGGACAGATTACACATAAATGACAGAGTTATGGTTATGGGACTTTAGTTAACGAGAGCGAGTGATTTGTCCTCACACATAGAAACCCCTCTAGTCTGGTACGTAATGTAAGGTCATACATTGGGCAGGGGTTTGAGAGATGTTTGTGTATGAGAAAAACAAACAAACAAATGTTTTGAGGGTGCTGAGGTCTGTTCAGTGTTACTTCTCTTTGCATCTTGGTTTGCTCACTGCAAATGTTAATCTTTGATCCATGCAGCGCAAAGAAACACATTAATATCTGTCACCACAGCGCAGACCAAACTATATCAGCCCTAGTTCATGTGCCTGAAACACAGCCAAATTTAGCTCATGTGTGCAATCTAATGTCCTGTCAGTTTGAACTCATATAGACTAATGAACTCTTAAATCAAATGTGCATGACAGAGCAGAAATTTACAAGCTCCTTATTCGGCCATGTGCTAATAGGAAGACAGTATTTATGTTATGGACCTAATTAGGAGATGTTATGGCCTGTAACTCATGTTTTTAACATGGAAACTATTTATAACATGTTGACAAATATATCTAAGATTTGTGATTTGAAGGAATTCTGAATTGAATTACTATTGAAAATAAAAATTATTATTATTATTAACAATAATCATAATATACTACTTCAAAAGTTTAAGGTCAATCAATTTTTTAAAGAAATTAATTTCAAATTCAGACTTTGAATGAAATTTTTAGAATGATTTCTGAACGGTCATGTGACACTGAAGACTGGAGTAATGATGCTGCAAATTCAACTTTGTGATCAGTGGAATAAATTGCATTTTAAAACATACTTTTACTGTATTATTAAAAATAAATGGAAAAGACTTCTTTCAAAAATGAAAATATTACTGACCCCTAACATTTGATTGGTAGTGTATAAAATCATAAATCAAACCAAAAACTGTTTACAGTAATGCACTTGCAATGGAAGTCTTAAAATTATTCATAGCTTATATATTTTTGTTCATTTTTGTGCAAAAATGTATTAGAGCTGAAAATTTGTCTTGCTTTATCCTTTTGCAGTAAACATGTACCTTGATTGCATCTTGAAGGGCATTCAAAGGTCTTTTCAAAAATCGGATAAATATTTAATCGGTAAAAACACAAGTGACCAGGTTTAAATTCCTCCACAGAGCATTCCTTTAAGATGGCATGTGGCTAATATAAAAGCACAGAGCGCCTCAAATAGTTCCACATTTTCCTCATTTGTCCTGATATTACATCATGGCTCATATGGCTGTAGTAGGAGACCAACTTGACAGCAAATAAATCCCAGAGGTCACACTGTCTCTGCTGGGGCAGGTGGTTGTTCCTGGCCCAGTTCACAAGGGTATGGGACACACTAATCATCATGACTTGCATAATGTCGGTCTGCTATTTTTGCCAGTATGAGAGAAGATTAGTTACCTGTAATCCCTGTATTTAGCACCAGGTGGTCTTTTCCACACTTGTCCAAATATTGTCAAATGTTGGTTTTTGTGTACAAAATAGAATGTGTACAGAATTCTGTTTTTGTCATTTTGGAACCAATTGTTAAGTCATGCTGTTGGGAAATATTTTCATTAAATACACACAAAATAGATTTAGTCAACGCTTTCTCATAACCAATTTGAACATATTTTACAGGTGGTTAACTCATACGGATTCGTAAGACCTCCCTCATACGAATTCATATGATGATGTCATTTGTATGAATTCATACAAATTTGGCAACTCGTAAAATACGTATGATTTGGCAAAAATTGTATGATTTCGAACGAGTGAGTTTGTACGAATTCATACAAATTAGCCACCTTGTAAAATACATACAAATTGCAGTGAGATCAGGTTGGATTTAGTTCATAAAAAGTCTTTCCTGTGGGTCCATCAGTATTAAGTCAGTGGCATTAAACATTTAATTTCTTAACTTTTTGTGACCAGTGACATATTTGAATGGACTAGAATGAGATTTGAGACTGCAGTGTGGAAGATTTTCAGCAAAAAAATTTTCAACCAGCGGGCACAACAAGTTTCAAAATGACTCAGAATTATTTTATATAAGAAAACATTCATTAATATAAGCTAAAAATAGTTCTTATTTAAATTAAGTCTCTTAACTAATTTTTTATTTTTATTTTCTTGACGAACCAGTGTACGAGGTATGTCTCGGTTACGACTGTAACCATGGTTCCCTGAGAAGGGGAAATAGGCAATGCATCATGAATTGATGTTATGTGAACGCTTCTTGTAAGCAGTGTCTGAAACACGTGCTGTATACCAATCTTTGATTGGCTACTGTGGTCAGTGATGTCACAGGTACACTGGTAGGGTATATAATGACACATAGAGAGAACTCAACATCAACTTCATTTCATTTCATTTTCATTTTTTAGCAGACAAGCAACTTACAAGGGGAGCAATTAGGGGTTAGATGCCTTGCTCAAGGGCACTTTAGTCATGGTATCGAAGGTGGAGAGAGTGCTGTTAATTCACAATCCCCACTTTCAATTCCTGCCAGCGTGGGAATCGAACCAGCAACCTTCTGATTTCAAGCCCAACTCCCTCACCACTAGGCCACGACTACCCCTTCAATTGTCTGTAGGAAAATCTTTAGGCATGCTAGAAGTATGGGGACATGACTCAGGGTGCATTCACACTTGTAGTTAGTCAGGATTTCCTCCGTTGTATGCAGAAACAAATATTGATGAGGCACTTTACCTCCTCGTTGCTCCACGTTTGCCCTCGACTCATTTTGGATACACCAATCTTTCCGCGTCTTCAAATTAGCTGACTTGTAGCGTCACATCTTGTGACATCATGCCCTGTTTTTGGTTAGTTTACATGTCTTTGGTCCGTGTTGCATTCACATATCAATTGAACCCCACCAGAGTTCGTTTGGAAGCGGACCGAGACCCATCTTTTTAGCGGTCTCGGTCCGCTTGTTTGGTCCGCACCAGGGTTCGGATGGCAGCGTTCACATATGTTCAAACGAACCGCACAAACTGAGCAATTGCACCAGGGTTCGTTTTAATCGAACCAAACATGACAAGTGTAAACACACCCTCAGTGTCCCGTTCCCCTTCTCAGGGAACCATGGTTACAGTCATAACCAGAGATGTTCACTCTAGGTGCCCTTATATACCCTGCCGACACACTTGTGACATCATCTGACCATGGTAGCCAAACAAAGATACCCAAGTTACTAAATAACTAAATGACTTGACACAATTTCACTGAAAGTTTAGATAGCCATCATACTTGACTGTTTCCTGCTTTGAGTGTGTGCCAATTTATTTTTGGCTTTATTTCTAACTAATTAATAACTAAACATAAAAACTAAAACTAAACACTAAACATAATGAAGTTTGCTGTCATCTCATAATGATTGATCAGAATTTTGAAGTACATTTGGCTGTGGTCAAGGTGTTTATTAAATCTCCGCTGAATGCAGAACTCTTTCCAGGACAATCGAATCCAGATTAAATTTACTGCCGGCCCTATTCTCTCATAGTCTCTTCTCTTCTTTGTCGTGCAGGAATTAGTGCTTTTTGATTAAAGGTGAAGTGACATAATTTCTCCAAACAACTCACACTGCCAAACCACCAGGCATTTTATTATCTTTGGGGACAAATGATATTTAATGAAGTGTCAAAAAGACGAAAGGCATGAAGAAAAGAGACTTATTTATCTTCCTTTTTGTGATTTGCTCATTTGTTTTAGGAAGTACCAAACTAATAAAAATATGTACTATGCTAACATTCTTAAGTTACGAAAACTTGTTCAAAATATCCAAGTTTTTTAAAAATGGAACATTCCTTTTATCATTTTGTAAACACTATGGGAACGCTACTTCTCTGAACATTCTGAAACAAGTAGTAAAAAAAGAAAAAGAACAGACAAACATCCAACTAAAACATTTTAGAAAACATTCCATGAACGATGTATAAATAAAGTTTTTGTGCTAATGTTACTGTAAGAATGTTTGTTCATAACTTTGAGAGAAGTTCTGAGAACATTCCCTGTTAGCTGCTCACCCACTGTGTGTAATGAGAAACTGCTGAAGATCACAGAAGTTCATTTGTGGCCAGCCTCATTCTCAGTGTGAGTGTGTTTGTGGATCATTCTGTCAGGCTGATATGTTGAGCTGACAGGCTGATGCTCTGTTGGGCTCAGGCTTTGAGATGGGGATGATGGTTACTGACCTTCTTTTTCCTTAGGGCCTTTGCTGGAGGGCTCAAGACATTTTGTGTGTTTGTGTGTGTGTGTGTGCGCGCTTGTGTGTGCTGAGCCACTTACTGCTTACAATATATGCAAGTGTAAGATAAAATTTTGTCAGAATTAAAGACCAACAACAGAACTTGAGTGTATTCATAACAAACATACTCTTTTTGGTCAAGATTTAGCAGAATACTTTCTAAAATATTTAATATTATTAATATATTTCTAAAACTTTTAAGGGCTTAAGGAAATTAAAAAGAACAGCATTTATTTGAAATATAATTTTTTTTTAACATTATAAAAGTCTTTTCTGTTTTGATCAACTTACTCCATCCTTACTGAATAAAAATATTAATATCATTTAAAAAGTAGTCTTGGTAGTGTATATGGGCCATTCTACAGAACTCTTTCAAATTCAGAGTTGGAAACATCTTGAAAAAATTATTTTTCACTTCCGAAACACAATAATAAATAATGTAATAAGAAGGCTTATATACCTGTTATATTTTCTGCTATTTTATTTAAACGTTTTCACAAGTAAATCAATAACAATTACAGTTTTAACAATTTCAAGTGTAATTTATGAGATTTGTTGTATTTTGAATCCAATCTTGCATTGTAAAAGGCATAAAGTTTATCATACTGATTTGAATATGGAATATAGTTTGAATATACATCGAACCAAACACCATAATAACATCTTAATTGATGTTTCAATATACTTTATTTTTTGAAAAAACATCCCATGTTTCTGTCGAGACTGCACATTTTCAGTAGTGACAGTAATGTTTTGGTAGTGACCACGTCACATTACAGAATTTTAACTCTCATACTAAAACTCTTCTAAAACTTAATAAAATACAAATGGTTTGCATAACTGTACTAAAATTGTGTTTATTTCCCTCAAATAAAGGATTGTGTTTTTATTTTTGTCACAACCAAAACTTTACCACGTTTCAGTAGTGGCAATTTGCAAATACTTTGTGTTGTATGTATATATATATATATATATATATATATATATATATATATATATATATATATATATATATATAATTTGTTGTTGTTGTTGTTTTATTCTTGCCCTCATCCTCACCTATCCACTCCTCTCACTTCCTGTCTAGATGAGGGGCAGACGGTATGCCAGGGCCCCCCGGACATGCTGGGTCAACGTCTGGCAGAGGTGGGCATGCAGCTGCGATCAGAATGCCATCAGGGCTTGGGTTACTGGGATTACCTGTTCTTCATCGCCATCGGCTTCGTCATCTTCAGTGCAGGGACCGTGTCGGCATGGGTGATGGGCGTGCTCATGGTTCTATACGAGAGATACAGCAAGAGGAAGAGCGAGGAGCTTGACAGCGAGGATGAGGAGGAGACAGTCACTCGAGGGGCTGGAAGTGGAGGAGGAGGAGGAGCGGGGGGTAACCATGGCAATGGGGACCTGAGCAAACCAGGCATGCAGGTGTGACCAGAGGACAGAGAGACGCTGGGAAATCTTTGATGAACAGACAGCGAGCTGCGGACAGATTCGCAAAGGAGTTTTCTTTTCTATAAAGAGGTTTTAAGTGCACTTTTTAGAATGTGTCAACATTAGTTTTAGTTTAAGAGAAGAGAAGGGGGGGGTTGGTCTTGGTTAAATGCATAGAAGTAATGCTCTCACACACACAACGCTCTCCCCAGTGTTAGTAATGTAGTTGGGGCAGGGCGACAGCAGTGTGTTTCACACTAATGAGAGAGACACCAAGAAGGAAGGAAAAAAGGAAAAAGATAGATAGGTAGAGAAGCTTGACGATAAATCCAGTATCCTATCTCAGCTTTTATTTGCTAGCTCGGTCAAAGAAAGGAATATAAATGGAGGATAAACAAGGCAGTCTCTCCAGACTCATGCAGTGTGAAATGAACAAATGGAAGACGGAAGACTCTTCTAAACTGTCTGCACAACTCCATGGAAGGCTGAAAATACTTTAAGGGGTCACAGACTGACTGACTGCTCAGATGATGGATTGAGAACATTATATTGCAGGGCTTAACAATAAGGATTTTTATTTCTTCTCACCTGGTCAGGCTAATCATTTTCACTTCCCACCATTATTTTCAAGAAATGAATACTTTTATCAGCAAGGATACATTTAATTGATCCAAAAAGACAGTAAAGTCATTAATAATGTTACAAAATATTTCAAATAAATGCTGTTCTTTTGAACTTTCTATTCTTCAAAGAATCCTGACAAAAAAAGAAGCAAGTTTCCACAAAAATATTAAGCAGCACAACAGTTTTCAAAACCAATTACAGTAGTTTCTTGAGCATCAAATCAGCATATTAGAATGATTTTTGAAGGATCGTGTGACACTGAAGACTGGAGTGATGCTGAAAATTGAGCTTTGCATCACATGAAATTTTAAATGTATTCAAATAGAAAACAGCTATTTAAAATTTTTAATCAAATAAATGCACCCATAAGGATTTCAAAACCAAAAAATCTTACCGATTTTAAATTTCGGAATTTTATATTATAATGATATTTCACATTATTACTTTTTGATCAAGTAAATGCAGCCTTGATGAGCATAAGAGTCTTCTTTGAAAAACATAAAATAAAATCTTACATTATTAGCTGGCTTGATAATGTTTCTTTGATGACATTTAAATCAGCATAATTTGAACAATGTTCAGTATATCACACCAAAACAAATGTTTGATTTTGTGAGGCACAAAAAACAAGTACATGATTAATAAATGCAAGACATTATGACAAGTCAGCATTGGCCCAAAAGTACACCTAAACACTCCTGATACTCTTCCACTCGCCCCAGGCCACCGGACCATCCTTATTGTTGAGCCCTGTATTGGATGGAACATTACTGATCTCAGTAAGCCTGTATGCACTGCACCGAAAAGCCTTACACACAAGATGTAACCAGTCCAGCAATAACACCTCCAGGTGATACTGAGAGCAATAGAGGGAAACGTGTGTGTGTGTGTGTGTGTGTGTGTGTGAGAGAGAGAGTGTGTGTGCGGCTTGTCGCAGCAAAACCGCTAGAGGTGGTGAAGAATAAAGTATGTCAGCATTCTGTAATTTTGGCAAGGCTTTAATTTTTTTAATCAAATGTGATTTCTCCCGTGGCCACCACATGCCACTCAAGGGCAGAGCTAAACTGACCCTTCCCTCTTCACATTGCACCATCAGCACTCAGGAGGGAATTGCGCCTACTGAGAGTGTCGTTTTAGTCTGCGTTTTAGTTGTTTAACTCTCCATAAAGAGGATAGTGACACAATGACATCCAAATTTTGTTCTGAATTCAGCACAATTCCTCGTCTTGCAGACCAGCTCTAGGCTGTGGAGGATTCAGCAGACTACTACAATCTGGGGTACTTTACTGTAGAGCATCACTACAACAGTCCAGACACCTGAATCAGCTCTTTAGAATGCTGAAAGTGCTCTCGGCTGCACAGCAGGTCTGGATCTATAGCTATTTTCCTTTATTTGACCATCTTGAATTGCTGCTCGCCATGATCGCTAGAAACACAAACATCTTGTTTACACAAAATTGTTTTCTGCAGTAGCACAAAGTTTATTTTGTAAATATTCATGGTGGAGCACTATAACAACACAGTTAGAACCTGGTTAAACTGGATTGTAGGTGGTTAGTGAATAAGAAGCAGTTTTAACCCTGAATTACCGCATACAAAAATTGTAACTCTTTTAGCATATTTCATACTTAGATTCAGCCTCAGAAAGAGTGTGTTGAGATCTTACATCCTCTTTTCTCTGGTATTTAGTGGAGAAGGAAAGCTGATTTTGTGGTGTTGTGTGATTGAGGGTTGCTAAATCCATATATAAATGGTTAAGGGGATGATGATCGTGGCCTGGGCCACTCCAAAAAATATCTCGGCTGCTGCTTTTATAAATCTATAGCTGCTATAGCTAAATTTTGTTGACTTCTTGTTCTCCCTTTTCCTTTTAGTCGCAGTGAGTAATTTCCACACATCCAGTGACACCAAATGGAATTATTGACATTTCCAATAAACGTTCCCTTGAGAAACTTTACTTTTATGTTTTAATGGAAATAATTGGAAGGAAAACTACGTTTCAAAAAAGTATAAAATTGCAATTTAATTTTGTCCAAGTATTAAGACGATTAGAGAGAGTGGAGAGGAAATTGTACAACAACAAACAAATTGATGAATCAATAAATTAAAATATATCTATGATAGTGTCATAATTATATTTAATGTTGATAATATATTTAATATTTTGTAATATATCAAAGAGGTTTTTAAAATATCTCTGATATATATATATATATATATATATATATATATATATATATATATATATATATATATATATATATATATATACTAAAATTAGCCCATTAGGTAGTGGTATCTTTTGAAGGCATTCTGGCTTTCACAAAATCCACTCTTCGCTAAAGCCAAAATAATACAACTCCACTCCACTTCTCACATCTAATACTCTGTGGCTAATGGTGCAGAAGTTACACACTCTGTCTGTGTGCACATACTCTCTGAACCCTGTTGAAAAATGGATTAAAGTTAAGAAGTCTGTTCATCTAAAGCCCAACAAACTGGTCTTTTCAGTGAGGAAGTATCAACTTTAGGTCACGACCCTGGACTGAGTGTGTGTGTGTGCGTTTGTGTGTTTGCGTGTGTGTGTGTGTGTGTGTATCGGTCCATATATCTCTCCTCCTTCTTAAGCCCCTCGTTCACTCACTCACTCACTCACTCAATCTCACTCTCTCTTTCACTTTCTGTTGTTCTGTCCTCAGACTTGTTAGTTGGTTGGCCGTTTCAGATTACAGTGGGATGTCAGCATTATTTCCAAAGTGTCAACCCCATTCTGAGACAGACTAATAATACCATGTCTTTAGGGGAACAAGATTATATGTGTGCAGTTAAGCCCAGAAATACCTGGAGAAACTTCCTCAAAACGGAAAAAATAAAAGTGCAGCCAAAAATGTTACGACAGGCACATACAGTAGAGGTCAAATGTATCATGCTGATGTCAGCATTGTGGCAATATAAGGATGGACAGTAGAGGTTGTCAAATTTAGAGCAACATGCTGTAGTGTGTGTGCCATTTTTCACCTGCTGTGAACTCTGAGAGAGATCATGCATGACTATGTCATCGGCCTTTAGAAGAAGAGAGATGGGGAGGGGTTGTTTTCGTATTTTATTCCTCTATGAATATTAATGTGTAATATAGCAGGTGATAAAGGGGATGAGTCCTAGTGCTATCCGATAGTAAAGTTCAATGTAAGAGCAGGACCTTATCTGAGTCTCCAGGCACTACCAGTGACACAACACTGCAGTCTGTTCGGCTCCAAAACCGCAAGAACCATCAGCAATGCAGCAGGGGTGGCCTGTGTCAGGAAGATCTGTAGAGATACTCACACACGTACACTCAACAGAACGCTAATGAACTAGCAGCACAGAGTTCAACTACTGCTATATCTTTGTGAATGAACTAACACAACCTCAGCTGCTAGCAGTAAAACAGATTAGGAATAATAGAGGCTGAGGTATATGCAGAATGTAGCAAACATTTTCAAACTGATGCGGCCAAAACCCCACAATGGCCATTAGCCGTTATCATTTTTAGAATAAGCTTCTATTGTTCATGCTAATCGGTGGCTGAAGTTAATGCTTTGTGGAAAGTTAAAAGGTTTCATTGTACGTCTAAGTCCCCAAGGAGTTGGTATGTGTGTAGAGTAAAAACTAAACTAAGCTAGCTGTATGCTAGGCTAATACTTTGAGGGTTCTATAATACATTTTCATAATAAATATGCAAAAATATTGTACCTTATATATCCTTAAAAGGTGCAAATTAGTACCTTGTAGTAATATGTATAATTTAAGGTACTACCATGAACCATATGATGTACAAATCTCTTTCTTTAAGGTTGACCACACACTTAAAGATTTTAAGCCTGATTTTGTGCCCGATTTTGCAACCCCCAGCAATCTGGGGTGTGTGGCCGAGTTCAAGGCTTCTCGCAACTGACTTTTTGTCCAAAAAATCCTCAATTGTGTGGTGTCATTACGATTATTTTTCTGTTCCCAATCACGTCTGAGCCTGCACGTTCCCAAAGCAGATCCCAGACATGTTTGATATTTCCAATTCTTGATTGGGCTGCCTCTGACGTGATATCCGCGATAGCCAATGAGAACAAGCAAGCTTCACCAACCAGATGTTGCGTACTTCTATAGCTGAAACTTGGCAGCCACAAACATGCCACGAAAAGTGGAGTATTGAGAAAGATAACCCATATTCTTTTTTTCTCCTTTGTTTTTCTTCCCATACAAAACTCACACTAGGAGAACCAGCTGATGACGTTGATCGTCCTGCGTTTGCTTTTCTCCTCATGTCACATTTGATGTCGCAAGTCTCTGTGAGATCTTGTCTCACTGTGAATGTTACTACAGTCGACAGGTGTGTGGTCTCACGGTCTAGACTAATCTTTTAGTGTGTGTATTGAGAGGAATATAATGCTAAAAATGGGTTGAAACTGCCCTTATGTCTGGGGTCTCCCACAGTTTCACAAAAAAATCAGTTAAGATTTGAAAATCGTCTAGTGTGTGGCTAGCCCAAGGCAGGTCTAGGCAACGCTGGCCCTCGAGATCCACTTTCCTGTAAAATTTAGCTCCAAGCCTTATTGAACTCATCTGCCTGTTGCTTTCTAGTAATCCTGAAGACATTGATTAGCTTGTTCAGGTGTGATGTTTAGGGTTGGAGCAAAGCTCTGCAAGAAAATTTATCTCAAGGACCAGAGGGTTTAAGGGTACTGCCCCAGCAACAACCTGTTGTACCCTGGAAGGTACAATTTTTTTCTGAGAGTGTATGTAACAGTATTTCATACAAGATAAATGAAGCAATTTTGTAGGATTTCTAATCAGGTTCTAAATTGGGTGTCCATTAAATGTTCTTTGAGCCAGTGGAATCTCCTTGGGTCCTTGATGAACCTGATTCAACTGGCTGAATAAATTATTCAGGTGCACTTGCAAATAAATGCTAGTGTTGTGATTGTTTCATTATGCATCGTCTTCCTGGCAGAACACTTATGGTTGGAAGGCTGATATTCAAAGAAAAATCCCATGACCAATGTTGGATGGAACACCGTGAAACCGCTAGATTGACAGCAATTTGGGTATCATAGACTCTCAGAAACAAAAGTAGAAAAGTACCTTTTTGGGGAAAGCAAAAGTTCATAGTAGTAGAACTTAAAGGGTACAAATTACTACTACTAATATGCACCTTTTAGGGGTAGATAAGTTGTCACTGGGGTTGTATGCTTAAAGGATGAGCTAAGGTACAACTTTTACACATTTTTAGACACTATAGATGCATTCTGGTTAGGCAGCTGACAAGATTTTGAGACACAGCCTCAAAGTTTTTCTACTACATTCTTTATGTGCCAGTAGCCAGTATGAAACTATGGGTGAAGGTACAGTAGAGTTTCAAATAAGATTTGTACGCAGAGAGTTGGCTCAGCTTTCAGTGCAAAGTCTAGGAAATAATATTGATTTGAGTTCCTTGTTTTTTTAGCTTTTGGTTTGGATGGGAGCTTTGGGACGAGAGGCAGTGCTGCAGGTCTTGCTGTACTGCTGGACTGAAGTTGTGCTCTGTGAGACTTTAGATTTGCTGGATCGATTTGCTGTCTGTGGAGGTGTGTCCGTCACGCTCTGTCCATCATGCATGAAGCTCTGCAGAATTTCCTCAGCTGAGTCACTTACTCTCTTCCCTCTTGTTTCACCTCATCTCTTTGTCGTTGTGTCTTTTCTTATATTTTCTACTGCTCTTTCTTTTCCTCTGTCTCGTCCTCTCTTCTTCTCATTTAATCTCTTCTCATTGTCTCGGCTCCTTGTTTTCTCTTCTTCTCTGCTCAATTTCTCTTCTGGTTCTCAATTTCTCATTTGTCTTATTTCATCTCATCTTCTGTCATCTGTTCTCTCTTCCTTGTTTCATTACACTCTCTTCTTTTTGTCATTGTGTCTAATCTAATCTCTGTACTGTCTTCTCCTCTTTGCCTTGTCTCCTCTCTTCCTTATCTAGTCTTGTCTCCTTTCTCGTCCCATCTCCATTTCTCGTCTCATCATTTGTCTTGTTTCGTCTTATCTTCTGTCCTCTCCTCTTATGTTCTCACTTCCCTGTCTCACCTCTGTTTTTCTTCTCCTGGTCTCATTTTGTCTCTTCTCATCATTTGTTTTGCCTTCACCTCTTCTCCCCATCTTGACTCTCGTCTCATTTTTCATTTCTTCTCCCTAGTCTCATCTTGTCTTTTGTTCTCTTCTCTCCATTTGTCTTGTCTAGTCTCATTTAGTCTCGTCTTTTCCTTCTTATCTCCCACCTCTTCTAGTCTTTTGTCTCGTCTCTTCTCGTTATTTGCCTTGTTTTGTCCCGTCTCTTCGCCTCCTCTTTCTCATCGCCCACCTTGTCTAGCCTTTTCTTGTTTCTCATCTTGTCTCATTTCATCTCTTCTCTCTTCTTGTCTTTTGTCTCAGTCTTGTCTCTGCCTTCTTTTACTCTTCTTGTCTCTTGTCTTGTCTCATCCAGCCTCTTCTCGTCTTGTCTCGTAGGCTGCTCTGACTCTGCCCTCCTCGTTTGTATCTCTGCAGTGCTGGTTTAGTGAGGGTGATGCCATAAAGGCTGCTGTAAGCCATCTTCCTGTCTTAAGGAAGAGGAGGAGTAAATCAGAGCGGATGACAGTTTTACTCTGGGGACCAAAGCTTAGAGACTTTCCCCCGCCTTAGCTCACAATGCTTTCATCCACTTCAAGCGTAATGTGGATTTTCCCACTTCCAGTTGAGTGTAGAAAGTTTAGGATTTATACTTCTGAAGAGAAAGTTTGTCTTTCTCAGGATGATCGCATCCTTTTTTCACTCATTGAGACCAGAGAAAAGCATGACAGCTGCTCTAAGCTCTATATGTTTCCGGAATGTTAAGGTGACCTTGTATATAGCACATCATCAAATGACATGACATCATTTGGGGAACATTCAGAAATGAAATCCAGCCTGAAATGATATCTCCCACATTAGTCCCTCATCTATGGTCATTGATCATTTTTATGGGGTGTGTGACAGTTCACTGGGAAATTTGGTGGAGTCAGATCACCTCCCTTGCCAAACATTTGCTCGGGGTGTGTGAGAGGTCCTCCATTCTGATAACCCCTCTTGAGCTCTTGGCATCCTGTATCACAGCGGAGGCTCGACTGCAGTGTGACATCAGCTTAGAGCAGGAAGGAAACACACACTACAGCGCCGGATCAGCCCTTTATCATCTCTGACAGAGAGAAAACTTATTCATTAGTTATTCCATTTTTCTCTCCCTCTTTGTGTCTTTGTGCTGTTGCTGCACATTCAGAATAAGTCTTTTGGAAGATTCTTCAAAACTGAAGCTTGGTAGAATAGCTTAAATCTGCAATATGTAAAAATTTTGCAGTAAAATATCCAAAAACCTCTTGGCCAGTGTTATATATTTTGTTCAGTTGAGTATACTTACAGTATCCCAAATGTTTCTAAATATTTGTAAATCGTGAGAAAATTGCTATTTTAACCAAGGATCCGGGATGCGGAAAACCATGGAAACGCCAAAGATGCTCTAATATATAACAGATTTTAATAGACAAGGGAACATCTATTTTGATACATTTATTGACAGAAAAACAATTATTGTTATATAGCTCAACATGTTTAGTCTTATTGTTTAAATCTAATTTTCTTGATTTTTTTGCGAGTACCATGTTTCACCATGCCTCAGAAAAAAACACTATTTTATCAAGTAGCTAGCATAGCATAATCAGATGCAGCTGTATTTTTAGTAACAGTAATAGAGAATTTCTCCATCATACAATACATTTTAAATTTAATTGCATGCCATTTATCAACACAAGCCATCCAGCATTTAATATGATATTGTAATATCGATCTATCTTACTGCAGCGCAACAAGTGTCTCACAGCAGCCAGTGAGCGAACACACAGAGTAACATTATAACATTATTTTCAACACACTCAAATGTATCTAATATGTTAGCTGCGTTACCTCATATTCATGACTGGAAAAGCGGAAGCAGCGCCGGCGACTGCAGCATAATAAAAGTTCTGCTGCTCGCAAGGCGTGTGTCACGTTCGTCTCACATTAACAAACGCTCCAGCGCCTCGTTCTTTCCCCCCGCTGTGTGAGGTGAAGACCTAAGATTCTGTGTGCAAATCATCAAGCTACACCTTAGTTTTGAATTGGCGACCTCTAGTGGACGAAAAACTACATACTGCACCTTTAATTGCAGTCACAGTTCCCTTTTTTAAAAATAGTTCGCTACACTTGGGTAGGAATATCTTTTCAAGGATATAATTACATTATATTATTTACTTTTTGCAATCAGAATAACTTTTCTTGCACAAAAATTATAAAGATATCGATTAAACACGGTTTGAACAACAAAAGGATCAATTTACACTAGCGCTGCCCCCTAATACTCGACTGAATGTTAGATGACCAGAAGAGGCATAGTCGACCAAGATCTTATTAGCCGGTTAGTCACAGAAAAACAAAACTCAAAATGGCAAAATCATGCAGTCCACGAAGGACACATCGTTAACAAACGGTCCTTGTGGTAATTACAGTATTTTTGGGAGAAAATCCAAACCTTCACCAATCATCCGTTGAGCTAAAATATGGCTTATTTTTTGAAACATGTAAGCTGTAGCAACTTTACATGGCTGCTCGCTCTAATTTTAACCAAGATAAATAGATAAATGTACGCTATTATATATGCAAGTGTTTGTACGGAGTGTGGAAGGCAGCTAAATAGCATGATTTATTGCATGATATGGAGGCGCCAACGCGATCGCTTGCATTTTTTTTTCATTATAAAGTACTCTGTCATTTCTTGTAATACATATTTTATTTGTGCAAACTCACAATAACAACAAAATGCCATGTAAAGCCTATACGCTACTCACAGACATGAAAAATATATCTATAGAAAGTTTGAAATGTAAAAAACCGACACCCTCTGATTAAGTAATCCATATGAAAGGAGCATTTCTGAGCGTTACTGCAGAGATGACGATTCTGCGATTCTGCGTGCGATTAGTCTAGCTTAAATGAACGACGACTAGTCGACTAGAAAAATCTTTAGTCGGGGACAGCCCTAATTTAGACAAAATATAACAAAGTAGCAGTTTACATCACTAAACAGGCTTTTTTGACTCTTATATTTTTGTAAAATTATTGTAATATATCTTTTATTATTTTGCACATCACTAAAAACACAACTGAATTCAATAAACTTGAATCAGTAAATTGTTTGTTAACTAGTTTATTTAAATTAACCACCCAAATTAACCAATCGGCTTCAAAGAATCAGACTTTAAAAAGTAGTCAATTAGCATTGCTACTAATTATACTTAATTAAAAATCATCATAATTTAAATAAATAAACAGTCCAAAGCATCACCATTTGACAAAATTATATTACTTTACGTATCTCTACATAAACAAATGTCTGCTAAAATGAATCGGTGAATCATTTATAGTTCATTTAAATAGTTCAAGTGAGTCTAACTCTTTTAAATGAATCATCCAAATTAACCAACCGGCTACAGTGAATCAGACTTCCCAATAATGCCAAAATGAGTGTTTTGTCTGCACTACCTGTTGGAACAAATCACGCTACTAAAATATGTAGATTATAGTAGAGTTGCTGCTTTTAGTTAGTTCCTCCAACGCTGCTCAAAATACAGCAGGACGGAGGGTTAAAGCTGAAGATGTCTCTCAGGCATTAAGGATATGATGTAATCAGGCAATAACAGTCTGTGAGTGCACAAGAGTGTGACCTTTTTACACACACATACACACACGCACGGTTTGCCTTTAAGAAAAGATACACAGGTGAATTTGAGGACTCAGAAGATGTCATGGTTATTGTTGGAGAGGATTTTTGTTGTTTCCATCTTTTCATTTTCGTGTTCATTTGCAGTTGCTTTTCATGCAGCAGAACATGAAATATTCACCAGCATTTAATCTCTATTTAGGGACATTCACATCTGAGCAGCTCGCTCTTTAAATGCAAGCGTGTGCGAGTACATTGACAATTGCACATTCAGTAGGGATTTCATATGAATCTCTCAGACAGCTGCCTGCGCGTTGTGTAAGGGGTGACACACAGAATCATACAGGGGCCCAAGGGGGCCCCTGACCTATTTACAGTCCGTGCCCTACTGGTCAAACACACATACACTGAGTCTGCCACATTTCTACAAAAAAGCATACACACATTCAACCTTTCTGGGGACTTTTACCTAAAATGAGGGAGAAAGACTTAACTGAGATCGTCACGTTAGCAGGGGTCCACCATTATGGAAAGTAAATTTTTAGTAAATGGAAGTAACATTGTTCAATTAGTTGTCCTGGTCGACATATCGTCTATCACATATTCTCTATTTTGTTATGCTTTCAAATGGCACTATGACTTTCATGTTCAAAAAGCACAAGAAACTGAAATATCCAATAGGCAATGAGGCTCAATTTCCTCTTAAAGTGACAGTTCATCCAAAAATGAAAATTCTGTCATCATTTATGCACCCTTGCGTCGTTCCAAACCTGTATGACTTTCTATGTTTTTTCATACAGTGAATGTAATTTGGGTCCAAAACAACATCGAATTGGACCTACTGACTTTTATTGTATGGACAAATAAAATTCAGAGGCACTTCTCAAAATATCTTCTTTTATGTTCCACAGTCATATTGGTTTGGAATGACATGAGGGTGATTAAATGATGTTTTTGTAGTTTACTGTCATTTTAAATGTGGATCATGCAGCGCCGCATTCTTCATATACATTCATAACGTTGAGATCCCCATGTCACTTCAGCATCTTCAGATGGTACAGGTCAATCTTTAAAGTTCAGTGTCTTGAATGCACCTCAGTGTCCATCCTTGCTGCAAAGCAGATACTGAAAGTAAGATCTTTCAGGCTTTGGGCTTTATCTGTCATAATGAACTTCATCTCTGTACTGGACTGGTGAAGTGGGAAAGTTCACATGCTTCTCTGTTGTTTAGGAAACCAATTCAAGAAGTTCTTCACCGTATGAACAATTAGGGCTCTTTCAGCTCTGCAAGAAGCTCTGTCTATTTAATAAAACTATAGTAACTTATATTAAGTAACATATCTTTTTCTTAAAAAAAATAGAATATGTTTATGGATTGTTTTTTGTTGTTGATTTGTTTTGCTGTTTTATTTTCTTACTCTGGTGTGAAACATCACCTGTATTAGCACAAATGAGGAGGACGCAGGCAGACAAGATCAATAGTTTTCTTCTGGCTGCCCCCTTTGCTTTGGTGCAGAGCCACTTAGTGTGAGCAAGTGAGGCGTGTGTGTGTGTGTGTGTGTGGCTGGACATGTATGTGTGTGTGTGTGTGTGGCTCACGTGTCCATGCACTGCAGTCTGTCAACTTTGTATTTATACCAACATTAAAGGTCATTTGAGTGAAGAAAGAGGTGTCATCTTTGTCTTATTACTGTTCATTGTATCTTTCTCTTTCACAAACACTCGTCTGCTTTTGGCCGGCAACAGCATTTTGTCTTTATTTTCAGAAATTCTATTTTGGGACGATAAAATGATATTCACAAACACTCACTCAAAAACATTCCTTTTAAAGGAACATATTGTTTCCAATATTTTATTTTTCCTCTAGTCCACTTTTATTATTATTGAAAACACTGTAAAAAATTATATTCATGGTTTATTACATTTTTTTCTTTTGTCAAATCAACGTAGATAATTAATGTGGTTCACATAACATATTTTGAGCTTCTGTTGATTAAACCATTCAACTTTATTGTATTAACTCAAGTTTTTAATTTCAATGAACTTTTCAAGGTAACTTACTTTTTTAAATTTAAACCAACAATTGAACCTTCGCCGACAGTTTGATTGACAGGCGATCTGCCCAATCATATCCCCGAATTCGCCATTTTGTCCGACAAAGCAGTGAGGGGAGTTAGTACATTAATATTGGTGAACTTGAAAAATTGTGTGCACTCACGTCTTTCTGCAGTTGAAACAACAAAATTTTCTGATGTCCAATCTTGTTTATTTGAGGCTATAAATGAACTAGTATGAAGAGATGATCGATTCACGAGCCGCTTGAAGGAGCTACAGCGATCTGTCACGACACATTAAAGACACACTAAAGACACACTAAAGACACACTATAAGGTATTCATTGTTTAAACTTCTTTAAAAAAATACGTTATATTAAATATGAAACTGTTTCATATGAAAATTAACCTGCTCTCTCTTGTCTGTCGACGCGTTGTCAGTGTCCTCTTTGCTCTGCGATGTATTTTTCACTGTGTGAGGACATGATGTGTGGCGTGAGAGCACATGACTTGTCAGATATAGCAACTGTACCTAAAGGGCGCAGGTCTTTGCGAAGAGTTAATTCTGTTTTACAGTGATTTATTTTTTGTCATAATTTAGTTCTTAATGACCATTTTTCGTTCTTTATCTGACTATTAAGTCACCTTTTCAATATGTCTGATGAACGCCAAACCAAGTCATTCATTTCCAATGCAGAGTACAACAGGAGTTGCATTGCAAGGAATTTTCAGATCCAATTTGAGCTTTAGTTGTGTTGATAATCTTTCGCAGCTAAACCGACAGACGGATGTGACATATTCCAATTAAACTAATAAGCATGAGGTGAGAATTTTTTTTTCATACATTTTTGCACCATAATTTCATAATTATTAGTCTAGATAATTAAAGTATTGGTTGTCATTTTTGTGTGTGTGTGTGTGTGTGTGTGTGTGTATATATTCATAAATTCATTATTCAGTCATTTACCTTGCATAAGAAGAAGGTAATGGCTGCTTTACAACCAACCTAAGATCCATGCAACTGCCAATAGGGGCAAAATGCAACCATCACACATTTTTATAATCGCACAAGCTATAAGTTTAAGACATCTATATGTAAATGATCGTCTCGGTTACATAGGTAACCCCTCGTCCCTGAAGAGGGAAACGAGGAGTACGTCGATGACCGACGAATAGAAAAATCTCTAGAGAGAGGAGCACTTCTAGTTCGACTAAAAACGAAAACGAGCATATGCATATTGGCATGCATGCATAGCATCTCACTCTCTCCTCAGCGCGGCGCGGGTATATAGCAGCAGCAGCGTGTTTTGCATCTTCTTTTTTTCGCTGAGGAGGCCGAACCAGATAGGCGGCATCAGCATCAGCGGTACAGCAACTGTGGCGACGGGACGTACGTACGTCTCCGTCCCTTCTTCAGGGGGAGGGTTACCTATGTATACCGACCATTCTCCCCATTCAGTCGTCATTCACTCGACGTACGTCGGACGAACGAAAAAATAGAAATCCCTAGCTGCAACGCCGGCCTCTCTGTGCCAGCGCTCTGTTAAGTGCCCTGAACCCCCCCCCCTTGCCCCCTGACCGCCAGGGCTAACACAGCAAGAGACAAATACATCACTGCTGTTGTACCCCCTTCACTTGAACCTATTGGATAACACTGGGAAGCCACTACCCTGTGTGTAAAAGGACGCTGCCGGAAGCCACATCTTCCCGAAGGAGTTATGTGGAGAAATAAATGGAACTGGAAGGGGTTCATAAGAAAAAGTGGGTAAATGAGAAGTTCTGGAACAGGGTGGGGTTCTCGAGAGGAAAGACACGGGGGGGAAGAGGGATAAACCAGAACGGAACCAGACATATGGGATCCCCGTAGGGACATCATGGAAGCCGTAGGCCTAAAAATATGTCTCAAGCCCTAGCGGAGGAGTATAGGCGCCAGCCCTGGCGCCCGCCACGTCGGCTGCCGAAGGGGAGATCGGAGGACTCTACAGGGTCTGCCCTTGTAGGACTCTCTGGAGAGAATAAGCACATGTAAGCAAGCAAGCCCGACACTAAGCGGGGGCCTTCTCCGGCCCTCTGACCTGAGGCGAGAACACGAGGAGACCGACTCAACAACAACGAAGGCTAAAAAACCTAAGCGAGCGTGTAGGGCCCGCCCAGCCGAGCAGCTCTAGTTAGTGTCAGTTAGCGAGGGCCCACCCAGCGAGCCCAGACAGGGAGCGAGGAGCCCTCTCGTGGAGTGTGCATGCACCTGAGCAGGCAGGGCACACCTACCCTGAGGTGTAAGGGCATCCCTGGGCATCCCATCTCTAGGGCACAGGCACTATTGCTTGGCTGCTGCCCTTCCCCTCTGCCTCCATAACAGACCAAGAGTCGGTCTGAGGTCTGATGACTTCGAGTTCCGGGTTCTGTACAGGTCGCAAAGCGCAAAAGGCTTACCGCAACGGGGGCATGAGGCGGCAGCAAGGGCCGAACGGGACGCGGCTCGGGAGACTCTCTTGTGGAGGCGGCTCGGGAGGGTCAGGTGTGAGGCTTGGTGTGCTGTGCGGATGCCACCTGGACTTGTGGATGGGGGCAGCCCTCTGCTGCGCGTGCTGTGGGCTGCTGCTGCGCGCTGTGGCTGGGAGCGAGATGGAAGTGAGTGGCGAGGGAACCGAGGTTCGCCTTTTCTCCGATTGCTGTTCGGACCCCTGGGACTCTTCTTTTTTTGGAGTTTTTTGGGCAAATTTGCTGTTGGCACTTCTGCGAATTGGAAAAACAAACAGAAAAACATTTGGACCACCGCCCCAACCTCCTCCCGAAGACTCCTCCCTCCTCACTACCTTGAGAGCTCCTTCCCTCCCTTCTCCAGACAACCTCTCCCGTCAAGGGGCCTCTTCCCTTCTTCTTGCCTTGGCTTTGCCGGGGGCTTGGCGGGGGCTTGGACGGCTGCCGCATGACGCTGCCGGCCCGCCGCTGGCCCTGCTGCTGGGGCATGACCGGCTGGCGGGGGGGGGGGGGGGGGGGGGGGGGGGGGGACGGGGGCGGGGGGGGGGGGGGGGGGGGGGGGGGGGGGGGATGACGGGCCTGGTGGACTGGACACACAGCAGGGACCAC
Organism: Opsariichthys bidens; assembly: GCA_037194245.1. NCBI lineage: Eukaryota > Metazoa > Chordata > Actinopteri > Cypriniformes > Xenocyprididae > Opsariichthys > Opsariichthys bidens. The sequence continues at coordinate 24,983,541 of CM074282.1, forward strand.
ACTCGACCCACCCAGTGCGCACCATCGCACGACCCGCACGACCCACTGACGCCAGAACGTTCGCGGCTCGAAGCGCGTCGGAAATAGGCGGTAGGAAGTTTGCCCAGTGCGGTGGCTCAGTATCCCTACTACAGGGAAGGACGCCCCCTGCCTTGCATGCACCGGTTCCCTGCAGGCCCAGAGCATGGCCGGGCTCCCCGGCTCGGCAAGGCGCCCCAAGGCCCAGTAAACCTTTGCCCGTAGGAAGGCCCCAGTCACCCGGGGCCCGGGAAGGAGAGACCCTCCCTCCTCAAAGGGAGGAGGGGTAGTGAGGGAACATCCCTTGAGGCGCACGCCATCACAGGTGTAAAAGGGGTGGGAGCAGTACACACGCAGGGGTTTAGAGAGTAAAAGGTGCCCTCCCGGCACGGGGGTTCCGGGCTGGCACTTCCAACTTACCACTCCAAGGGGCCAATCATCCAAGAACCACCCAGCGAGCACTCAGGGGGCGAAGGACACCGATGGCAGGGGGGCGGAGAAGGAGCCACCACGAGCCACGGCTGTTGACACCTGACTGGCAGTCCGACCCCATCCGCGGTGGGGAAAGCCGGGGTACGCACTCAAAGCGTCGGGCCAAGATCCTTGTCGGGCGAGCCCATCACGCATCCGGGGGGCCCCCTCAGAGTGGTCCACGGTCACTCTCAGATCTCCCGAAAGATGCAGCGATCACCTGCCGCACCTGGGGATGGTTGGTGTATCACCTCCGGGGGTGGTCTCTTGGCGCGTCCCCCACGGGGAGCCCGCAGGTCAGGGCCCCCCCGTCACCTGCGGCTTCCAGGGGACCCAGGGATGGGGGAGGGAGCAGCACCGCTGGCCCTCTCCACTCCAGGGAGCCACCGCCAGAACCAGGAGGCAGCCCCTAAAAGCGAATCAAGCCCCGAGGCAGGTTGGAGCCCCCCAGCAACGAAGCAGCCCGCCCGATGGCAACTCCGCCCCCCTTGCAGGCAGAGCAGCGATCTTCACAGAAGCTTCCGCAGGTCCGGAGGCCAAGCGCACCATGCATCCCTCAATCCATCCCAAGGCGCCACACAGAAGCCGCGCCGACGCGCCGCGCGCCTTAGCACGCTGAGCCCGCCCAGGCGCGACCCCGATGACCGATCTTTTAAACACGCCACTCAGAATCCGCCAGGAGCAATCTCTTTCATAGCAGCGCAACGAGCAGCAGTCTCCGCCGCACTCCGAAACACGCGAAAAACATCCAGGCTCACGCAGATACAAACAGCAGCAGCACGAACGGCGAAAAACCTTAGCCCACCGTACCTTTTAAAGCTACAAGCTTTTTATGCCTAGCATAAGAACCACTACCACCAATAAGACACAGAGCTTAGCAGAAAGAGCTTTAAAGCTAACTTTAAAAACGCACAAACAAGAAACAGGCACAAACAGAACCGCTGCTGGCCGATACTGTCAAACTGCACTCTCTGCCCGAGAACACACCAGAAGAACAAGACCAGATCAAACTCACAAGCTGCACTGATCACATCACAGTTTCGGCTCCAAGAGCGAAAACCAAAAGATTCAAACAGCTCGTGCGATACGCTACCAAATTCGCTGACGAAGCAAGTGGAGCAAATGCATATGATTGCATGCGAAACTTGCACTCTGGCCGACTATATACAGCGAGAAAATTGGCAGCTGCGTGCCATGCCAATAATGGCTCAATCGGTCGAACACTGTTGAAAGAGTTTACTCCCGAAGCGACCCTGGTTCACTTCCATGTGCTTGCGGACAGTTTGCACTGTTGTTTATTAAGGGGAGTCAAAAACCTCAAAAAATGTAAATCGTATGATATGTAAATTGTGTGGTTGTGATATTACAACCATGATGATTTTTGAATGTTGCCTTTATGCAAATTAGTTTCTATAAATGGTATTTGGTGCTGTGGGAGATTTGCATTGTCATTGTTATGGAAGGAACAACCTAACACAGTACCACTGTTGTTTATGGTGTAAGCTTTTGATGGTTTAAAGGTTTTGACTGCGGAGAACCACTGTATTTTGTCTACATGGTACATTATAAATATAGATCACACAAAAAAGCACAAGGCAATCCTGCTTTCCAACCTCTGAGCTTGTAGTTGAACTATGACCCTGTATTGTAAATAGTTTCTTTGTGCTTGCTATGTTAGTTTAGCACCCAGAGATAGAGGCCAGTGCTTTGGGAGTTTCATATGCACACATGCAGATCTCAGCTCTAATATGAGTCATAGTGACAGATAAATGGGTCAGAGCGCAGACACAGACAAAAGACCCCCCTGGAGGAAATAAAGGTTATAACTTAGTCATGGACAGTGCAAAGCTCAAAACTCTTGGTTACTATCAGAAAAATATTTGTATTAAATGCATGTTCAGGCTGAAGGAGGAAGTGTTTACATCTTACCATCATCACTTCTTCATCCAAAAATACCCACAGTGAAAAAGAAGTGCACTTAGTTTTGAATGTGCACTTTTAAAGTATATTTTAAAAAACTGTACCTGTAATCTAATATTAATGAAATAAAAGGCCACTTAAGGGTTTAGGTCACTTTAAAATGAAAATTACCCCAAGATATACTCACCCTAAAGCCATCCTAGGTGTATATGACTTTCTTCTTTCTGATGAACACAATCGGACTTATATTAATAAATATCCTGACACGTCTGAGCTTTATAATGGCAGTGCAAGGGGGCAACGAGTTTGAAGCTCAAGAAAGTGCATCGGCCGCATCTATCCATCATAAATGTACTCCAGACGGCTCTGAGGTTAAATACAGGGAGTGCAGAATTATTAGGCAAGTTGTATTTTTGAGGATTAATTTTATTATTGAACAACAACCATGTTCTCAATGAACACAAAAAACTCATTAATAATCAAAGCTGAATATTTTTGGAAGTTTTAGTTTTTAGTTTTTAGTTTTAGCTATTTTAGGGGGATATCTGTGTGTGCAGGTGACTATTACTGTGCATAATTATTAGGCACCTTAACAAAAAACAAATTTATACCCATTTCAATTATTTATTTTTACCAGTGAAACCAATATAACATCTCAACATTCACAAATATACATTTCTGACATTCAAAAACCAAACAAAAACAAATCAGTGACCAATATAGCCACCTTTCTTTGCAAGGACACTCAAAAGCCTGCCATCCATGGATTCTGTCAGTGTTTTGATCTGTTCACCATCAACATTGCGTGCAGCAGCAACCACAGCCTCCCAGACACTGTTCAGAGAGGTGTACTGTTTTCCCTCCGTGTAAATCGCACATTTGATGATGGACCACAGGTTCTCAATGGGGTTCAGATCAGGTGAACAAGGAGGCCATATCATTAGATTTTCTTCTTTTATACCCTTTCTTGCCAGCCACGCTGTGGAGTACTTGGACGCGTGTGATGGAGCATTGTCCTGCATGAAAATCATGTTTTTCTTGAAGGATGTGGACTTCTTCCTGTACCACTGCTTGAAGAAGGTGTCTTCCAGAAACTGGCAGTAGGACTGGGAGTTGAGCTTGACTCCATCCTCAACCCGAAAAGGCCCCACAAGCTCATCTTTGATGATACCAGCCCAAACCAGTACTCCACCTCCACCTTGCTGGCGTCTGAGTCGGACTGGAGCTCTCTGCCCTTTACCAATCCAGCCACGGGCCCATCCATCTGGCCCATCAAGACTCACTCTCATTTCATCAGTCCATAAAACCTTAGAAAAATCAGTCTTGAGATATTTCTTGGCCCAGTCTTGACGTTTCAGCTTGTGTGTCTTGTTCAGTGGTGGTCGACTTTCTGCCTTTCTTACCTTGGCCATGTCTCTGAGTATTGCACACCTTGTGCTTTTGGGCTCTGAAATATGGCCAAAGTGGTGGCAAGTGGCATCTTGGCAGCTGCACGCTTGATTTTTCTCAGTTCACGGGCAGTTATTTTGCGCCTTGGTTTTTCCACACGCTTCTTGCGACCCTGTTGACTATTTTGAATGAAACGCTTGATTGTTCGATGATCACGCTTCAGAAGCTTGGCTATTTTAAGACTTCTGCATCCCTCTGCAATATATCTCACTATTTTTGACTTTTCTGAGCCTGTCAAGTCCTTCTTTTGACCCATTTTGCCAAAGGAAAGGAAGTTGCCTAATAATTATGCACACCTGATATAGGGTGTTGATTTCATTAGACCACACCCCTTCTCATTACAGAGATGCACATCACCTAATATGCTTAATTGGTAGTAGGCTTTCCAGCCTATACAGCTTGGAGTAAGACAACATGCATAACGAGGATGATGTGGTCAAAATACTCATTTGCCTAATAATTCTGCACTCCCTGTAAAGGCCTTCTGAAGCAAAGTGATGCATATGTGTTAGAAAAACATCCATGTTTAACAAGTTATAAGTCAAGTCAAGTCAGGTCATCTTTATTTATATAGCGCTTTTTACAATGCAAATTGTGGCAAAGCAGCTTCTCATTAATAAGAAAATGGTGTCATTGTGCAGCTTATTCTATATATTATTGATTCATTCCGTTGCAAATATCAATAGTTATTAGTCTAGTTAATTTAGGTATATCAGCACTGGAGAAAACAGTGACGTAATCGTCCGGCTCAGCTCAGTTCGCATACAACGGCGCCAATGCAGGCATATCAAAAACACTGCTGAATATCAAGCAAGTGTCTCCAACTTAAGCAAGCCAAAGGCAACAGCGGCAAGGAACCAATACTCCAACAAATGGAGAAAAAAACCTCGGGAGAAACCAGGCTTAGTCGGGGGGCCAGTTCTCCTCTGGCCAACAGTGAACACATTTCCGATACTCAGGCAGAGTTACGGGTCATTAAACCGATTTGGAATCGCAACAGTCAAAATATTTAATCTAGTTCCATCTAGTTTAAGATCTTTTTGATCACACCGGTATGGGACGGTTTGTTGGGATATGTGCCACTGGCTGATGAGTCGGTAAGGTCTTAACAAAGGATGAGCTAGTTAACACAGTCTCCTGCCGACACCACAGGGCCACATTGCTGCCGCACACAGGCACAGGTTCCCCGTCCGACCCGGACACGGCCCAGATCCAGCCAATCACGTTAATTGGTAAACCTCAGGATAAGCAGAGAGACAAAAAATTAGTGTAGACGCCATTCTTCTTCTGATGTACCGAGTACAAAGTAAAATATATATCTTCCACAAGACTCAAACTACACCTCTCGCAGTTCAAAACGCTTGCACTACATCCTACGCCTTCCGTATTCAACTTAAGAAAAGTGTAAGTGACGCGACATCAGTGAACTGCATTTATATAAATTTCAACTGCAGTACATTTTCATTTAATTGCAATTAAAATTCAGTTCAGCATCTGACATTAAATTCAGATTTTGGCCAGGATGTCGGGGTTATACCCCTGCTCTTTCCGAAAGACATCCTGGGATTTTTAACGACCACAGAGAGTCGGTTTAACGTCTCGTCCGAAGGACGGTACTTTTTGACAGCATAGTGTCCCCATCACTATACTGGGGCATTTGGACCCACACAGACCACAGGGTGAGCGCCCCCTGCTGGCCTCACTAACATCTCTTCCAGCAGCAACCTAGTTTTCCCAAGAGGTCTCCCATCCACTCAGGCTCAGCCCTGCTTAGCTTCAGTGGGTAACCAGTCTTGGACTAGAGGGTGACATGGCTGCTGATTTTACAATCCTTGTAAACTATGATAAATTTATTTATAAATTCTGCCCCTCTTGTCATTCCAAACCTGTAAAAGGAGATGTTTAGCAGAAGATTCATGCTGCTCTTTTCCATTCAATGAATGCAAATAGTGACCATGAGCTGACCTAACTCTTCAGAAGTAATACAGTAGTTTTGTGTGAAGAACATTTACTAAAAATCTGTATTGCAGTTCTGCATATTAACATTAAACCTCGGACAAAACATCTAGATTCAGCAAGTTTGAATTTAATAGGGCGCGTTTTCATGACAGCGATGTACTAAAAATGGAACCGTTTTTCCTACGCATCTTTCACGTAACATTGTCAAAACTATCCCTGTTCACATGGATCAGCGAAAACGACTAAAAATGCTGTATTATTCATGCCAGGCCAGTAGTTGGCGATGTCACGAAGGACATCGCCAAGGAAACACTATACGCAAACAGATTGAACACTTAATACACATATGCATCAAGTCAGCCTTTTCACAAATTCACTTTTTTTGTAGTTCACACAGAAACAATAACACTCGTTTTCAGTAGTTTGCATTTGCAGGCCCCCAAAAGGCCTTTGTCATGTAAATGAACAGCCAAAATGCGCAAAAAGTTTTCTGTTTTTAGTTGAAAATATGTTTAAACGGCCACTTAGTGTGCCAACAATTTTCCCACAGGAATTTCTTGTAAATTTCATAAACCAGTACAAAAAAGGCAAGAAACACACTGCGTATTAAACATGAAATTTTAAAGTAGGAAATAGTATTTTTTTGTAAAATGTACTGGAATTTGCTTGACCCCAGTACCATATCATACGCACAGATACCGGCCCCCACACATTTTTTTTTTTGTCACTTTCTATCCTTATCTTTCCTGTTCTCTTTTATCATCTTCTTAATCGCTCCATCTCTTCTAAAAATGCGTAGTCTTTACACATGTAAAGACGGGTATTCCAGGACTTGTGTCGACTGCCAGTTGACTGGAAACACAATCACAGCTGACAGTTATGTGTGTCATGAGGACAATGGCACAGCGGGGCAGAGATGGCAAACGCACAAATCCAGTCACCACATCGATGCACACACAAACAGAGACATCTTCAGCCCCAGATTTATTTACACACACACACACACAAGACATTTAATTTCGAAAACTGAAATGTTTTGGATCCATTCACACATCCATTCACACCCACACAAAGCTTACAGTCAAACAGAGGGCTAAACCAGTAAATCCTCAGAATGTCAAGCTAAACTGAGAGAGGTTATTAATACAAGACAGAAGGTTGGCATTGTGCCCCAAATGCTATTTAAAAGGGCTATAAAACCCAGTCCGACTCTGAGTCTTTTGATGGAGGGCAATACTAAATAATTTGAGGGGAGAAAAAACAGAGAAGAATACATTTACTTTCATTAATTTGGCAGATTGTTTTACCCAAAGCAAAAGTGCATTCAAGATGTACTTTTTTATCAGGACTCATATTCCATGGGAATCGAACTCATAACCTTCGTGTTGCCAATTAAGCAACCAAAACAAAAATACATAGAAGTCAGTGGAAAAGGTCTGAAAAACGGAATGACCTTGGCATCTGCCTCTTTTTGCCCTATCATGATGGCAACACACCCCCAAAGTAGGCAACAGACACCCTGGTCTGACCTTCCCCCCCCCCCTCCCTTCTCCATGCGCCTGGCTCTTTTTATAGCAGACCATATTCATTAATAGAGAAGGTTCCTCCCAGGAGAACAAAGCTCATTACAGAACTGCGCATCCTTTGGGTGCTCTCAGGATTCTCACGTGGGATCTTTCTCTAGCAGGTCGGCACCTTTTCCTGATTTGGATGGCTTTGGCAAGAATTCCCCACCTCAATCTCTGCTCTTTCCTAACTTAACCTCTCCACGGAGATGGAAGGACAGAGAAACATCCATCCCTTAATGAGTTTTTCTAATGCAAGCCATTCCCTATGTCACCTCTACAAATACAATTAAATGTTTCTTTTATTACATAGAGAAATAGAGATATATCCAACTTTTTCAGCATGCAATGGAAAATTAGAAACCTTCATAGCTTTGTTTACTTGATTATGCATTAAAATAAGACAAATTTTGACTTCATTGAAGTATTTCAAGTTTGTTTAACTCAACTGGAAGAGCGTTGCGTTAGCAATACCAAGGTTGAGGGTTCGATTCCCTGGAAAGACGCAAAATGTATACTTCGTAAGGGGACACTGACTTTCAAAGTTTTGGGGTTTTTTTGCAAATGCGGAACACGAACAACAGAATAGAGAGAAAAAACAAGGCGCTTTTTTAAATTTTTGAGCGCCACCTTTTTGCATAACTGCACATCGTTCTGCAAAAAATGCGAGCGCAACAATCCAAAACATCTTTCTAGCGTACATTTACATATAAAAACTATGGAAAAGTAGCACAGTGGAATGCAAAAACATACACTGTGTGAACAACCTCTAAAACAGTTTAGAAAAAAGTGTATGCCAGTTGAATAAATGTAATCTCTTTGAACAGCTGTATTTGGCATAGTGACGCTTTTAAACTCCTATCTATCACTCAGCACACAGGAATCCTTTGTGGTGACCTATAACGTGTTACATTTTGAGCCGGTGTCAAATAATAAGCTGTATAATTGGAGCAGGGTCACTGTTGGCAGATACACATCTTGAACAAACAGCGACCAACCACATTTATCTGACTGCTGCTATGTACATTATGCTGTTGCAAGTGCCAGTGTGTCGTTCTGTTCCTTGTGTCTGTTATATACTGTGTGTAGAGGGATTTGTATCATTATCACTGAACAATTATATTCTAAATATAACCATGCGTGCACTCTGACGCACACACTTGCACAGTGACCCTCAGGCCTATAAAGTGTTTTGCAGTGTATATAGCGGAGCTGAAGTATCCAGATAACCCAAATCCATCAGCATCAGTGAAGACAGAGGCCTGAAATCAAAATGTAAAAGTCCTCAACTCTCTAACCTGTCTTATCTCACACTATAACACCATAAACTAGTGTTAATAACTTTTATTTAAAGGGCACCTATTATGCAAAATCCACTTTTACATGATGTTTGTACATAAATGTGTTGGCAGTGTATTAACCAAAGCACCCTACAATAACAAAAATCCTTGTTTTTTAATCCCTATTGAACCAGCAGTCTTATTAGGCATGTCGTTTTGAGTCTCTGAGCTGTGAGGTCACACCGCTCAGGCCCCGCCCACAGCAGGTGACTGACAGTCCTGTATTACCATAGTTTCCAGCTTCAGCCAGATGTACATTGTCTGCCATTTTCTCCGAGCTCAAGCAGCTGTAGCATCAATGTCTCGTAAGCAATATCGGTGTTTTTTTGTTTTTGGATGCAAGACTCAACATAAAGGTCTTCATTTTCTCTCAACATCTGACCCACTGAAGACACATTGAATTTGTTTTATTTTTGAAGGAAATGTCTTCACAAGTCATTTCACTCCAGACTGCTTTGTGAACGAGTGGCAAAACAAGGCAGGCTTTGCTAAAAAGTTGGAACTCAAGGATGGATCTGTACCAACTGTTCATGATCCACCCTTACATCCACAAGAAGTGTCACACTGTTTATTTTTTATGATTTTTGGGTAAATCGTTATTGATGTTATTGATGTGCCTGTTAGCCAGTTCCACAATAAATGCAGCTAAAGCTATAGTTGTCATAGTCGTCTATTTGAAACCTTGTTTCAGTGTAAAAGAATAGTATAAAAAGTTATTGTCTTGAGAAACTGTGTACGTTTTCTGTTAGACTAGACATTAAAAATGCTGTTTATTTGCAAAGGCCAGTACATTTATCGACCCTCTTCCAGAAGAAGGCGAAGTTGCTCAACAACAAAGCTGGCGAATCTCACGCAGCAGTAACGGTGGTTATACAGACATTAAAAACGCTATGTTTATTTGCAAAGGCCAGCACATTTATCCACTAACCGTTCAGAAATGTGCTGCTCTTGAAGTGGCATTTTCCGAGTCTCTCCATCAGTGTCTGACTCCAGTTCGAACATTTAAGGCATGAACACTGTTCATTGACAATCGTCATTTTGGCTGCGTGAGATTCTCCAGTTTTGTTTTGTTGAGCATCTGAAGTGAAAGATGTTAAAGCTCCGCCCTCTTCTGGAACAGGGGTGGGAGCAGCAGCTTATTTGCATTTAAAAGAACACACACAAAAGCTGCTTGTTTTTGCTCACAGCCAAATAGGGTCAAATTTGACAAGCTATAATAAATGATCTGTGGGGTATTTTGAGCTGAAACTTTACGGACACATTCTGGGGACACCAGAGATTTATATTTCATCTTGTGAAAAGGGGTCCCCTTTAAATAAATTAAGTATTAGGTGGCATATCAAGAGTTTGCTTACACTTTATTTTACAGTATGTGCACTTATCTGCACTTACAGTGAACTTACTGTGTACTTACCTTAGAAAGTACTGGGTAATATAAAATAACTACATAGGTTAAGGTTAGTGTGACGAGCAGGGCAGGCGAGAGAGGTGAGGGAACGGCGCGATGCCGGTGACGCGAGAGATAATGAGCTTCAGCTGCTCGGCGCACCGGTCTCGTATCTCTCACGGAGGAGCTCCAGAAGCATATAAGTGTGGAACTACTTATTTACTCATTATCATGTCGTCATGTTCTTTCAAACCTGTATGCTGTTATGTTTTCAATGATTATTTTAAAAGATTTTTTCTATGTATGATAACTATATGTGTTAAACCGACCATAAAAGTAAAGACCTACAGATATTACATCCCTGAAGGTAATTAAATTTTTGGGTCAGTATTTGCATCAATTATCCCTTAAAGAATCAGTTTAGTATTGTATATAGTTCAGTATGGTCTTTATAGCTTATATAATAAATGTGATTTGACAGTATTTGTACTGGGACAGCATTTGCTTATGTCAGAACAAAAAATTGTGAGTCATCCAACATGACATCAGTTATCCAGTGTGGTTTACCACATTATCAGCAGTGTGAAATCAAATGACCGGATGACAGACGTCTCTGTGCACTGTCACAGATTTAAGATCATTACTGTCCTTACCCAGACTGAGACCAATGCAGAGATCAGTGCAGTGAAGACAAGGTAAGACAATATTACAAGAATGCATTAATACAAAAGTGGAGACAGATCTTACTGCACTGTATGTGCTGCAGTGCATGTGTGTACTTTATTGCTGCATTGTGTCATAATGAGTGTTTGAAGAACTTTTGTTCTCTTCTTTTATGCTGCCTTCTCTATAGCTTGAAGCGCTGAATCAGCAGAAGCTTCCAGCATAATGAAAGCCACTGACCCAACCTCTTTCTTTTGCTTTAAGGGAGACCGTGGAGTGTTGAAACATGAGATGAGCTGTAACACTGTGTTAAGTGAATTATAAGAATCATACGTGATCACCACACACAATAACTATCTTTATTTGTAGAAAAAAATTAATATTACATAAAAAGTTTGAGACACATAGCGCAAAAAACTCCAATTAGATGTTAAAACAAAATGACTTATTCTCTCCTCCATCATTCCGCATGCTAAATATTATGATCACTGGTGTGTATAATGGCCTTCAAAAACATGGTTTCCCTGAAGGTTAAGTGTAACAAGCAACAGTGAGATCGCTGGAGAAGAAATATTTGATCAGTGTTTAGTGTTATCGAACTTAAATGTAAGAAACAAAAAATGAGAAATGTCGCCAGCTAACTAGAATAAAGTACTAAAATTATTAAAAATAAATCAAAGCTAAATAGAAATAATAATAAAAAACTAAGTCCTCAAGAACATGACAAAACCACATAACAAAATTACTAAAATGTAAAATAAAATTAAATGAAAATATACAGTACAATTTACAAAAAAAGCAAATTCTAAATATTAATTAGTGCTATAATAGTATATAAATAATGCTATCTAATAACACTTTATTGGATCCAATACATCAGTTTATTGCATTACGTGACTTAAAGATGACGTGTGTATTTTTTCTAAGTTAGCATATTGTTCTTTTATATCCATTTCAAACAGCAGCATTGGCTCAATCAATGGTGCGAATTTGGGCCGTGACTATATCTATATATATATATATATATATATATATATTTATACATGACATGATAATTTACATGATAGATATTTACATTATATATATGTATATGTAAAAATTATTTTTGTATATATACATATATGTATATGTGTGTGTACATATAATAAAACATGCACACACAACAATAAAAACGACATTCAAGTCATTTTACATGGCATTCTACTTCAAAAATGCATCACATCAATCCAGCTCTTGTAATCTATTCAGTTATTTAGCACACAAGCCCGTTTCAACCTACTGCTTGGAATAATCTGCTCATCGAAGGCCTCTGGTGGAGATACTCTAATAGTGTATATAGCATGAATCTGTGCTTACATGCACATGAAAGCTTCTGGGGGTAGCCAAGAGAAAGAGAGAGAGGTGGGTTAGGAAGCTCGCCCTGTGCTGCAGGCGTGTGCTAAAAACAGGCCTGTTGTTCCATGCTTTCAGGATCAATATGAGAACAGAGTGAGCTATGAAGAACCGAAGATTAAAAGGCGTATATCCCACTGATGGGCCCATCACTCATTCTTGAGGGAATTAAGTATTGATTTGGATGAAAATATAATTGTTTTGTGGGCGAGGCTGCATGCTTGTGTGCAAGCGCTCTGCAACTTTTGGAAAAAGTATAATGTCCTACAAGTATGAACGTTGTATTCCTATACGTGGGAAAAACTACCTCACAGATCTTTACAAAACTACAGGTTATGAAAGTGAAATGAAAATCAAAATTTCAACCCCTTTTTTTAAACTCAGAATGTTGCTCATGACTTTCATTTTTTGTAAGTATTGTCTGCAATGATGACATGTTGGTAGTTGGTCCTTATTTTAGTATTTATGTTATTTTATAACACAAATCTGCTCTGGAGATTGTAAAGTCCCCATCCTCCTGAGTCTAATGTTATCTTTCCTAAACATGTGCTGGTTAACTCTAACCCTAATCATTAATCCACAGCTTGGCATGACAGTGCTCCATGCTGGTTTTGTGATAAACACTTGCGCTTTTGGCTTTTCTTTTTTGAGATGCTCAATGGGACTAGAGATTTACCATAACAAGACTGACCCAAATTGGTCAGATCCTATTATAAGTTAGCCTGAGGCTTCTGATGTTTGAATGAGAGAGGCGTCACGGGCCGAGCTCACTGGGAAAAACATAGTGTGTTCAAAGGTAATACGGTCAGAAAATAACCTGAATTAAATTTAAGAGGGAGGTTAGTGACTCTTTGGCTCATGAACCTTCAGCAATGTTTATGTCTCATACAGCTGTTGTAGGATTTTATCAAAGACTTTTTCTGTCATCTGCGGTTGCGTTCATAATTTGAAAAAAAGCCATACATTTACAAACCCACCAATAGATCCTCAATTTGAAGAAATCTTGGCAAAAGTGGTTTAAAGTGGACAAAAGCGACAGATTAAGGGTGCGTTCACACTTGTAGTTCGGTTGGTTTGGTCCGGACCAAAAAACAAAACAAAACATATAGTCCTGGTCTGCTTAGCGTTCACACTGGCATTTTTAACAGCGAACTTTAAGTTACCGAACCAAATGCATAGGGATACACCGGTCACAACCTGATTGGTCGGCTTTTATGACGTTTATTTCGCGACGGAGCTTCATTTCAACATTCAAAACAATGCTGTGTGCTGGATTAAACGCCATCATTTTATGCGTGTACATATGCTTCATATACCAGCTAAGAACTCATGAAGAGCTCATAAAATGTTCAAAACATTCAAAACAGCAGCAGGATTTCCCCCGTTGTACGCAGAAACAAATATTGATGAGGCACTTCACCTCCTCGTTGCTCCACATTTGCCCTCGACTCATTTTGGATACACCGATCCTCCCGCGTCGTCAAATCAGCTGACTTGTAGCGTCGCATCTTGAGGAATCACGTCCTGTTTTTGCTTCGTTTACATGTCTTTGGTCCGTGTTGCCTTCACATATCAATCGAACCGCACCAGAGTTCGTTTGGAAGCGGACCGAGACCCATCTTTTTAGCGGTCTCCAGGGCTCGGATGGCAGCGTTCACATATGTTCAAACGAACCGCACTAACTGAGCAATCGCACCAGGGTTCGTTTTAATCAAACCAAACATGACAAGTGTGAACGCACCCTAAAACGCTTCTTAATACTATGTGGAGACAGGGTCTTAGTCTTCCTCATAGTTAATTAGTTAATTAGTTAACCTTTCTGTTAATTATCCAGAGTATCAAGTTCTGTCTGTTCATTGTTTTATGTCGTCTTTGTATTTTGTGGTTATTATTTTATGCTTTTATTCCAAGTATCTCTTGAGTGTTCCAAGTTGTATTTAATATTAAAAACTAGGTAACACTTGTTAATAAATATATAATAATATATATATATATATATATATATATATATATATATATATATGATATAATATAAATATGTAATAAACTATTTACAAATAATTTGCAAACTATTAATTGTTTGGAAATTATTATAATTTGTCGTCAATACATTAATAACCTTTATACAAATAGTTCTTCATTCATTTTCACTGTAATTGAGCACATATGTAATGAGTTAATGCTTTGTTATTAACTGTAAATAGTTATCACTTCAGATTAGGTCAAGTAAAATGGGAAAATTACATTAATAAAATGCCAAACCAACCTTTATTGGACATTAATTGCATTATTATTAAGAGTTCATTAAAATGTTCACATATACATTAAGCCTATCCCTGAAGATAAACATAAACACTTAAAACAAACAAATAAATAAATGCTGTCAATATGAATTACATAAAACTTTGTCAAAATACGTCAGTAAGGATTAGGGGTAGGTTGGGAAAGAATATATAGTTTGTACAGTATACAACTATTCTATACATAGAAAATTATTTCTATGGAAAGTCCCTATAAAATCATGTAAGCCCTGTGTGTGTGTGTGTGTGTGTGTGTGTGTGTGTGTGTGTGTGTGTGTGTGTGTGTGTGTGTTTGTGTGTGTGTGTGCGTGCGTGTGTGTGCATTTGTGGGTGGGTATTCCCTACGTTATGGGGACCAAATGTCCCCACAGGTATAGTAATACTAGTAAATTTTGATCTTGTGGGGACATTTTTTTGGACCCATGAGGAAAAGTCAGATTTGTGAGAAAAAAAAATCAGAATTGTGAGATAAAAAGTCAGAATCGCGAGATATAAAGTCAGAATTGTGAGGAAAAAAAGTCAGAATTGTGGGATACAAAGTCAGAATTGTGAGGAAAAAAAGTCAGAATTGTGAGATACAAAGTCAGAATTGGGCGATATAAAGTCAGAATTCTGAGATAAAAAGTCGCAAAATTGAAAAGAAAAAAAGTCAGAATTGTGAGATATAAAGGCAGAATTGTGAGAAGTTGAAATTGCTAGTTTTGAAATCAGAACTGTGAGGATAAAAAGTCAGAATTCTGAGGTAAAAAGTCAGAATTGTGAGAAAAAAAGTCGGAATTGTGAAAAAAAGTCAGAATTGTGAGATAAAGGCAGAATTCTGAGATAAAAAGTCGCAATTGCGAGTTTTAATGTCAGAATTGTGAGATAAAGGCAGAATTCTGAGATAAAAAGTCGCAATTGCGAGTTTTAATGTCAGAATTGTGAGAGGAAATTGAAGAGAAAAAAGTCAGAATTCTGAGAAAAAAGTCAGAATTGTGAGATAAAGTCAGAATTCTGAGGAAAAAAGTTAGAATTCTTAGATAAAAAGTCACAATTGCGAGTTTTAAAGTCAAAATTATGAGAGAAAATTTAAGAGAAAAAAAGTCAGAATTGTGAGATAAAAATTCGCAATCAAGAGATTTAAAGTCAGAATTATGAGAGAAAATTGAAGAGAAAAACAGTCAGAATTGCGAAATAAAAAGTCAGAATTCTGAGAAAAAAGTCAGAGTTGTGAGATGGAAAGCCAGAATTGTGAGAAAAGTCGAAATTGCGAGAGAGAAAATTGAAGAGAAAAAAGTCAGAATTGTGAGAAGTCAAAATTGCAAGTTGTAAAGTCAGAATTACCCTTTATTGGGGGATATTAATTCAGAATCGTGAGATATAAAGTCAGAATTCTGAGAAAAAAAAAGTCACAATTATGAGTTTTAAAATCAGAATTGTGAGACAGGATTGAAGAGAAAAAAGTCAGAATTATGAGGGGGAAAAAAAATCAGAATTCTGAGATAAAATGTGAGAATTGTGAGATAAAAAGTCAGAATTTTGAGTCGCAATAATCTTCTTTTTTGCGGAAACGGGCTTCGATAGAATTGAGCAATTTTTGAACGTAATAATATTTAATGCAACAATATTTTACTCAAATAAATGCTGCCTAAGTGAGCATAAGAGACATCAAAAACATACAAAAAATGTTCACATTTGGTGACCCTGCATAAGGTGTTGACATTTTAAAGAATAGCACATGACCTAATGTGTTTCTTTTGTAACTGCAACTTTCACCTCAAACTCAGATCTCATTACATTCAAGCAATAATTATCTCTGAAAGAATAAAGAGTCTGTGAGAAGGAACTCAGCAAGACCAGATCAACCAGATCAGGTCAAACATGTTTCATCAAGCCTTAGATGACAAATGCAATGGGACTGCTTACTCATGGGTCCATATTGGACAAAAATTTGTCAGATTAGATAATGACAAGCACTTAAAGTTTTGAAGAACATTTATATACTTATAGAACACATTGTAAGTTAGTAACCATATACTTTGCCAACATGAAAGCTTTGAATAAGATCTGTCCTTAAAATGTACATTATAGATTGAAGAAACCTGCTTTGATCTTCCCCTCTTTTTCCTTGTCAGCCAATATAAATATGTGCCGGTATCCATGGAGAACTCGTCATTGTCACTGGTCATTATTTTGTCAAGAGCCCTACAGTTACCCTTAGTAACCGTCTGGGTGACAGAGGAGTCTGAATAACAAACTAAAGTGAGGACATTGTGTGCATCTCAGAGTAACTACAACCCTGATGGCTCATGCATGCTCTTCATTTAGCTAAAGCTAATGCTTACTTTGGATTATTTGACATATTTTCCGTCGTATTGCTTTATATTGCGGGTCAGTGTGTTAACGTTTTTACTTCTTTACTGGAGGATAAATCCTATTTCTTAGTTTGAAATCTGTCGCTTTTCAGGACTGACATCAAGCTGGAACACTAAACAGTAAGTTCTTTCCTTAAAAAAAATTCCCATTATGAACCGAAATGCTGAAAACCTTCCCATCATTTTTATGTAAAAAGGGATTTAAAGTAGGATGAATGTTTTATGAGTGCACTTCAACCACTGTGGTTTCTCAACTGTGCCCACAAAAGCCTTTTAGAAGCTCTTTATGTGCGTGGGGGAAAGGCAGTTTTTCCTATTGTTATGCCTTTGTGCCGACAAACTTGACAGGTGAACGATATGACTACGGATGAAGAATTTATTGCATGGTTGTTATGATCATTAATTAAAACAGGTATATTAAAATCATTTTTCTGTTCTCGCTGGTATCCATTATAATGATTGAGACTAATTGCTCTTCACGGCCCTTTTAAACATAATACAATGCGCTTCTGCTATCATAGCTGATGAATAATATGCGCTGTTAAACAAAATAATCATTCAAAATCATGTTTCATATCTTTTCATTGCTTTTGGTTGGAATTTTTTATGCTTTATGGTTAATATTTTAGAGTTGTGAGTGTGTTAAAGTCGACATGAAATCCGAACTGGCCCTATTTTTGTCTTATTGCGAATGATTCATCAGTGCGCATTATTCCATGACCAAAATAAAATGATCTCCAACAACCCATATTTTTCTAGTGTGTACCCTTTTCACAATCCAGTAGGCTCTCAGTTGATTGATTCAAGCCCTATTATACATTTTGTCTTGTAAATGATGGCATTTACAATTGGATGACATGCGGATGAGTAAATTATCAGGAACTTTTGTGAACTAATAAGTGAACAATTCCTTTAATGCGTAAGTAAAATGGATTGTGAAGTCTGTTGACTTTAATATAATTGTATTAAGCCCTCAAATATTCTGTTTAAATAAATGGCACTGGACATATGCCAACACAGATCTGTTCTCTGGGATTGGAAAGAATAAAGATTGGCTTTGACTCAATCATTAACAGAGTTCTCATATGTCGTGCCCAAAGGCATGGATGAACTGGTCCAAGGTAAATATTACCACATAGATCTGGTATGAGCAGAGCGGAGGGGAAGAGGAAGGAAGGGGAACATATTTACTGACATTCAATACACTCATTTTCACACATGAACTGGCACCTCTAAGTCCAGACTTTAAATTCATTGAAAGTCTTTGGAATGTGCTGGAGGAGACTTTACAGAGTGCTTGATTCCTGCAATACAAGCTCTTGAACAAAAACTGATGCACCTCTTGATGGAAATAACATCATAACATTTATTTCCATCAAGAGGTGCTTACATTTTTGATCAAGATCTTGTATTGACAATACAAGAGTCGAGCACTTTGTAAAGTGTCAGTTTACAACTGTAACCTTGGTTCCCAGAGAAGGGGTGTGAGACACCAGGGAGATATTCGAGAAATAGGCAATGGGAGAAATTGTGGACACTGTAGGAAAGGAAGTAAAGTTGTTTAATTCCTACTGTCCAATGTGAAGACTGTAGGAATTAAAAGAGTCAGAATAAAGAATAAAGATTGGCTTTGACTCAATCATTAACAGAGTTCTCATTTGTCATGCCCAAAGGCATGGATGAACTGGTCCAAGGTAAATATTACCACATAGATCTGGTATGAGCAGAGCGGAGGGGAAGAGGAAGAAAGGGGAACATATTTACTGACATACAATGTTGGCGTTTTGATTAAAGATCCGAGTCAGGGGAAGTTTGAGAATACCAACAAGTTGGTTAAAACCCATTCATCAAATGCTTTTAAGTCACGTAAGCATTTAAAAGTCTCATTAATTGATATTTTTTTTCATTTTTCATCATTTAGCAGACGTTTTTATCCAAAGCGACTTACAAGGGGAGCAATTAGGGGTTAGGTTTCTTGCTCAAGGGCACTTTAGTCATGGGATCAAAGGTGGAGAGAGTGCTGTTTATTCACAATCCCCACTTTCAATTCCTGCCGGCGTGGAAATCGAACCAGCAACCTTCAGATTGCAAGCCCGACTCCCTCACCACTAGGCCACAACTACCCAGTTGTGGTATACCCCCCTATAATCAACACCTGTCCTCAGACTTTAACTAATCAAACTTCTCTGACTAAAGGATATAAACTTAAATAGGACAATGAAAAATGATTCATTTAGGTGGTTTTAATACCCGTCACCATCTCTGATCAGCTACACCAAGGATAACAACATCTGATTTAAGACCAGACACCAAGCTAATAGGGCTGATGAAACAGGGAGATTTAGAGTTTTATCGACAGGGCCTCTATTTTGCTTTATTCAAACCCATTACTCATCCGCAATGACCCAAACAGGCTGAATGCAGCAGCCCCTTCACCTTTAATTGATGAACAGTGCTCCATCAAAGCTTGTATCTCTTATCCTGCTGTGGACTCTCTCTCACTCTCTCTTTCTTTCTCTCTCTCTCTCTCTCTCTCTCTCTCTCTCTCTCTCTCTCTCTCTCTCTCTCTCTCTCTCTCTCTCTCTCGCTATCTTGGTTCCTTAATATCAGAAGGGCCATCCTGACCATGTCTTTAAAAATCAGTCAAGAAATTATTAGGTGTTTAAGTCAAGAAGTATAGTTGAAGACTATTCTATTAATTTTATAATCTTCACAGAAGCCTGCAAGTGGTTGCTTTTTATGTAACTTTTGTAACTATGTAACTTTTCAAAATTAAATAAATACATCATCAATCCTTCTTCCAACACGTTTTTGTCTTGCCCTGATTCACTATGGTAAGCAGCCTATAATACCGTAAGTGTTTATACACTGCCCGGGCAAAAAAAGAAAAGAAAAAAGATTTTAAAAATAATTATTGCAATGATTATTATATTTCTAGCATGTTACATGCCTGGTTCATCTAACCCTAAATGATGGAGTGTGTAGCGTTTCATTTATTAAACTACAATGTGGGAAGATGTATCATGGCCATATTTCAGAATCACAAAGACAAAATTCATCAAGCGCAAATTGTGTAAGAATGATTTGGATGGAACGTAAATACTCATTTTCACACATGAACTGGCACCTCTAAGTCCAGACTTTAAATTCATTGAAAGTCTTTGGAATGTGCTGGAGGAGACTTTACAGAGTGCTTGATTCCTGCAATACAAGCTCTTGAACAAAAACTGATGCACCTCTTGATGGAAATAACATCATAACATTTATTTCCATCAAGAGGTGCTTACATTTTTGATCAAGATCTTGTATTGACAATACAAGAGTCGAGCACTTTGTAAAGTGTCAGTTTACAACTGTAACCTTGGTTCCCAGAGAAGGGGTGTGAGACACCAGGGAGATATTCGAGAAATAGGCAATGGGAGAAATTGTGGACACTGTAGGAAAGGAAGTAAAGTTGTTTAATTCCTACTGTCCAATGTGAAGACTGTAGGAATTAAAAGAGTCAATCTCCTTTATGCATTCTTCTCAGCTGGACCAGCCTGAAATATAGTTAGTATAGTGTGATTTGAGCTAAAGAAACACAATTTATGATTGTTGGTAAATTTGGACTTTATGGACTCTGGGCGTGCTACGTTCCAAGAGCCCTGATGGTCCAAAAGCAATAGGGCATTTCACTGTTTTTCACTGCACTTTCTGCATGGTTACATGTTACGCCAGTAGGTGGTGACAAGTGACTGTGAATCAGTGAGTCATTGAAACATTCACTCAACCAATTCATTCAAAATTAATTATTTAGGAATGAAAACAAGTGGCTGGGGACTGAGTCACCGATTCATTCACTGAAGGAACCAATTCGGTCAAAAACACTGATTCATTAAAGTTCTTATACAACACAATGGTAAGCTCTGTTGTAACTTTGTTTAGACTAATTTTCATTTAGCAAAATGGAGCAAAAATGCAGAAAAGTAACTGGCAATATTGTGTCTAACATGCAAGTTACTCAATAACTTTTTGTTTACAGAGCTGTTGTATGAAAGCAATACTTGCATTTGTGCTGTTGATCTGAATTTAGCTCAGTTTTGTTATGATATTGATATTGCTTTATTAGTTTTGTTTAAATATATTATTGAAATGTCATCATCAGGTATGCGTCGTAGAGACTTGTTGCCATGGCCTGGTGAGGCTCAGAGACGAGAAGAGAAGAGGACTGAGGCCAGACTGGCTGAGGGTCTGCAGAGACTTGACCAGGCTAAACATTACTACCTCAACACACTGAGCAGAGAACAGCGCAAACTACACAGAGACCTCATCTCTACTAAAACAGGTGTGTGAGGAATTAAATCTTTCTAGAAGAAGTTACCAAATTTCACATATTATAAAAATCTTTTTTGTGTTAGGTAATCCCTGGAAAAGAGGACTCCACAGTTTAGGGCTACGACCCTCCAACCATGATGTCGGGCGCCCTACTGCATCCTACAAGAGGACCCTGTTACCCAGCATCCCACTGGCAGTCAAAGAGGCAGAGAGGTGAGGCTGAGACCAGAACTAGTTTGATTGTATTATCTCACTATATTCAAATTTATATATATATATATATTTAAATTTGAATACAGTTTATAGTATATAGTATATGTTTTTTTTTTTTCAAATTGATATAATTTTAATCAATTAATGTTAAGGAATCATTTTAAATGCTACAAGTGAATTTACATTATAATTTGCAATGGATATTTATTTTGAGATTTCATTTACTCACCCCCTTTGTTGCATGTTCTCGAGGGCTGGGTTTATGTAAATTTTAGGGATTGTGATGTCACCAACCCTGGAAGGAGCTCATTGTAGTCCCTAACAGCCATTTGTTGTAGTCCTTAAAAAAAAAAAAAAAGATTTCTATAAAAGACAATATCTTCCTTTGGATTGAACTTTGAGTGTTGTAACTTTGCAGATGGTGTTTATGCTCCAACAGCACCATTACACACTAACTACAGTTAAAAAAGTGAAATCATAATCAAGGACCCCTTTAAATTATTAGTGGATCTTTGAGTGTTAAATGATGGCAAAAATAAATGGAAATGAACAATTAGATACACAATGAAAATATAATACAATATTGACTGGTACCAACAAATGAAAGAATCTCAAGTATATGGTGAAAATCAATATAGTACAGATTTATTGAGCACCTCTAACTATGCTATTTAAAAAGGTATATATATATATATATATATATATATATATATATATATATAGATATATATATATATGTTATAATGTTATATATACATTATACCAGAGTATCATAGTATTACTTTCACTGGTATTATAATATTCAGGTATTTTTATACAATAAACATTAATGGTTGGATGCAGCTGCACTATATACTCAAGTCAGCGAAGCCCCTGGTAATTCTGATGGAGTTCAAAGGAACTGTGGTGTGTCAACATGAAGCTAATCTCTTTAGCACCTCATTATATAACATGGCTATCCAGCTCTGTTTTCCCCTGTATCCCAGCTTCAGCCGTGGCATGTTCTCCACTCTGCAGTTAGGCTGGGGTTGGCATGGATTTCATTGAGGAATGAGAGAATTTATTCCACTTGATACTTGACACAGCACAACTTCAAACAGAATGTGGAAAATGAATCCGTCGCAATTAGGATCTCTCCTTCAGGGTACAATCTCAAAAAAGGAAGCTAGACGCTTGCCTACTCATTTTATAAATGTTTGATATTGTATCTTAGACCCACTTTGCATTCAAAAAGTCACACACAGGATAGAGCAAGAGGAACAGGTGCACTCAAAAAAATATTTCAGTCTAAACATAATTTTAATGTAATTTAATTACATAGCAATTTTCCATCCATTTGGATTACATGCTTTTAACATAAACAAACTAATAAACTTAATGTGATTCATATTTGTCAGTCATATGTAAATGAAATAGGTAAGATTTATGCAATAGTTCACAGAAAAATGCCCAGGTTAATGCACACTGTTCAGTGGTCATGTGTGTGCGCACTACTGAGTTAAAGTACCATTGAAGCAGTGTCAGAGTTAATGGGATCATTAAGTGATGATTGAACATTAATGATGAATGCCTGCTGTTAACAAGCAGAATCACTGAAGGACAGAGAAACACAAGAACTACAACTGATGAAATCAACTGAAGATAAAAGATATTTAAGCTCTCACTATTCATATGCTCAACTATTACATAAATATTACCCATTTCATTTACATATGACTGACAAATATGAATAAAATTAAGTTTATTAGTTTGTTTATGTTAAAAATATGTAATCCAAATGGATGGAAAATTGCTATGTAATTAAATTTTGTGTAGTTTACGAAAAAAACAGAATCTCACAACAACAATAATAACTTTAAAACAAAATTAATGCTTAAACTTTTGTTTATTATTAGTTATTATTTAGTAACATTTATAATATTAATCTTTGTATTAATTTTTTATTTAATTTAGATTTATCCTTTGTAGTATTTGGTAAAACAAACAAAAAGGAATGAAAATATGTAAGGATTTTGCACTACTTTATAGTCTTATTGTAAGTTTTACCAATTTTACAATCCTCGACTTGCACTAAGGTCCCACATCAACTAACATTAGCAATATATTTGTTACAGTATTTATTAATCTTTGTTAATGTTAGTTAATAAAAATACATACAACTGTTCATTGTTAGCTCAATATTAGTTCACGACTTTTAAAACTTTTGATTTTCTAATATTATAAGAAGTTACAAAATATTAAAACTTTAAGATATTAATAATGTATTAGTAAATATTGACCTTAACATTTACTGTGCTTTAGTTTTCTTTTTTTCATTTGTTAGTTCATGTTATCTAATGTTAACAAATATAACCTTATTGTAAAGTGTTACGAATGAATTACCTCTACGGACACCATAAAAGTAAATGGATGTGTAAAATATATGAGATGGGAAGAAAAAAAATATTTAAAAACTTTTGCATTTGGTTACAAAAATTTTGTGTTCCCCAAGAAAATTTGCGTTCACTTGCAAAAAACTCAAAAGACTATAAGAAAATACATTTACATCATTTTTCCTCCCAATTCATATTTTTTTCCATCACCATGTACCTTTCAGGGCTTCGTTGTATGTCAAAATGTGGTTGATCAAAAATATTTTGGAAATATCCACAGTTAATTGTATACAGTAGCATAAGATCACAATGCGAATGATGTAAATGTTGTCCTCAGCATAGTATGCGCATTCTGTACAGCCCGATTTTTCTTACCGTGTGTACACTCAGCTAGGTTTGTGTTTCACAGTCAAGAAAGAAACAGAAGAGTAAATCGGAACAACAACAAGCTACTGGAGACCACAACATCAACAGATGTTTTTAGGAAAAAAAAGGCATTTTTATAACTCATAACTTCTGAAGAGAAATAGTGCAGACACTGGACAAAACTGAAACTCCTTAGTTCGCATGTTTCAAGCGTCTGTGTTTGCACACGCTATCAAATGAAGTATACTTCAAAAGTTTTTTTGTTGGGCTGTGTTGGACTCTTAACGGTCTGAGAGGAAAAGAGCTAAATTGGGAACTTTATACATTTGATTCAATGTGCTAATTTGTCTATAATATTATTAAGTGACCTTTTAGGTTGTGATAAAGATTATATTATATAAATATTATTTATCACAACCTAAAATAACCTTGCGTGGAGCAAAAATGTCAAATAGGCAGCATTTGGCCCTCAGGCCACAAGTTGAGTAGGCCTGTATATAACTGAATGAACATATTATGAAAATATGCATATTAAGGATTCAGTAAGTTGCATTTAATTCTGTTCTGTCAAATTGTTATGATTGTGTTAGGGGATTCAATTCTTTTTGAGCCTAATAAGGTAATAGGAAGCATGATAAATGTGTTTTTGTTTGTGTGTGTGCATATATGTGTGCATGAATATGGGGTTGAGGGTTCCTGGGAATGAAAGCTGAATCAGATTGTGTTCACAAGTCGGTTATGTATGTGCATGAATGCTTCCTGATTAGAATCTGAGATGGGCATCTGTAATTGAAGGGATTTCCCCAGTTAACCGCACCAGTGAATCTGATGATGGGATAATCACAAACACACACAGATCCATCCATCCTTAAACACATACAAATGACTTAGTAAAAGATTTATGTTTCAGCCCCCTACATTGATATGTCCATCTTTTAATAAATTTGTTCCACTGTCTGCCTCTCAAATTTTTCCTCTCTCAGATCTTCGATCAGCACTTTCAAGGAGATAAATGAATGAGAGTGAGGTAGGAGGGGACAAAATATGTTAGTATTTTTATTTAAAGAAATTAATAGGGAATAAATAAGAAATAAAAATGGTAAAAGAAATTCTAGGTCTAATTGACCCTTCGCAAAGATCCTCCCCCTTTAGTTACTGTTGCTTCAGGCCATGCGCTCTCACAACCCACATCATGTTTTCACTCTTTTGATGTGAAACAGTTTCATATTTAAAATATTGTATTGTAAAGTTTAGACTATAAATACCCTATAGTGGCTCTTTAATGTGTCGTGAACCGATCATCTCTTCATACTAGTTCATTTAAAGTATCAAATAAACATGAATGAACATCTTTGTTTCAACCGCGGAAAGACTTCAGTATGCACAATTTTTCAAGTTCACCAACGTTCATCTACTTACTCCCCTGACTACAAAATGACCGCCTGTCAATCAAACTGCTGGTGAAGGGTCAACTATAGCCTATAGTTGTGAAGTAGTCCATTTAAACTCTTTGCAAATAATAATTTATTTAAAGATATCCACACATTTACTTTTGTTTGTATGTCTAATATGTCAAAAACTTAAAAACCTTCTTGTGTCTCCTCACAATCATTTACGAATGACATCATTTAAAGGATAGCATATTTTCAATTCAAAATGTAGAAATTCCATAAAAAGTCACTGTGGATGCAAACTGCATCACTCATTAAGCATATCCATCTTAAAATTACAGTCAAATAATAAATGTTTAGCTACTTATATCTTAGCCACGCATGCACTCTTTCACTGTAAAAACTAAAAGCCTTGCGTTGGAATTCACCATTGGCCATCAGTTTGACATTGACGAGCGCTGTTAGACTGGTGAGGCAGACCGGCCTAAAAATGTAATATGAAAATATAAAAATGAAACTTTTTAGACTATCTGACATCCAAAAAACAGAGCGGTGCGTAAAGGAGAGCACCATTAAAAAAAATGAAAGGGGGGGGGGGGGCTCAATGCCTATGGTGTTTATGGCCCTAGGTAGACTAACGGTTTATAATGAGACAGCGAGAGAAATCTTTCTCCTGCTTGTGCCCTTGAGTAAAACACATCTTGAGCTGCACCACTGGAACTGTCCATTCAATTACTGAACCCAAGGTTGCATTGGATGACAAGCATCTGTTAAATAGCAAGAAAGAAACAAGAGAGATGGAATTAGGCCATCTCTCTCTCCCACAGTGCACCGTCTGCATTTCCTGCAACATTTTCTCTCTGTCTGTTTTGTGTCTCTGTGGACCTGCAGAGAGGTTGGTGGTTCTTCGTGTTTGTGCTTGTTAGGCAGACGGGCTGTAGACAACCAACTAGTGCCTACTTCACTATTTCTTATTTTATATCTCTCTTTCTTTTGCATCTCTCACTCCCTGACTGAGACACTCTTTCATAATTGTTTAATTTCCTTTTCTTTCATCTGCATTCTCCACATACTTCTTCTTCTTCATTTTTCTTATCTTCCATTCCCTGCTTCATTTGGTGATACTAGATGTTTGAACTGCCCAGTTCATGTAACATCAGACCAGCTTTACATATCCACAAAAAATTATGATCTTTGATCTGTACTTTTTACTAATCTACTGATATTTTACTGATGTTTAAAAGAGTGTAAAAAGACAATGTGATGTAACAATCAAGTAAAAACATGACCATGTCACACATGGTTGCAGCAAGGATGAGAAGAGCAGGATCTAAATGCTGGCAGTAATGATTTTATTAAATACAAACTCAAAACAAAATTCTCAAGATATTTAGATTCCAAAAACCAAAGAACCGCTAAAATGTGAGAACGTACAATGAACTGAGGTAACTTAGGAAGAGGACGTAGGGCAAACTTAACAGGAACTCCCAGAGAAGGGAGGAGCCAGGATGGAATCCCCAGCAGGAACACCAGGACACAGGCCAAATGCAGAGTCGAGGCAGGAGCCATAGTGGAGACTTTGCGGGCAGAACCAGGGGGATGACTGACTGAGGCGGAACTGAGGCGGAACTGATGGTGATGTAGACCTAGGCGGATCGAAGAGCAGCCGCCTGACAAAAGCATTACATTCTGGTTAGAATACTTTTCTTACTTTGAACGACGCTGCAACCGCCTTACAATCACATGTGCTATCAAAGTACCGCAAGAGCATAACGAGACCAGTTGCCTAGTTGCCTAGCCAAAGCCTTGATGATGACGTACTTTAATCTCATAGGTCAGATTCGGTGATGACAAGGACGTTGTTTGTTTTTAGACACAGACAATCAGTTAATAGCCTAAAAATAAAGTTTTTATTGTTTAAAGTAACATTTAAATACAACTTGGCAATATTTAAGTATCACTTTTGCCGTCCATAACGATTTTCATGCAAACACATGGCAATTTGGGAAATCGCATCCACTTCTTCACCTACAATCAACGTAAAAACTGCATGGTCTGCCATGAATGATGTTGGTTCAGCACACTATGGAAAGGATGAAGTGTACGACCTGATGACCGTCTCTGTATACTCCTGCCCCACCTGCAACTGGCAGATCTTGCCAGCTGGTGACAGGCTAGTGTAGTTAATCTCGAACAAGCCTAGAAGTTCCTGGAGACAAAGCCGGAGCTGCGGGAGCGAGGTGAAGCCACTGTGCTGGAGGACTGAGGTGAAGCGGATGCAACTGAGAACAAAGGTGACGCCAGAGAGAAGGCAGAGCTCGATGGAGTCAAAGGGGTGGCGGGTCGAGTCGCAGACAAACTCCACGAAAGTCCATGGAGACAACTGATCATGGTGGTGCCAGAGGGATGAGGAAGCCCAGTGAAGCCGTAGGGACGATGGTCTCAGGTGGAGCCAAGGGAGCGAGGAGCCAAGGTGGAGCTGGCTGATAGACAGGCTAAAGTGGAGTTAGGGGCTTGGAGGTTCTGGGTATAGATAGAGGGTTGGCCCAGGAATGACCTCCTTGGCCAATGCAGGACATTCAGATAATTCAGGAATGGTCTGTCTTGTTGACGTGGGACATTCAGATAATTCAGGAACGCCTTTCTTGGCTGGCACAGGACATTCAAATAATTAGAGAACAGCCACTTTGGCCAATGTGGAACATTTAAATAATTCAGGAACAGCATCTCTGGTTGACTCAGATCAGCCAGAGGAGGGAATATCAAAGACATAATTAATTCGGTGCAGGACCACGAAACAGGATTGGTCCAGGATGACAAAATCGGCAGGATGCTGGATGACAAAACAGCCATAGTCCTCTCTTCACACTCCTTCAAAATGATCAAGGGATCAGAGTTTAGCACACTTACTCCACCTTGGTAAAAGGGACAGGGCTCCACTCCATCCCCATGTATTCCACCAGCACTCCCATAGGTACGGAGAATATGGTTGGCTCAGGCAACTGGTCAGACTTTTCGCTAGGGTGATCACTCCAGGATGATCTTTGGCTCAGGCATTGGCTCTGGCACTGGCGGCGTAGCAGGCTCAGGCTCCATGGGCTTTGGTTTAATGTCCGCTGGCGTGGAGGCTGTGGATGCAGCGGGTGCTGTGTGGACTGTGGTTACTGGTGTGATGGGCTCCTCCTCTATCTCGCAGATGGTAAAGGGGGATACATCATGTAGAAGCTCCCAGTTCACAAACTCTACAGGCATCCCTCGAAGATCGTCTCTAGGTAGGCGCTCTCTTGTCTCCATGTTGAGACACACAGCATGTCTTCATCATAGTACACACGATGGTACAGATTCAAGAAATCCTGTGTGTGCTCCTCAAGAGAGCAATCCCCCTGAGAGAAGAGGAGGATTTGTTTTGCCTCTTGAGCCATTTGTTTGGTTGTTTGGTTGCTGCAAGGATAAGAAGAGCAGGATATAATTGCTGGCAGGAACGATATTATTAAATTCAAATCATAACAAAATACTTTTTTGTGATTTTTTTTTGTATTCACCCCATAAAATATCAAAATGAATTTTAATTTAGAAGATACATTCTTATGATAAAAGGGCTGTCTTTGTCATTATGGGTATGAATTGCTTTTTTTTAATTTTTGGTGAAAAATCATAACAAGGTTTCATTTGTTAACATTAGTTACCTATAAGTTAACATGAACTAACAACGAAAAATCCTTCCAAATCATTTATCAATTTTATTTAATGTTAATTTCAACATTTACTACATTATCAAAATCTAAAGTTGTTTTTGTTAATACTATTTAATAAACCTGAGCTTACATCTGTAACACCGGGACTGACAGAAGACGAAGGCAGGTTCGTAACAGACAGGTTTATTCTAAACGGGAACGAAGAACATACGTAACAGTGTGCTACAAGCACAAACAATGACAATGAGTACAAGATGAGCAGGAACTTAAATACACAGATGACAATCAGACACAGGTGGAGGAAGTTAAACTCATTAGGGACTAAGGATGACAGGTGCAGACATGAACTGAATCACTAAACATGACAATACTGTGACAACATGAACTAACAATGATCAATTCTATTGAAATAACAGATGTAAACAAAGATGAATAAATACAGTAACAAATTTATTCCTCATTGAAAGTTCGTGTTATTTAATGTGATAACCAACATTATTATTAGTTAATACATGTAACGTTAATTAATGGGACCTTGTTGTAAAGTGTTACCACATTTTTTTTCAACAAACGAATAAATAAAGACAAAAATGTCACCTAAGCAGTAGCAGTTCTTTGTTTAACCTTCGAGATTATACACTGCTTCTCAACTGAATTTCTTTTACAACATACCACCCTTTGCCAACCTCCATCCAATTTACACTCTCTCTCTGAGAGTTTGTAACTGCTGTCCAGTGCGGCAGGTTGAAGAGATGAGGAGGGGTGTAAGATTTACTGCTTACCTCAGCACTGTCCTGACATGACCGTAGCCAGCTCCAATCAGCGCTTGTTGATATGGACAGTGAACATGCTGCAAAAGACTGCCGTGAAGCCAACGTGCCTGTCTGAACACTTTCTCAAGCTGATGAAAACATCTGACCTCATGGTATAACATTCATACTGAAATAAGAGATGAAAGTGATCTCCAGTTCTTGAAATTAATGTTAAGCTGTAATTTTCAGCTAGTTTGTCAGCTATATGTTATGGAGTGAGAGGACATCTCATGACTGGATATTTTCTTAACTGAATGTCAGTCAAATAAACAGAAGCTGCTGAATGGATGACAGTAATAGCGAAAGAAGATCTTTAAATGTTTAAATGCGGTGGCATTATCAGCACTCTGTTGAGGAAGACAATATGATCCATTTAAAGGGTTAGTTCACCCAAAAATGAAAGTTCTGTCATTAATTACTCACCCACATGTCGTTCTACACCCGTAAGACCTTCGTTCATCTTCGGAACACAAATTAAGATATTTCTGATGAAATCTGAGAGGTATATGACTTATCCATAGACAGCAATTTAACCACCAATTTCAAGGTCCAGAAAGGCATTAAGTTACATCGTTAAAATAGTCCACATTAGTTCAGTGGTTCAGTCTTAATTTTATGAAGTGACAAGAAAGAATAACAACTTTATTCAACAATATCTTAGTCTCTGTGTCATTCTCCTACCCTATTTATGTTCAGCACTTCCAGGTTCTACATCAGAACGCCGACTCATTATTGTCCTATTGCATAAAAATAAAGATTAGTTAGTCAAATTTTAATTAGACTGAACTTTTTTTTTTAGCAAAATCCATTATTATATTGAGAGCCAAGCATAATCCCTGCCAGAAACTATCTTAAAATTGGGCCAAAACCAAGATGTCAAAAATGACCTTGTTAGCATGTGCTAGTTAGCCTCTGCTAACCTTATGGGGGCAAAAAGCAACTTTCTCAGTTTCAACAAGCCATATATTTTGACAAAAGTGTTTCCGAGTGCATCATTGTGCAGCCATCATCCAGTTAAAGTCATTAAGATGTATTTTTCCTGCAGCGCCAGAGTAATTGGTATCGGAGTTCCCAAGATTTTTAATGCATGTTGGCTTTTACACTTTAAGTAAGTATTTATTCTCAATCTCTCCAGGTCCTCTTCTCTGCAGGCTCGTGTTCAGGAGTTTATCAGCAGTGGGGAGAAAAGAGCAGAACACTCCTCTGAGACTCTCTGCCTACCGGACCTTAAACGGCATCCCGTCACATCTTTAACTGCTACATGTACAAATACAGAAAGAGAGGAGAGCAAGGAGAGACAAATGGACAGAGAACAGGACAGAGAGAGGGAGGCACACATGGAGGTAGTGAGGGACAGAGAAAAAGACAGCCAAAAAGAGAGAGAATGGATGCTGTTAAGGGAACGAGAGAAAGATAATGAAAGAGGAGCTGAGATAAATGGGAATAGGTGTCCATCCTCTCCTGCTTTATTCCCTTCTGAGATGTTAGCTCCTGATGGACATTTAAGAACAGTTCACACATTACCAAACTTTGCACAGGCCCTGGTCGAAGCAAGAAAAGCAAGATACATCAGACACAGAGGACAACCGCTGTGTGAGCGAGAACTCACCATACGAGAGATATTTTCCCAGGCTTCAAGAGATGCTCCCACTCTCTGAGACTCTAAATTAGTGGTTCTCAACTGGTTTTGCTTTAAGACCAGATTTTCCATTGGACAGCAAGTTGCTACCACACACAGTGCCAAAATTTACTATAAATGTATTGTGGTGTGCACAATTGTATTGCTAGGTTGTTTTTTGGTGCATTCGTGGCATATTCACTTTGAAACAACTCGCCAACTCTGACTTTCCAAAAGTTCCCTCTGGCTGGTAAATACCTTTGGACTAAAATATAGTTTACAAATGATATTGTGTCTGTCAAGGGGTACAAGTCAGAGCTCCATGAAAAGTTTACAAGTTTTAAGTAATTATGAGTTCTATGAAGACAAGTCAGAATTTCATCATCTCAGTAACAGTGTAAATGCTTTTATTATCCCATTTACTGTCATTTTTTCCCTGCTGTCCATGATCCTATCAGAAAAGGCCCATTTTTGAGTCACAACCCACCAGTTGAGAACTGCTGATTTAAAATGCACAAATGGTCACATAAGTCACAAAATCTTCCTTGATCTTTCCTCTATATAAACTAAAGCACATACAGAGTCCACTTACTGCAACTTAATGTAAGTTAATAACTGTAATTGTTGTAAAATTATATAACATACAGTACAAGCATCTTTAATATTAATCTACATTAACCACACCCATTTAGGCTGGTTTGTTTTTATCAACTGAAATTATGTCAATAAAAATACAATCAATAAAGCTGTTTTCTTCATTTTATCAGGACGTACTCTAAGAATAGGCTACTTTCAGTATGATTTCATTGTACTTTATTATTTATCCTCAGTAGACTTCTGCTGTAACTGACCATCATATCACATTATCGCCCTCTGCTGATTGTCATCTTTTGTGGACTGCTATAAAACGCCTCGCGTCGATCGCGTAAACAAAGCATTTGATTGGTGAACTGGGTGGCTACGTCAGAATTCCGCTTGCAGTAGTCACGTGATTGGTGGCTTCGCGTTACTAGGAGACTTTGATATGTGTAAATAAACTCGAACATTAAATATTCATTTCACATATTAAACACATTAGGCGGTGTTCCTGCAAAGTGAGTCTCTGTGAGCGTCGAGGTCAAGGTTGAGTTTGTTTGAGGAAGTGAAGTGAGGTGGGAAAATACATGAGCAGACTTCACTTCACAGTGTTTGTGGTGATATGGCGTTTCGCAAAGCACGAATCTCCCACACGGCTTATTATTAACAACAACAGCTCAGGTTTAATTCCGGGTTATACGGTTTCAATTCTGGTTTTGGGCCAACAAGATCACTGCTACAATACGACCTGCGAAAAGACTTTATATATTGGTCATGAGTGTAGCGCGCAGAGGTGTCATGAGGTCTGGAATGTTTCTCATTCAGCCCAGCGTGCAGGTGATGGCAGCGCGTTGTGTGTTTGCAGGGTCGATTAAGCGACTTTTCCCGGTTAGTTTTACTCAGTCCCGCTCGTGCTGCTCGGATGGGCCAGTTGCTGTAGGGGATGAAGTCAAGCTGCATCGGCTTGATGGCGAAGACAACGGTAGGTGCCTAAATAAATATGCAGACGTGTCCTGTAAAAATGGGCCGTTAACGTAATTGTAAAAACGAAAACGAAAGTGACCTCTGTTTTGTTATTATTAATATTATTTTGGTTATTTGGGAATGCACAAGTTGCATAGAGGGTTCCCACGATTATGGATATTAGAAAATTGTTATGGAAGAGTTCTAGGAATTGAAACAAACTCATTGATAATTAAAATAATATGAATTTAAATAGTACATTAAATATTACATTATACGTTCAATATTTTATATATTTGAAATTTACATTTTTATAATTGAAAAATTACATATTTTCATTAAGTTTGTATCAGTACATTTTCATAACAATGGTGTGTGTGTGTATGTGTGTGTATATATATATATATATATATATATATATATATATATATATATATATATATATATATATATATATTATGTATACAGTGGGTACGGAAAGTATTCAGACCCCCTTAAATTTTTCACTCTTTGTTATATGGCAGCCGTTTGCTAAATCATTTGATATATTTACACAATAAGTACATATTAATTAAAAAATAAATAAACACTTTATTTTAAGGTGTCAGTATTACAGTATAATTTTACATTTAAGTATTGAGTAATGATAATTAACTACATGTTCTTACTATAGGGTTGGGTTTAGGATCAAACAGCTGTGTTTGATTATACTGATTGGACTTGATTAGGAAAGCCACACACCTGTCTATATAAGACCTTACAGCTCACAGTGCATGTCAGAGCAAATGAGAATCATGAGGTCAAAGGAACTGCCTGAAGAGCTCAGAGACAGAATTGTGGCAAGGCACAGATCTGGCCACGGTTACAAAAAAATTTCTGCTGCACTTAAGGTTCCTAAGAGCACAGTGGCCTCCATAATCCTTAAATGGAAGACATTTGGGACAACCAGAACCCTTCCTAGAGCTGGCCGTCCGGCCAAACTGTGCTATCGGGGGAGAAGAGCCTTGGTGAGAGAGGTAAAGAAGAACCCAAATATCACTGTGGCTGAGCTCCAGAGATGCAGTCGGAGATGGGAGAAAGTTGTAGAAAGTCAACCATCACTGCAGCCCTCCACCAGTCAGGGCTTTATGGCAGAGTGGCCCGAAGGAAGCCTCTCCTCAGTGCAAGACACATGAAAGCCTGCATGGAGTTTGCTAAAAAAACACCTGAAGGACTCCAAGATGGCGAGAAATAAGATTCTCTGGTCTGATGAGACCAAGATAAAACTTTATGGCCTTAATTCTAAGCGGTATGTGTGGAGAAAACCAGGCACTGCTCATTACCTGCCCAATACAGTCCCAACAGTGAAGCATGGTGGTGGCAGCATCATGCTGTGAGGGTGTTTTTCAGCTGCAGGGACAGGGCGACTGGTTGCAATTGAGAGAAAGATGAATGCGGCCAAAATTGGAAAAGTATCATGGAAATGTCCTGATACAAACTTAATGAAAATATATAATATTTTTACAATAGTACAATTATAAAAATGTACATTTCAAATATTATATATATATATATATATATATATATATATATATATATATATATAATATATAAAATATTTAACATGTAATTTTGAATGGAATATTTAAATGTGTATTATTTTAATTATAAATTAAAGTTTTTTTCAATTCCTAGAACTCTTCCGAAAACTCTTTCCTTTTACTCAAAAATGGCCATTTACAATATGGTATAATAAATGATATGAGGGGTATTTTGAGCTGAAACTTCACAGACATATTCTTGAGAACCCTGAGACTTATATTACATTTTGTAAAATGGGGTATAATTGGTCCCCTTTAACAATTTCATATCAATCACCATGCTAAACCTTGAGAGTCATCATGTTAGAAATGAGGTAATGAATACTGCTGCAAGCATGATTTGCAATACCAAGCACACACGATGGTCATGTTTATTGTTGTTCAGCAAGTTTTTGTGGCCGGAATTCAGATATTTCATCGGGAATACACAACTTTGGGAATTTCACATGAGGGTTAACTATTTCCCAACGCAGATTTCACAACAAGGTAGTGTTGGTCACACGTTAACCACCAGAAAGCTGCTCAGCTTAAAAGTGACTTCTGTGTGAGCTGTGCTCCATACATCACTACACTATAAACAATAGACAACGGACCAGCAAAAGTTCACAGAAAATTCATAGAAAATTTGCTTGGGTGGACAAATGTTTACAACATAAACAAACTATTACAAGAATGTTTAATGCAAATATCAAATCTCCTGTGAAGACTTTAGCCACAGTCAAGCCATGAGTACAGAACTTAATATTTACATACTGTATGCCACCCACTCATTGAGAACCGCAACTGTACTTTGACAGTTGGCACAGCTCATTTCCTCTTTTTCTTTTGTCTGATTAGGTATAGTGGAAGTGCAGATGTGTCGTGAGAGGGCGCGGAACTCTCTGGGACGCGTGTTTGTGGGTCAGGTGAGTCACCCATCGTGCGTGTGTGCAGAAACCCCCCTGTCCTGCAGCATCAAACTCAATTTCATTTAGGAAACCGATCTAGTTCATAAACTTCACTTTCACCCTCCTTTTCTGGCTCTAATATGAGTAAAAAATTATCTCAGCTTTAAATTTCCAGCACACATATTATAAAGCATTGTTCTTTTTTATGATATTTTGAGAAAATTGATTAATGTAAATAGATAAATTATAAAGATTGTATGATATAGCTCTTCAAGATGCTGGTATGGTTTTTAAATATTAACTTCACTTGATTAATGAATGTTCCATTTCTGTCCATTTTCTCCTTTCTGTTTCCACAAAGTAGAATAAGAACTCCTTTTTTAACATTTGTATTTGATCAGTTTTTCAAAAGAATGTCTGGCAAAAGTGTGTCAGGGCTTCAATAAGTAACACACAAGGACAAAAATAGATCGGGCGTATCTATCCCAGAATTTTCTCTCAAATCAATATCTAGAGTTTTTATCTTTGTCTGTCTGTATGTGCATTAATGTCATTCTCTGTGTAGATGAGAGAGCTGATGTCATTGTTACATCGTGACGCAGCAGTTCGTGTAGTTGTCTTTAGGAGTCTGATACCGGGAGTCTTTTGTGCAGGTTTGTGAAAGAAATACTATATCAATATGATATCATAAAGATATTTGCATATGCCATAATATGCGTTTTTGTGTGCTAACAGGGGCAGATCTTAAGGAGAGAGCCCAGATGAGTAATCCTGAGGCAGAGCTGTTTGTACATGGCCTACGATCACTAATGAATGACATCGGTGAGACGGAAAGATTCCCTTGAATATTGCAAATTGACTGTAGTCCTCCACATAAAGTGATGGTGATATAATGAATCAGAACTCTGAATTCTGAGAGTGTTGCACTGAAAAGGTAATGTTTGCCAGCTGCAAATATGATTATGACTGGAGTTGAGAATGATTGGATATGAATTAAAAACTCACAGATAGAGCTGCACGATTCTGGATAAAATGAGAACAGAGAATTTTTGGTTTCAAATAGAGATTCTCACACGATTCTGAATATACGACCAAACAAAATAAGTAATTTACTAGAGGTTCTGACAAAATACAAATTGCTGGGAAATGTTTGAATAAATTATTTAAAAAATAGTTCTGAATGAATTCACTGACTCGTTAATGAATACTTGTTTCAATACTGGATGAATCTGTGTTTTTGAACGAATCTTTTGAATGAATGATTCAATGACAAATTTAATTCACTTGTCGCCACTTAGTGGATTAAGATGTAATTGATACAACCGTTATTTGACGCGCGTATTTTGCTCTATTTTGATTGCTATCGTTGACATCAGTGTTTTTTTTACTTACTTTAAACTCAGTACGTCTGTGATAATTTGAATATTTGTAACAGAAATAACTAATGTGTGGTTCAAAACTGCTCTCTCTGGGTCTGGCAGCACAAACACGTATTTGAATGTTGCGGTATGATTTTGTCAAAGATTTAAAAGTTCGTTGGCAATGGAATAAGATCGCGTGGGTGCTTGAATCAAGATCGCGATCTTTTTACGATTAATTGTGCAGCTCTACTAAAATTTTCCCTCATTGTCCTCAGCTTTTGCAAAGTCATACAAATTACATTTTAGGGAAATGCAGCTGATTTATAAGCAATAAAGAATCTTCCCTATATAATTTATATGATATTTAACCAAAAATGAAGAAAATGAGTATGTAAATATGCAATGGGGTGAATTTATGAAAATTTTCATTGGAAACTATTTTATCAGTAGGCCTACGATAGTTTGAGTAAACAAATAATTGCGTAAACCATTTTCCCCCAATTTTTTACATGTATTGTTTGTTGACAGCAAGCTCAAAATGTAACATAATGAAAAATATTTTTCTTTAATTTATAAGAAATATGGGGGTCAGTAAAATTAAAAAAAAAAAAATCAATACAGCAAACATGCATTAAATTGATTAAAATTGACAGTAAAGACATTCACATTCATTTCTATTTGTAATAATAATAGTAAATTCTTTTGAGCTTCCTATTATTTAAAGAATTAAAATTTAATTAAAGAAAAAAACGAATCATCATTCCACAAAAATATAAGCACTGTTATAAAACTGTTTTCTACATTGATAATAATAATAATAATAATAATAATAATAATAATGTTTCTAAAGCAGCAAGTCAGCATATTATACTGATTTCTGAAGGATCATGTGACACTGAAAACTGGAGTAATGATGCTGAAAATTCAGCTTTGCCATCACAGGAATAAATTACATTTTAATATGAATTAAAAGTTATTTTAAATTGTAATGATATTACTGTTAGGATTATTACTGCATAAGAAACTTAAAACTTAAATATATTTTACAGTGTCATTGTTACATATGTTACATGTATTTACTATAGTAATAACTAAACATTATGCTTAATTACATGCAATTAACCCTAAACCAACCCTCATCCTAAACCCAACCCTATAGTAAGTACATGTAGTTAATTATCATTACTCAATACTTAAATGTAAAATTATACTGTAATACTGACACCTTAAAATAAAGTGTTTATTTATTTTTTAATTAATATGTACTTATTGTGTAAATATATCTTTTTACTTTGTGCTTATATTTTTAAAAAAGTTGCATGTAATTACATCTGTAATTAATACATTTATAATTGCACCCATCCCTTACACTTTAATTTAACTTTAGAACGTACCCATATCACCAAACCTGTCCCTAACCTACCCCATATCCACCTCACACTTCCAGTTCTCACAGTACATTGTGCTTGTTTTTTGATGTAAGTGCATAGTAGTTAAGGCCACCTAATATAAAGCGGAACCAAAAATCTGACCAA
Source organism: Opsariichthys bidens (assembly GCA_037194245.1). Classification (NCBI taxonomy): domain Eukaryota; kingdom Metazoa; phylum Chordata; class Actinopteri; order Cypriniformes; family Xenocyprididae; genus Opsariichthys; species Opsariichthys bidens. Next base: position 25,022,042 of record CM074282.1, read on the forward strand.
CTCCAAACTTTTCAACAGTATAATATGTCTATCAGTAACTAAAAAACAACATTTCATGCCAAGCTATGATTTTCGAATAGTAACTGTTATTGTCAGGTTTCCAATTAACATTTGAATCCCAGATTTCCAGTGTGTCTAAGTCTGTCGGCATTGAACACATTCAGTCGAGTGTTTCAGGAGAGGTCCAGCTGTTTGAAGCCTTCTCTCATTAATGTGATCTATGGCCTGTCTGATCCGTGTGTGTGTGTCCATTATGTGCCAGCTGCGCTGCCCATGCCAACCATTGCAGCAGTGGACGGCTTTGCTCTCGGGGGAGGTTTGGAACTGGCTCTAGCGTGCGACATTCGCACTGCAGGTGAGCGGCTCATTTGACCTTCTGGGGGTCGATCGCGACAGGTATCACTGCTACCGATGGTTCAGGTGTGAGTTTGCGTGATTTGTAGAGATTCTGTTTGGCACGTCATGGAGAAGGGAATCTCTTCAGTCACGGCATGTGGAAGCCGGGTCCTTCAATTGACCTTTTTCTGTGATTGTGTGTGTGTGTGTGTGTTTTGCAGCACATTCCGCACAGATGGGCCTGATTGAAACTACGAGAGGATTACTCCCAGGAGCTGGTGAGAAATATAAATGAATAGATAGAGCGACTGAGATAATAAGACAAACAGACAGCTAGATGGCAGTCCCGTTACTGAAGAGACAGAAAAACAGGAAGTTAACAGAAAGGTTGGAGAGTGAAACAAGAGTGCCTTGCAACTTTTTTTGAGAACCATATAGAGTCTCTGTATTGAATTATAATTGTAATTTTTATAATTATAATTTTTTTTTTTTAATTTCACCATGACATTTAGAAAGTATTCTTTGAAGCAAGGCACCCTGTTTGAATAGGGTAACAGTTTAACTCCCCATGCTTCCCCAGCTGATTGGTTATATTAAAAATTGCAGTATATTTTTGTATTACAAGTTTTATGAAATGTTATGTTAGAATACGCAAATGAGACATAGCCAATATCATTTGCATCCATTTCCAGAATAGAAATCTGAACTTTGTCTTATTTTGATGACAAATTAAAGATAAATGTTTTACAGAAGGCTTTTTGGATAGAAAATATTGCCAACAGCCAGATAGCAAATCATCATGTCTTTAGGAATAAAACGTATCAAGTCAGGCAAATGATATATGAACAAACCCCTCAGTAAAAACCTTTAGAATATAGATAAATGAAGTGAGATTTCTTATTTCCAGATTTCTGGAATGAGAAAAAGTCATTTTGATAAAATGTCATTTCAAGATATGTCTTGTAGTTGAAATCTACTGACACAAATACAGTTGTGTTCAAAATTATTCAACCCCCACTGAAATTGATTGTTTTGGCCGGTTTGACATTGATTTTGATCATTCAGTCATCCTGCTTACAATTAAATCAAAGAGGCACGTGTAGGTCAGACAAATATAACATAACATTTATAATGAAATAACCACAAATGTCTTTTCTCTGCTCACATCATTATCAGTTTTATTCAACCCCCAAGTGACATTCAATCTTAATACTTAGTACAACATCCTTTTACAGTTATAACAGCTTTTAAACGTGAAGCATAGCTTGACACAAGTGTCTTGCAGCGAGCTACGGGTATCTTCGCCCATTCATCATGGGCAAAAGCCTCCAGTTCAGTCACATTCTTAGGCTTGCGCACTGCAACTGCTTTCTTTAAGTCCCACCAGAGGTTCTCAATCGGATTTAAGTCTGGTGACTGCGATGGCCATTTCAAAATGTTCCAGCCTTTAATCTGCAACCATGCTCTAGTGGACTTGGAGGTATGCTTGGGATCATTGTCCTGTTGAAAGGTCCAACGTCTCCCAAGCCTCAGGTTTGTGACGGACTGCATCACATTGTCCTCCAATATCTCCTGGTACTGAAGAGAATTCATGGTACCTTGCACACGCTGAAGCTTCCCAGTACCTGCAGAAGCAAAACAGCCCCAAAGCATGATTGACCCCCCGCCATGCTTCACAGTAGGCAAGGTGTTCTTTTCTTCATAGGCCTTGTTCTTCCTCCTCCAAACATAGCGTTGATCCATGGGCCCAAACAGTTCTAATTTTATTTCATCAGTCCACAGAACACTATCCCAAAACTTCTGTGGTTTGTCCACATGACTTTTGGCATACTGCAGTCGACTCTTCTTATTCTTTGGAGACAGCAAGGGGGTGCGCCTGGGAGTTCTGGCATGGAGGCCTTCATTACGCAGGGTGCGCCGTATTGTCTGAGCAGAAACTTCAGTACCTACATCTGACAAATCTTTTCTCAGTTCCTCAGCAGTCACACGGGGACTTTTCTCCACTCTACGCTTCAGGTAGCGCACAGCAGTCGAAGTCAGCATCTTCTTTCTGCCACGACCAGGTAGCGTTTCAACAGTGCCCTTTGCCTTGAATTTGCGAATGATGCTTCCTATGGTGTCTCTTGGTATGTTTAACATCTTTGCAATCTTCTTATAGCCATTGCCCTTCCTGTGAAGAGTAATCACCTCTTCTCTTGTCTTCCTGGACCATTCTCTTGACTTCACCATGTTTGTAACCACACCAGTAAATGTCTAGAAGGAGCTGAGTATCACAGTCATTTTAAAGCTGCCTAATTGGTGCTTATTAGGCTTTATTGCTGCTCCCTGACATCCACAGGTGCTTTCAATACCTGATTGAAAACACTTCAATGGACCTCTGTTCTTCAGAGTGGTAGTCTTTAAGGGGTTGAATAATTGTGTCAATGAAGAATTCACAAAAGAAACATTTACTACTGTATTACAAAACCAATTGATGTCATTTTAGTTGCATATGCTTCTTTAAGAAGTCCTTGTAGGATTTCATTCTGAATTCAATTACAAATGTACTCTAAATTCTCTAAAACCATTTACAGCATTGGGGGGTTGAATAATTTTGAACACAACTGTAGATAGAGTTCAATAAAATAAAATAGTGTATTTTGGATGTTTTCTTTCCACTAGTCTGAAAGAAGACATGTTATGGAAAGCCAAATAGCTCAAAATCTTAAAATTGACCACGGCATTTATTTTATCAGCACAATAATAAAATAAAAATGGAAATATGTTCAAAATACTTAGTCCGTGTGTTGCAGAAGTCTATACAGATGAAAAACAAATGCGCTTGTATGGCTTTTTCTTCTATGAAACATAAAAGAAGACTTTTTGAGAAATGTGGAAGTCAATGGTCACCAAAACTGTTTCATTACCAACATTCTTCAAAATATCTTCTTTTGTGTTCCACAAAGTCATACAGACATACAAATATGAACAAACTTGCCTCTGAATTATGTTTTCTCAGCATTTCTTTTAAGGATTTGCTAGAATTATTTTCTAACATAATTAGAGATCTTCGCGAAATGAAATAAGGGATAGTTCACCCAGGAATGAATATTATCCCATGATTTACTCACCCTCAAGCCATCCGAGGTGTTTATGACCATCTTCTTTCAGAAGAACATAATCGGAGATATATTTAAAAATATCCTGGCTCTTCCAAGCTTTATAATGGGAGTGAACCGATTTTGAAGCCAAAAAATTACATCCACCATTAAAAAAATAATACGGCTCCAGGGGTTTAGAAAAATATCTTTATAAACTAAAATAACTAGCTTTCAACAGATGGACTACACAAGTCAAGTTACGGCAAAAGAGTAACTTCTGATGTGATGTATTAGACAGGATTGTCAGGGAATACTGAATGAGGACCCAGATGCAATGAGCTGACAAGGGGTTTATTGACAAAACTAGAAACAACAGGGAAGGTGGAGTGTGAAACAGTTCAAACAGCAGGGCAGGGCAGACGACACTATGACAGGGAAGACGGCAGGGCAGAGGGATGACCACTGGAACCAGGCGCAGGAGACAACTGGCTTGACTGCTTGGGTAGCAGCACCAGGCAGGACGATGGTGGAACGAACCAAACAGGAACCCGGGGCTTTGATGTTTTAGCCTCCCAGCAGTGGCTCCAGACTTGGTTGCCAGGCAGACAGACACAGTGGCCGGGGAAACTCAGGGCAGGGCAGGAACCAACACGAGAGACACCCATACATACACGACAAGAATCAGACAGGACAACAAGAAAGAACAAAACAAGACTGACTCAAACACCACTAAATAATAACTAAATAACTAAAGTAGCTAAGATAAAAACTCAAGAGAAATAAACAAAAAATAAAACAAGACTGCAATCTGACAGGGAACTAGAGAAACAAAGGAGAAAATGGTTAATGACTAAACAAATCAAAAATAAAGGCAAACACAAAGATAAGGCTTGGAATAACTTGAGTAACACTAAGAGAGCTAGACTAAATCAACAAGAAGGAATAACAGACACGATAAACTAACACTAGAACAGACTAACCAGTAGCAAGAACACTGTAACATAGAGACATGAAACAAAGATAACACAGACAAGGCTGCCAGGGCAGAACCCTGACAGTACCCCTGGGAAAAATTTGGAACTGACCAGGGCGGTGCCATCTTAGGGAATCCATAAGGACCAGGTAGCACAGAGGGTGGGAAGGAAGGGGAGGGAATATTAATATGAGCCTTTCTGGGGGCATGGGAGCGCATCACTGACGGAGACTTTAGACTTGGCTTTGTGTATGAGGTAGACTCAGAAACACCTTCAGGGACTACTGGGATGTTCTCAGGAGACTCTGCGACAGACACTGGGCTTGACTCTGCGACAGACACTGGGCTTGACTCTGCGACAGACACTGGGCCTGACTCTGCGACGGCGCCCTCCTGGGCTGCACTGGCGGGCTCTGCGACGGCGCCCTCTGAAGCGGGCTCTGCGACGGCGGCGCCCTCCTGGGCTGCACTGGCGGGCTCTGGGACGGCGCCCTCTGAAGCGGCCTCTGCGACGGCGCCCTGGCGGGCTCTGGGACGGCGCCCTCTGAAGCGGGCTCTGGGACGGCGCCCTCTGAAGCGGGCTCTGGGACGGCGCCCTCTGAAGCGGGCTCTGGGACGGCGCCCTCTGAAGCGGGCTCTGGGACGGCGCCCCGCCCTCTGAAGCAAATACAGTGAGAACCAGCTGCTCAGGAACAAACTCTATGGGCATAATATAATTAGCATGACAGATCTCTGTGGGTAAGACATGACTGACTGGACTCTCAGGAATGGCCTCCGTGGCCATAACAGGCAGATTAGGATGCTCTGGAATGGCCTCTGTGGCCGGAACAGGAACTGACTCTGAGAACATGACAAGATCGCCCTCCTTGGGCATGACAGGATTAGTAGGTGGTCTTGGTAAAGTTATAGTGACGGTCACAGATTCCTTCACTGAAGAAGCTACTGGTGAAATGGGCAGCTTTAGGTGTGGTTCCACCAGACTACACGCCTCTGGAACCACTGGATATGGAGCCATTGGTGTAGGGTCTCCCTGGACCACTGGATTCAAGACCTCCTGACTCAGGCCATCCTGAATTGCTGGAATTGGCACTTCCTGACGAGAAATGTCAAACTTCACAGCATGGGCCCTCCTTTGCTTCCGGTGACACCACGCGAGATTGGCTGCTTCTAGGGTGACTGCAGCGGCCGTGGCTGCCTCTGAAATGACTGCATTTAACTTGACCACCTCTGATGTGAAGACTGCTAACTTGGCCATCTCAGACATGACTGGAGCGGACTCGACTGGCTCAGCAATGACTGGAGTGGCCTCGACTGGCTCAGCAATGGCTGGTGTGGATTCGGTCAATTCAGGGATGATTATAGAGGAATTAGACATCTTCGGTATGACTGCAGTGGTCTTGATTGACTCTAGCGCAACTGCAGTTATAGTCTCGGCAGACCCCAGATTGACTTGAATTGACTTAACTGGATCTGGAGTCGCTGAAACAATCCTTGATGGCCCTGGGGGGACTGGAACCACTTCTGCAGGTAATGGGGTGACTGAGGCCGACTTGACTGACTCGGGGATGACTAGAGTGGGCTTGACGGGCTCTGAGATGACCGGAACTGGCTTTAGGATAACTGGAGACTCTGGAATGACTGGCGCAGACTCTGTGGAGACAGGGACTGATGCAGCAGCCTGGGCTGCCCTCTTCCTTCTCAACCTTCTTTTTACAGTGGGACGTAGAGGATCGAGAGCTTGACCCGTTGATGGAGGCGGGGTGAGGTGGTCACTGCAGACAGGCTCTGGTGGTGTCAGGATCTGCCAGTCCTTGCGGTGGCGAAGATATTTGGAAAAATCCCAGAAGTTCAGGATCTTTAATTGATCCATCTCCCATTGTGGTATGGGGTCATCCAAACAGAGATTGAACACCTCTTTAAGGGTTGAATCAGGGTACTCCAAGCCCTTGCCATGGTCCAGAAGAACTGGGCAAAGGACTGTACATCCCGGCCCTGCTGGTGAAGCGATGCCAATCCCTGTTGGAGTGCCAGTCTCTCTTGGGCAGTCACAGGGGGAACTATACGGATGCTCATTGCTGGGTCCGGTTGTGGCTGGTTCGTTCTGTCAGGGAATACTGAATGAGGACCCAGATGCAATGAGCTGACAAGGGGTTTATTGACAAAACTAGAAACAACAGGGAAGGTGGAGTGTGAAACAGTTCAAACAGCAGGGCAGGGCAGACGACACTATGACAGGGAAGACGGCAGGGCAGAGGGATGACCACTGGAACCAGGCGCAGGAGACAACTGGCTTGACTGCTTGGGTAGCAGCAAAAACTCAAGAGAAATAAACAAAAAATAAAACAAGACTGCAATCTGACAGGGAACTAGAGAAACAAAGGAGAAAATGGTTAATGACTAAACAAATCAAAAATAAAGGCAAACACAAAGATAAGGCTTGGAATAACTTGAGTAACACTAAGAGAGCTAGACTAAATCAACAAGAAGGAATAACAGACACGATAAACTAACACTAGAACAGACTAACCAGTAGCAAGAACACTGTACGCACAAAGGATACAACGAACCAGCCAAGACATGAGGATAGGAAGCTCAATATAAGGGAGCTGAGAACATGAGGATCAGGTGAACACAATTAGTGAAACGAGGACTAGACCGGACTAAACAAGGGGGCGTGGAAACCGCAAACAAGGAGGCAGGACAAGAGAAGCACATGGCAAACACAAACAAAGAAAAAGCCATGTGCTGACACATAACACAAACATAGAGACATGAAACAAAGATAACACAGACAAGGCTGCCAGGGCAGAACCCTGACAAGGATGTAGGTGAAGCGTAAGCGGCTCAAACAAATAGAGCTGTGCAATAAACTGAAGTTCCTCTTCTCTTATATCAAAATGATCTAATTTCTGTTTAAAATTTCATTTTTCATGACCGGTGTTTTGTTTTGCTCTATCGTCATTACATCTTGCATCGGGTGCAAGGGAAATGTTATTCTCTTATGTGTGTTCAATCAATGCTATGGCTCATACATGATTCATTTTGTTAATGTTATATGATATACGGATTTCCATATATGATCATTTCATAATCTTTGAAGCATGAGAAAAATGAAATTTGACTGTTGATATATAGATATGCGTGCAACTATTGCACATATAGAAAACAGATATTTGTTTTTTGTTGTTTATGATGTTTTCAAAAGAGTGTTGATGGTTTAAGAATGTGAGGAGATGAATTGAAGGTTAAAGAAATTTTGCTGAGGATTTTTACCCAGTGGAGGTTAACCCACATATGTAGGGGTCAGATCCTGATCGGTGATCTGTTATCTGTTAGTTTTATGGCTAAGTAAATGGGTTACCTTATACGTTGCAAGGTTAGCTAATAGTTTAGGTTTTAGGTGCCTTTAACTAATAATTATTTACATACGTTATAAGCGGATAACTATTATGGAATGTTGATGGATTGGAATTTGTACTTATATGGTAAAAGGTAGTATAATGGCTTTATGATAATTTACTCATTTGTTTATCCAATCAATTTTGAAAGTCTTTGTTAGGCTGAAAAATGAATATGTATGATTTGACTGGATACTCTGTTTTGTGTGGAGTTCACTTTGTAGTTCTCTGAAAAGAGACTACCCTGAATTTCGATTTTCAGTAAAGTTGGTTTGATAATTTTACTATGAAGTGGCCTGACTTTAATCACATGGGTGAATTTCCACCACACGGGGTTACTTTTCTGCCGCAAATCAATGCTTACGGCCGTCTGAAGGCCTTCATTAACCCACTTGAATCGTATGGATTATTTTTATAATGGTGGATGCATTTTTATGGGCTTCGAAATCTCACCCCCGTTCACTACTATTATAAAGCTTGGAAGATCCAGGATATTTTTTAAATATATCTCTAATTATGTTCGTCTGAAAGAAGATATTCATATACACCTGGCTTGAGGGTGAGAAAATCATGACATAATTTTCATTTTTGGCTGAACTATCCCTTTAAGTATTAAATGAGAAAATTATATTTAAGACATATTTGATTACTTTTTAAAGCCTCCATAAGTGAATCATCATTTCTCTGATTGTTTATCAGGAGGCAGTCAAAGGTTGCCCCGGACGGTCGGCTTTGCCATGGCAAAGGAGCTGATTTTCACAGGACGCCGTGTCGGGGGTGAACGGGCTGCAGAGTTGGGGCTGGTCAACCGCTCCGTGCCGCAGAACCAGACGGGAGACGCGGCACACAAAGAAGCTCTTAGTCTCGCAAGAGAGATCCTGCCTCAGGTGAGTCTGTAGGTCATTTCTATTATTTACTCCTTCTCTCAGTCTGAGACATTTTCTCGCCTCTGCTACTGTCCCACTGAATTATACTCTCTTCTGTTGTGAGCACACTTCAGCACTATGGGTACACTCTGATAGTGTCCTGTTAAGTGGACTTCACAGGGTACTCGGCCATCTCAGATCGTCAGGAGTGGATATGCTCACTTCAAAGGGTGCTGCAAACGCATAAGGAACAACTATACATCAATAAAGCCAGGAAAATGTACCCACAAGTTATTAAACACAGCATGAAACACCATAAACACTGCATTGCAATTAAGAAAATGTGTTTGGTTGACTATATACACTACAGTATATGAACAAAAGTATTGGGACACATCTCTTAATTATTGAATTTAGGTGTTTCAATCAGACCTATTGCCACAGATGTATAAAATGTAGCACGTAGCCATGCAGCCTACATTTACAAACATTTGTGAAATAAATGGGTGTTTCTGAAAATCTCTGAAAAAGTGAATTTAAGCATGGTACAGTTGGTGAAATTTCATCCCTGCTAGATATTCCTCGATAAACTGGAAGTGATATTATTGAAAGGTTGAAGTGTTTAGGAACAGAAGCAACTCAGCCACAAAACAGAAGACCACGTAAAGTCACGAATCGGATTCACCGAGTGCTGTGTGTGTGTGTGTGTGTGTGTGTGTGTGTGCATTGTGTGTAAAAGTCGCCAATGCTCTGTTGATTCCATAGCTGAAGAGTTCCAATATTCCACCAGCTTTAAAGGGATAGTTCAACCAAAAATTAAAATTATCCCATGATTACTCACCTTCAAGTCATCCTAGATGTATATGTATCTTCTCTTAGATGAACACAACCAGAGTTATATTAAAAAATATCCTGGCTCTTCCTAGCTTATAATTGTAATGAATGGCACTCATGATTTTGAAGCCCAAAAAAGTGCATCCATTCATCATAAAAGTAATCCATACCGCTCCAAGAAGTTAATTAAGGCCATCTGAAGTTAAGGGATGGGTTTTTTAAGAAAAATATCCATATTTACAACTTTATAATAACCAGCTTCCAGCAAACATCCATACGCAAGTCGACTTACGGTGGAAGCAGAAGCTCTGTTGAATGCACTTTTTTGGGCTTCAAAATTGTGAGCGCTATTCACTACTATTATAAAGCTTGGAAGTACCAGGATATTTTTTAATATATCTGAAAAAAGATATACATATACATCTAGGATGGCTTGAGGGTAAGTAAATCATGGGATAATTTTCTTTTTCGGGTGAACTAACCCTTTAATGCTACCCCTTTAATATCAGCACAAAAACTGTGCGGCGGTAGCTTTATGGAATGGGCTCTCATTGGATTTCACCGAGTACAATGGTAATGTGCATTGGCGGATGTAGTGGTGTAAAAATATACCGCCACTGGACGTTTCTCTGTTTAGCAGTCTGAGTCTGGATTTGGCGCATACCACGAGGACACTACCTGCCTGACTGCATTGTGCTAAATGTAAAGTTTGGTGGAGGAGGGATAATGGTATGCGGCTGTTTTTCAGTGTTACAAATGTTTTCAAGAGAAATCTAAATGGTTCAGCATACCAAGACATTTTGAACAATGCTTTCAACTTTGTGAAATCCGTTTTGGAAAGGCCCCTGTGCAGTCATAAAGGTCCCAATGTCCATAAAAACATGGAGTTTGAAGAGGACTACATGCAGATAGATGACGAATACAGCCGGTCACAGGCAATCCACACTCCAATTGACTATATGTACGTTACTTCCTGGTTTTCATTAAGCCAGCATGGGCATTTCCGGTGAATTCTGTACTCGCTGTACATCGACACAAAACCATCAGTGGTTGTCTTTTTAATTTTGTATTCATATTTTAATGCAGTTATTTACCATTCACCTAATTTGCCAATAAACCAGTTTTATTGATTGCAATAAAGATGAAGCTAATGGGAACGTTTAAGAAATGCCGTGTCTGTAATTGGACACCCATACACATTTTTTTTTCCAGCACTTCAAATGTTATTTTTAATGTGACGACCACAAACATTTTTTGCTCATCCTTCTGAGATTGTCCCCATTTGTAAAACCGAACGATTCAAAATGTAGGCAAGCCAACATTTGATAAAACACTTATTTAAAAATAAAAAGACTTACCACTATAACCAGCAAGCGGCAGCAGAGTAGCTTTTATTTGCAATTTCCTGTATTGTTTTTCTGTACTTTGTTTTGCTTAGTTTTTTTTTTATAATTAAACATTATAAAATAACTAGGTTTAAAAATACATTTTGTCAATGAGAAGTATGTGACGTATGAAAATCTTGTAATTCATTCACTTTTCTTATGAATGAATTACACAGAAAGCACCACGCTTTCTCCTAATCACAGTAGCTGTCTTTGATTTTGGCCCACTTCAAAACTCACATTCACTTCAATGAATCTAGCTAAAGTGCACAATAAATATTTAATTTTGACGCTTTTTTCACACAAAAGTGTGAAAACTGGTGTGAAACCGATGTACGTCTTTATTTATTTATGTCGTCTGACGTTTCAATAACTAAATGAATACTATGCATGACTATATAAGCGACTATATTCTGATTATAAACTAAGTATAAGTATGCAAGTAACGGACCAGCAAGTGACATTTCACTGGAAGTTTTCCACCTGGCTTATATCATTGCAGAAGTTCTAAAAATGCTCCTTACATATATCAATGGACCCTTCGCTGGCAGTTTGATTGACAGGCGATCTAGCCAATCATAACCCCGAATCTGTCACTTTGTCGGACAAAGCAGTCAGGGGAGTTAGTAGATTAATGTTGGTGAACTTGAACTTGAAGAATTGTGTGTACTCACGTCTTTCCGCGCTTGAAACAACATTGTTCATTCAAGTTTATTTGATGCTTTAAATGAACTAGTATGAAGAGATGATCGGTTCACGAGCCGATTGAAGGAGCTACAGCGATCCGTCACGACACATTAAAGAGACTCTATACGCTATTTATTGTTTAAACTTCTTTAAAAAATTACAATATTTTAAATGTGAAACTGTTTCATATCAAAAGTAACCTGCTCTGTCTTGTCTGTCGATACGTTGCCAGTGTCCTCTTTGCTCCGGGATGTATTTTTCACTCCGTGAGAACATGATGTGTGGCGTGAGAGAGCATGACTTGTCAGATATAGCAACAGTAACTAAAGAGGGCCGTCTTTGCGAAGGGTCAGTTGTAACCTTTAAAATTATAGTACCGTGCAAGAAAGGGCTCCTCGCTGTATATAATCTACTCTACAACATTAGACAAGATAGATTTTTTTCTATTCTGAAGAAAATGTTAATTATAACTGAATTTATTTAAAGAAGCAAGAGATCTCATTTGTTCCATAAACCACTGTTTAATAAAAAAGAAGCAATTTTAAAAATCAGTATTTATCGTGACCTCCTTCCAGTTTCTCAAAGAACAAACTCAAAGTTTTCTTGGCCTTCCAGTCCTTTTCCATTCCATATAGGTTTAAGAGAACCAGGTTCCTGCTATTGCTCAAGTGAATGGGGAGGTCACTAAATACTTGCAACTGCATACAGATTTCCTGTATTGTCTGGTTAATAAAGAGACTGAGAATTAATTATATATGGTCATTATACCATTGCTAAAACAACATCTAATGAAAATTGTTTCTGTGGTCACTAGTACAGCTGTAGCCACAGGCATTTCATTACTTGTGCTTTAATCCCATTTGCATCATGCAACGCTGTTCTGTCACGGAGACCGTCTCCCATCATGACTCAAGACGACAGGCCAGTCATGAATATATGAATGGCCTCAAGACAGACCTGGCTCAAATCTGCCATTACAATCTTCCCTCAGGCCCCCTAGTGTCCAGAGCGCACAATTAACTCCATAAACAATTCAATGTTTCAAAAGACGTGTGTATGATCTTGTTTGGAGTGAACTTTAAAATATCGGTCATATTGGAATCTTCTTTACTGTACTAAACTCGTGACGCTGAGATCATCCTGCTTTTCTGGGTTTCCTGGTAATTGACAAGCCATTAAATTAGATTAAAATGAAGTTGGCCTATTTAGGTCAGTGTGAGAACAGCATTCACACATGTCATGCTACGATAACTTCTGTCAGCGCTTCTGTCCACACAACTTAATGGTGTCATCGTGATTATGTGACTGTCATAAACGGATACAGTGCAGATTTTACAGTTGCAGTGAAAGATAATAAACAGAGGCCTGTATTGTGGACGAACATACTCAAGTTTGAACTTTCTATTCGCAAAATAATGATTTCCATAAAGCAGTTTTTTTCTCCACATCATACTGAAAAATGTCAAATCAGGATATTAGAATGATTTCTGAAGGATCATGTGACTGAAGACTGGAGTAATGATACTGAAAATTTTCAAAAATATTTTCAAATAGAAGTTATATTTTACAATATTACTGTATTGAGGAAAAATAAACTTCTTAAAAAAACTTACATTATCAGTAAGTATAATTAGTATAACTTTTTGCAAACATTTCTATTACCATTCTTCATAATTGCTCTTATATATATATATATATATATATATATATATATATACACACACACACACACACACAATATAACAGTGTGGAAAAAATCCCCCAAATCCTGTATTTTTACCTTAGCAACTACCCAGAACACATTAGCAACACCTTCGCAACCACCCAAAACACTATGCCACTGCATTTTGTATGGGCAAGCAACTTGCATTTCCTTCAGAAAATGAAAATGTAGTCTTATTTTCAGCAGAAGATGACTTTTTCCTTATGTTTTCCTCCTTCTCCAGGCCCCGATTGCCATTCAAATGGCTAAATTAGCCATGAATCGAAGTTCTGAGGTGGATATTTCTTCAGGAATGGCTATTGAGGGAATGTGTTATGCCAGGGTAAGTGTTACATAAACCATATTAATCAAATCTGTCCAATTTGGCAGTATTTCGTGTGCTTGGTTTGACTGAATGTTTTGTCTTCTCAGCTCATTCCTACACGGGACCGACAAGAAGGCATGGCTGCGTTTATAGAGAAGAGGCCTCCGAGGTACATTGGAGAGTGAAAGTTTTAACAGTACAGAACAAATATATTGCACATTCTGTACTATGACGTGTTAGGCTTAAGTTTCCTTTGAAGGTTTATAGTGCCTAAAAATAACTTCCAAAAAAAATGTAAAAACTTTGTCATGCTCTTCATTTTATGTTACACAGAGAAGTATCTAGATTCATAGAGTTGCAAAATACATCACATAAAAGTAATTGATTTATTCTAAAAAGAAAAATATAATAGTTTGTAATTTTGGAGCTAGGATATTCAAATTTTAATATTTTAATGCTTTGAGATGAAATGTGTAAATAAAGATGGACAGCAGACCGAAGCAAGGGGGGTTTTACATTCTTTATTCCCCAAACAAAATTTTGCATAAACGGGAATCTGAGCGGCAGTATGACAATGTAGCTTCCTCTGGTTTTTCTGCTTAATCGCCACACTGCCTGGGGACTATAACTGCAGTACGGCACAGAACCAAAATCCACATACACGATGAGAGTCTCCACGCTCGGGTTCAATGAACCCGGAGGTCATTTGGTCCATTTACACAGAGGCAGATTAAATTGCACGTCGATAATTGTTCATGTCGAAACTTCATCCAAAAACGGGCATTTTGTGTATTCTAAACCTGGCCAAAGCTGCTCAACAAAATTAGAATTCCAGTCCAAATTATAACAAGTACTTATATTTCATGCAATTTGCAAGAACAGCTGCATGACACAACAAAATTTTCTGGAACAAAGCATATTTGTTGGAGTATCTCATTATTATTCATGGCCCAGTTACAAACAGAAAACCAAACCCATGCTGTGAAAAGAAGCATACACATCCAGGGAAAGGAAACATTGATACGCAAAAAAAGCTTCTTTAGTTCATTCAAAATGAAGTATCTTTTTTCTTGATGGTGGCGTTAAATTAAATCAAACTTAAGTCTGTATTTATGTTTAGTAAGAAGGCAAATCCATTGACTTTTGGCAAATCAACTGAACAGGAGCAAATATTCCCCAAGTTCTTCCTCTTGCCTTTTTTTTTTTTTTTTGTGCCATTTATCTGTGCCGTCACAGTCCGTTACTTGATTTCTCCAAATGGTTTACGAGGCAACAGCCCATTTATTGACGAGTTGATGCTGTCGCCTCAACAGATCCGTGCAATAAAGAGGGTCTGAAGGCAAAAGCTTTGATTTTATTCATCTCCGCCCATTCGGTTGATCATTTCTGCTTCTGTGGAATCTTCGGCTTAGGTGTTCAGTCCATTTCGTACCATTTTTAAACGAACTCGAATCGTAATACCTTGCGTGCAATTCGACACACAGACCATCATAAACATTGCCATCTGCCACAGTTGATATACTGTGTATAAAAATATATTTCATCCCTAAAGCTCTCATGCAGCTGAATGCATTGACACACGGTTATCTCACAGATCACCCCCCCCCCCCTCCACTCACACAGGTAATCTTAACATATTCCACACTGAATTTCACCAAACAGTTTGAACTTATGTTCATGCATTTCCACGTAACCCAACTGTTACCGAGAATATTATTGCATTTTATGCCCAATAGGAAAGAAATCTGTCACATATGTGTGAATGAAATTTCCTTTGGAGTTGCATCCAAATCTGAATATGCATACATTGCATTCTGATGCACATGCTCTTGGTTGACGTAGACATGCACACACATATATAAACGCTCACATACATTACCATGTTTTAACACGCACACACACTCTTCTCTGAGCCGCTGCCCGTCTAAATAAACATCATCAGATCACGAAGACTTATTTCAAATAAATAACGGATTCCGTCGTGTGCAAACATATGCAAAGTAACTCATCCACACGTTCCTCTTAGCAGAAAGAACAGCAGAGTATTGTTGTCATACGGATGGGCACGAGTGAATACATACACATACAAAAAAAAGCTTCCAGTTTTTTGCGCCGTCCTATCCAGAGACCGCGGACCGAAAAGAACCGTGTCATGGAATGTTTTTCTCTGGAAAACAGAAATTTGGAATGAAAACTCATATCAGATATAAAACAGAATATTTAAACTTCAGAACTGAAGTTCCAAAATGAAATTTTAAAAAATTCTGTCATCAGTTACTTGTCCTCATGTCGACCCAAACCCATGCCTTCATCTTGGGAACATAAATGAAGAGGTTTTTGACGATATCTAAGAGATTTCTACCACTCCATTGAAAGTCAGGACAGAAATCTCTAAGATTTCATCAAAAATATCTTCTTTTGTGTTTGACTATGAATCGAGATGTTTAATCCAAGTCTTTGGAAGAGAACTGATCGCTTTATATGATGAACAGATTAAACTGGGGCTTTTACACACATTTAAACATTGATCAGCGAATGAACAGAATATTCAAATTTAGTGAACGGACGTTTAAGCATGAGCCAATGAGGTTCATTCTTACATGTCACACCAGCATGTTTGAGCTTCTGCAAGGACCAATGAGGTTTGTTATCGCGCAACAAGCGAGTACGGTTCAGCTACCATTTCCGAGTGCTCGATGTACAGTACTGTGCAAAAGTTTTAGGCAGGTGTGAAAAAATGCTGTAAAGTAAGAATGCTTTCAAAAATAAACTTGGTAATAGATTATATTTATCAATTAACAAAATGCAAAGTGAGTGAACAGAAGAAAAATCTCCCAGGCAGAAATTTCAAGGCAGACAGGGGTTTCCAGATGTGCTGTCCAAGCTCTTTTGAAGAAGCACAAAGAAACAGGCAACGTTGAGGACCGTAGACGCAGTGGTCGGCCAAGGAAACTTACTGCAGCAGATGAAAGACACATCATGCTTACTTCCCTTCGCAATCGGAAGATGTCGAGCAGTGCCATTAGCTCACAATTGGCAGAAAACAGTGGGACCCTGGTACACCCATCTACTGTCCGGAGAAGTCTGGTCAGAAGTGGCCTTCATGGAAGACTTGCGGCCAAAAAGCCATACCTCCGACGTGGAAACAAGGCCAAGCGACTCAACTATGCACGAAAACACAGGAACTGGGGTGCAGAAAAATGGCAGCAGGTGCTCTGGACTGATGAGTCAAAATTTGAAATATTTGGCTGTAGCAGAAGGCAGTTTGTTCGCCGAAGGGCTGGAGAGCGGTACACGAATGAGTGTCTGCAGGCAACAGTGAAGCATGGTGGAGGTTCCTTGCAAGTTTGGGGCTGCATTTCTGCAAATGGAGTTGGGGATTTGGTCAGAATTAATGGTATCCTCAATGCTGAGAAGTACAGGCAGATACTTATCCATCATGCAATACCATCAGGGAGGCATCTGATTGGCCCCAAATTTATTCTGCAGCATGACAACGACCCCAAACATACAGCGAAAGTCATTAAGAACTATCTTCAGTGTAAAGAAGAACAAGGAGTCCTGGAAGTGATGGCCCCCACAGAGCCCTGATCTCAACATCATCGAGTCTATCTGGGATTACATGAAGAGAGAGAAGCAACTGAGGCTGCCTAAATCCACAGAGGAACTGTGGTTAGTTCTCCAAGATGTTTGGGCCAACCTACCTGCCGAGTTCCTTCAAAAACTGTGTGCAAGTGTACCTAGAAGAATTGATGCTGTTTTGAAGGCAAAGGGTGGTCACACCAAATATTGATTTGATGTAGATTTTTCTTCTGTTCACTCACTTTGCATTTTGTTAATTGATAAATATAAACTATTAACATGTCTATTTTTGAAAGCATTCTTACTTTACAGCATTTTTTCACACCTGCCTAAAACTTTTGCACAGTACTGTATGTTTGCATGCCATCAAAAGCCTAAATTAAATCCGTTCATCATATAAAGCGATCCGTTCGCTTCAGAAGACTTGGATTAAACCACTCGATTCATATGGATTTATTTTTTTATAGGGGTGTGACAAGATCTCGAGCCACAATATTAAAATCATTTAATAGGAGATTCCTCAACGAGTCTCACGACATCGCCATGACTGGGCATGAGAGCAACATTAGCATAGAATATACCACCACTATGTTTACATTACATCACTGCCTGTTTTGCTTTTTTAATAGAAATTAAAAAAAAGCATTTAATTTAGTTTGATAAGAGTCAACAGTTCAATTGTAAACATCTGCTCTGCTCATCCAGCACGAGTTGCAGAGTTGCGCACAGTGCAGCAGAAATCACAGTTCAATGATCACGTGATGCGAGTAAGGTGAGATGACTGACAAGACCATGGCAGAGGATTCGTGGCGCAACAGAGCCTAAGAATCTAATAAATGTCTTATCTTGTAGAATCCGTGCTCGGCACCGCTGTTCTCTATACACAGAGTATGTGAAATCGCGAAAGCAAAAGTAAAACGTGAGTTCCCTGATGTGCAATTTCGGCTACATACAATAACCCATCTCCCAATAAGTTACCACCTCTTAGCTCTGGTCTCCATTTTGGTCTCTGATTATGGTTGCATTATTGTTTGCACTTAATAAGACTATTATTTATGCCGTTTTTATTTCTATGCGAGGTAACGCACAGCCTCAATCAGAAGTTCTGAGAGCTCATATTTCATGTACAGTGAGGTCTGTAGAGTCTCCTATGAAATCAAATATGAGGGAAGCCAATCAGTTGAGTTAGTGGCAAAACCTTTTATAGTGCTTGAGTATTTTTTTTACTGCATATCATAAATCATACACGTAAAGAACGTCATTTCAGTTCTACTTTCTAAGATAATTAGTTAAAACATTTTAGAATGCACCTCCAGACTAGTTTTCTAGTCATAGGATTTCTTAAAAATACTGAGGAAAAATCTCGTCTCGTCACACCGCTAATTTTTTATGATCTCTATGAGCGTTTTGAAGCGCCAGAGTTTTGGGTTAACAGACTTTCAATGGAGAGAGAGAGAGAGAGAAATGTCTCCATTTTCATTAAATCTTTTCATTTTCTTCACAAAAATCACCATCAATGACAGAATTTTCAGTTTTGAGTGAACTATTCCTTTAAATTCTTCTGCATTCCAAAATCCACTTTCTTTTGTCTGGACACTTACCTGTATGTGTGTGTATTTTGGGCAGCCCTGCATATCCTGTGCGTGCTCTGTGGCGATGTAAACTGTCTAGGATGCTTTCAGCCAATCGCTGCACATCACTGTGAGTTTTGGGATGTGACCTCACGGCCTCTAGCTGCTGCAGTCCTCCCTCCTCCAGTAACATGCTGCAGTACCGCCCTGCTGCATTCACCGAGGCAGAATAGGAAAATATAATTAATAACACAAAATGTCTCTCGGCTTAGAAGCGTTGGGTTTATGGTGCTGAGCTCACCATTTTTGCTGCAGACGTGCTGCATGGCCCATGCGGCCCACAGCTGAACTCCTGGGGTCTGGAAGCACTCCAGTAAAGGAAAAAAAGGGTTGAACGACCTTAAAAAGAAACAGCAAACACATTATCACATTATAATACTAGAAATCAATCATTCTAGTGCATAAATGGCACATCAGTGTTGTCATTGTTAACTAAATCTATTAAAAGCTGTTTTTGTTAACTGAAATAAAGCTGAAATATAAATATTAGATTAAAAATTTGAAAAACCTGTTTGTTGTTCAGTTAGTTGCCAAGGTAACATTTATGACTTTTATTCAAGTTGAAATGAAATAATGAAAAAAAGAAATATATATAAAAACAAAAATAATTCTAAAACTAAACTAAAAATGAATACTAAACAAAAATATTAAATATCAATAAATACTATAATAGTATTTGAAATAATATTAAAATAACTGCTCGACATAACCAGTACTGTCGATAATGTTTTAGTTCAAAAATTGTATGTCATAATATATATATTGAAAACAAATGGCTCATATATTATTCAGTTAGACCTCCTGTGGTCAACAAATAACATTTTCTGAAAGTACCTCTTTTCACTTATGAAAGAGTGCACAATCTACGGATCAAAACAAAAGTAAAGAAGCATAAACAAGCGATAAAAGCATTACTTATCCACGTTGTAGTCTTTAATTAATATGTATAATTTTTTGTATTAATTTCAAACCCAAACATATAAGAAAAGATATATTATAGCTTAATGCAGTCTTTTTTTTTTAAATCAACACTTGAATTTTCATTTTAAGTTTCATAAAAAAACATTTTGAACAAAACACTAAAGAAAAAAAAAACAATAGGTTTTTTTTTTTTTTTTTTTTTTAAAGACTACAATGTGGATAAGTAATGCATTTATCATTTGTTTCTGCTTCTTTACTTTTGTTTTGATCCGTAGAATCTGCACTCTTTCAGAAGATTTGTAATAGCATCCCCTACCGTATAACAGTGAAAATTTTACATATACATTTGGAATTTTAGGAGTTTATATTGTGTAATATTATTAAGGCTATTATTTCTTTGAGAAATACATTCTAATGATATATTTCTATTATCATTTCTTCAATTTAAACTGCATTTTCTGCATCACATGGCCCTAGGTAAACATAAAAAAAAAAAAAAAAAAAAGAGGACCAAAACCCTCAGAGTTTGTCAGCTCTGGTCTTGGATTGAGTTTGGAATGTAAATGCATAATTTACGTGACTGAAAGAGCAAAAAGTGGGGCTAAGAGATGAAATCTCCTATGACAACTCTCAGTATTACATATCACTGAGGCGGAGAAAAGAACACAACCCTGCAGACAACAGGTAAATGCTGTTATCGCTGTTTTACATGTTCGTGAAGTAAATATGTTTCCACGGCTTTTAAAAATGCCGGGTGCCAGTGTTTGACGCGTTTGACCAATCAACATATTTCAGTTCCCCCCAATGGAGTTCCAAGAACTAAAATCCTTCCTAGCAAAATCCATGTACTTTAGCTAATAGTTCTAGGAACTATGAAAAGGTTCCTCTGGTGCGAAAGCCCCTCATGGTTCACATTCAATGAAGAATATTTTATGGTGGTGTTATTTCTCACCTGTACGCTACCATCTCACATTCCGGCGTCGGCCACTTCAGAATCGCTGAATGCTGCGAGAGAGACGTAATTATTAATCCATTTACTCAGGCCTCGAGTGTAATAAATTTTACTTCTATTTGCACATGCACGCACCAGTTGCTCCAGTAACGCTGTCCTGAGCGACAGTTCGAGGGTCCACACCTTCTCGCCCCGTGAGGTGAGGTGGGCCAAGATGCCTGCAGCGAAATAACTGACCTCCACCTCTGGACTTTGCAGCAGAGAACGGATATGATCCAGAAAACTCTGAACCATCAGCTCACCATGCAACTCCCGCACCTCAGCGATATTATTCTGAAGAAACAAACGAAACCATCAAACAAAACATTCAGAACTAGACAAGAGAGACAAATTACAATAGCACAGGGGAACTCGGCTACAAAAATATCACTGTATGCAGAGTAAAATAGCCTCATTATACTTTCTAACTAAGGGAAACTATTAGCATAATCCCCCAGCAGGGCTTCCTCTGACACGAAAAGGCGTTTTATCAGTGCTGCCCACGGCTTCAGAATCACTCACCTCAACTCATTTTCTCCAGAGCACTGGAATATGTATTTTTCTCTCCAGTGCACATACAGCACAGAATTATTATAGGCTTGATACAAAAAAATTCTTTTATTTCATGTTTTATATGCTTCTAAAAATAATATACACAAACACACTAACGTTCAAAAGTTAGGGGTTTAAATGCATTTATGCTCGACAAGACAGACAAAAAACAAGTTAGCATAATCTGTTAGCGTACTGTTGTTTTAATTTTTTCAGAGAAAATATAATATAATATATAAAAAAGATATATAAATAATATAATGTAATATATATACAACAGTATATTATTTATATATCTTTTTTATATATATATTTATATATATATTACATTATATTATTTATATATATATATATATATATATATATATATATATATAAAACATATATATTATTTATACATACATATACATACACACACACACACAAGTATACACACACATACGTATATACACATATATACACAGATTTTCTTAAAAGAAAAATGACTGACCCTAAACTTTAAAAAAAAAAAAAAGTAGTACGTTTATACAATTTACATTTTATATTCCATTAAAAACACTTTTGAATTCCAAATTTTCTATGTGAACTTTTGAACCGCACTGTATTCACAGTATCTTACCAGTAAGCCCAAGACCTTCTGTTGAATGGATGACTCTGACGGAAAGGACTGGAAAAACAGAGACATACTGAAAATTAGAACTTCCAGCCAAGTTAACAAATTACAGTTATGTTGTGCTATGTATAACAAGCTTTGAAAAGCGTTTACCTCGAGTACTTTGATGAAGAGCTCCAGTCCCTGGTTCTCTATGAAGTGTCTGCAGGTGGTAGGAGATTCATCTGTGAGGTTCCACAGAGCGCTGAGTGTGAACTTTAACGTGGCGTCAACAGTACCCTGACACGTCTTCTGACGCACGATGTGCAGGAGTTGCTATTATGTGAAGCGTGAGAGACAGATAAGATACTCTACTCTTCCTATGCAAGGGTTACAAGTGCTAACGGTTAAATCTAACAAACAAAACAAAACAAAACGTACCTTTACGATAAAAAGCTCGGCTCCCAATTGTGCAGTTTGCTCAGTGGACAACTATTTAAGAAACACACAAACAAGGAGTTAAGTTAAAAAAGACATTTAAAAGAAAATCCTTCACTTCCAATAAAGAGGAGTAGTACAAGAGCTGCGTGGAGATCAGATTATATGTTCACGCGGAATTGTTCAGACCTAATTTGAACTTTGGTTGCATAGAAATTACTGCAGGTAGACAATATGCCACTGACAGACTGAATGAGATTTATTCTAATCAAGGCGAGTTATCAATATCTTCCCACTAAAACATTATTCCTTAAAGGGTTAGTTCACCCAAAAATGACAAATCTGTCATTAATCACTCACCCTCATGTCCTTCCAAACCCGTAAGACTTTTCATCTTCGGAAAACAAATTAAGATATTTTTGATGAAATGCCCATAGACAGTTATATGTGACGCTTTGACGCTTCAAAAAGTTCATAAAGAGGTCGTAAAACTAATCCATATGAATTGAGCGGTTTAATCCAAATTTTCTGAAGAGACTCGGCTGCTTTATATGATTTACGTCAGGCTTTTATTCACACAAGTTTGTGTGAACTAATCCTTTAAAAACGATGACTGTAAAATGGGTGGTTATGAATAATGTAATGTCAACATATAATTATGCTGATTAGTAATAAGCGGAAGGTAACGCCTGCTTCATAACCAGTTTGAAAGTTCTGTGTAACAAGATGTGAGAAAGGAAATGCGGCTTTTTCTTCCAAGTAAATCGGCATTTCTAACCATAAAATTCAAAATTAAAATCTGTTTGCGTGTTTTATTCCTGCTGGACCACACAGGGTAAAATCCCCCCAAATCCCTCTCCACATAATGTATATTACATATCAGGCATGTTATAATTGAATGTGATTGTGTCGGGTCACGCAGCTATTTTGTGTTTTTTTTTTACTTCTGAATGTAAATGGACCCTTTAAAAGGATAGTTAACCCAAAAATGAAAATTCTGACATCATTTACTCACCCTTGTGGCGTTCCAAACGAACACATTTGTTTGTTCTGCTAAACACAGAAGATATTTTGAAGAATGTGTGTAACCAAACACAAAAAAATACTATGGAAGATAATGGGGTCCATCAACAGTCTGGTTTCCGAAACATTTTCATTGGTTTCATTTAAATTAATATACAAAAGTCTTCAAAATATCATCTTTTGTGTTCAGAAGAAAGAAATTCATGCAGGTTTGAAACAATATGAGGTTGAGTAGATGACCCAAATTTAAATTTTTGGGTGAACTATCCCTTTAAATGATCGTCTAACCTCTCTGTGTGTGAAATGCGCAACAACAGTATTAAAGGAATTGATATGTCAATGAGTGATTATTTGCCAAAAAAAATTATAATTAAAAAAAATGAAAAATCCAACATTCAGCCCATGAGAGCAGCTCAGGTAAACTCTCCTGATCTCCGCAGACATCAGTTTCTGACTTGACACAGGCACAATTTGTACGTCACGTCTGTCATACTGCATTTCACAATGCATCATTAAGATAGAATGTTCTGAATCTTTTCTGGGAGCCTCCCATGTCACATTCCCTCTCTACGGTTAAACCTGTTCTCACCGGCAGACTGTGGCTGCTCACCTTGGCAGCGAGAATGGAGATAATAGCTACAGCCATCCTCTGCATGTTCTGATCCTCGTGGTTACACAGCCACTGCATCACCAGCTTGGCAGCTTCAAACCTGAAACAAATGTCATAATTGACCCAGATAGACTGGTGTGGCATTTAAATCTGTCAACAAAGAAAGAGTATCTGATAACCTCAAATATTTTGCATGGATTCATTTTATAAACAGTTCTAAGAATAAGAAGGTGTGTCTATGAAGGTGTCAATCAATCACGGATTTATTTTATTTTTAATTTAGACAAAAAAACAAAAAAAACAGAACTGCTGAATTCTGTATTCATTCAAAAGTTCTAGTAAAAATTTTGATAAACTATTCTAAACACAACACACACATACACACATATATATATTTTATTTATAAAATATACATGCATTCAAATGATATTTCTTCAGCATCAAATCAGCATATTAGAATGATTTCTGAAGGATCATGTGACACTGAAGACTGGAGTAATGATGCTGAAAATTCAGCTTTGACATCACAGGAATAAATTACATTGTAAAATAGATTAAAATTATAACAATATTTGATAATATTACAATTTTTCTATGGAAAATAAATGCAGCCTTGTTGAGTTTTTTCTTTCAAAAACATTTAAAAATCTTCAAAGAGTAACAGTCAAACACCGAAAGATTGAGTGACAACACTGGTCATGCAAATCAGATATTTAGACTTTAGAATTATTCCAATATGTATCAATATTACCACAGCATTATCAGCAGCAAGAATTCATTCGTACGGTACATGAGCATTTTCTGAGCAACCGTACTGTTTTATGAAATGTGTTAAAGTATATTTGAGGTGGACGGTTGATCACACACATGTACCTGTTGAAGGGAACCTCCTGCAAGATTCGATCACTGCAGAGAGACAGCAGACAGTTCTTCTGCAGCTGTACACAACCAAAAACAGAACAACTGCTAAACGGAAATCATAATTGGCACATGATAAGCACTCAAGCCTTTTCCTCTTTCTCAAAGAGTTCTTTGCGTCATCATCACGAGGAACTAAAAGACTGTAAAAATTAAAACGATGTTATCGCCTTGTTGAGCGAAAAAGATACTTCCTGTAGTGCTGACAGAATAATGCATGAGAAAGTGATCTGAATGATATGATGAATGTATTATGCAGTCAATCTAATTTATAAATCCATTGTACCAAATACGTCTGGACCATAAATATTGAATAATCAAAATGCATTAGTAATGATTTTGCTTGTCATATAAAACTAAGCAACACTGTGAATATCACAGTATTATTTATATATTATAGTATTTAGTAGCATTTCAAAAAAGCTTTCATTTCAATATTTTTAGTTTTCATTTTTAATTTTAGTTTAAGTTTTAGTAATTGTATTTTTTACAATTTGAGATTTTTGCAGTAAAATATCCAAAAACCTCTAGGCCAGTGTTCTATATCTTGTTCAGTCGGTGCTTACAGTATCCCAAATGTTTCCAACTATTTGTAAATCGTGAGAAAATCGTGATTTTAACCAAGGATCTGGGACATGTGAGGGAGTCGCCTGTCAACGGCGTCATATCCACGTTACCCATGGAAACACAGAAGACGCTTTAATACATTACAGATTTTATTAGACAATTGTTTGGTTACATTTATAGACAGAAAACTAATTATTGTAATATAGCTGAACACGTTTAGTCTTATTTAAATCTAATTTTCTTGATTTCCAAGAGTACCATGCTTTTGTCAAGTAGCTAATATAGTGTAATCAGATGCAGCTTTATTTTTAGTAATACAGAAATGTCTCTATCATACAATACATTTTAAATTTAATTGCATGCCATTTATCAACATAAGCCATCCAGAATTTATTAATATTATATTCTAACAGCAGCCGGCGAGCGAACACACAATGCAACGTTATAACATTATTTTCTTTGTTTTCAATAAAGTGTGACGCCATTGTTTTGAATAGGCGACCTCTAGCGGCGAAAAATCTACATATTTTAGCTTTAAGAATTCTGTAAAAGTAATGGTAGTACTATTAATTTCCTTAATTATTCAGTTGAAGCTGCAGTCCGTAACGTTTTTCGGTTAAAAATGATCCGAACTTTATTTTCGAGCAAGTAGTGTTCAAAACTATCTCCTTACCCAAGCTCGATTCACAACCGTAAGCTTATAATAATGTTTGCTTATTCAAGTGGTACTGGTAGGTTTCCACGGGAAATTCAAGCGTGCCGCCGTTCATCTTTGCGTTATTACGTCTCGTCTGTTTACATAAAGAAGAAGTCTCAGCTAGTAGGCTATATCATGTGAGGATGCTGCAGGTAGCGGATAATTTATAGCATTTTCTCACAGCGGCTGGAATAATTAAAATGACCGTTTTGATGGCGGATTGTATGGTATGACAAATTGACGTTAGAGAACGGACCATACAGAAATTGAAATGGATATATACAACTTTGGTCTTAAAAATGTATTAGTAAATGACGCGACCAAGATTAATTAATACAGTAGAAGTCTCAGAACTTAGAACTACTGTTAAACTTATGACTATAATAATATGGTAACACTTTACAATATGTAGTATAAAATATAAATACTGTTCTTTATAACCAAGCATCAATATATTGGGACATTTATATATATATACACACACATTAAACATTTTGAATGTACTTGTCAACTAAATTAAAATAATGATCATTTTAATAAACCTTTTTATTTAAATCCTCTCGTAGCAAAAAGATTGAATTTTGTCAGTTATAAAATTTCATTTCGGCCATGACAGACTTTCTACAGCACACTTTACACCTGATGATTCAGCATTATTTTACGTACCTGTTGGTGATTGGGGAAGGTCTTCATGGCTTCAAGCAGCAGCTGTGTGACGTTCCCCAAGAGCCGCACGGGGATTCCAAAGGCCAGTTCTTGTTTGGTGAGGTTGAATACACAGGCGCTGGCTGCCAGCTGCACGTTCAACGTGGCCGGATGATTCTTCATCCCCAACGCCACCAACTGCAGATCGACAACAAAACAAAAGGGCCAAGAAGAGCCATGATTGTTGATAAAGAAAAACGCAGTGAACTTTAATCAAATCTGTGAGTGTGCGTACCTTGAGGATGTCAGGTCGTGGTTTCTCGATGGCATGAGTGAGGCTGAAGAGGTGGAAAAGAGCCTCTCTAACAAAGCCCTCTCTCTCACTGTACCTTCTCAATGCCTCACAGATTTGAGTCTCATTGGCTTCCCCTGTCACCTGCAACCACCCCCAGAAAAACACTTGCAACACTTAAAATTTACATTTTAAATGATCTTGCTGTTGTATCCGAGAACCTACCTTTAAACTGCCCTCTCCAGACAGGAAGTCAGAGAATCCAGCATCGGTGGCCAGCAGACCAACGAAGGTCATGCCTGGTCTCGCCTCCACAAAAGCTTTGACCGCTGCGTCAGTCACCTGTTTGCGACCAGACACATCCAGAGACACCAGCTGAGGTAGGATGCCAGGAGTCTCCAGGAGCTGCCGCGCCACGTCCGACGTGAACTGCTTATCGTCGGAGATATCAAGGTGCTGTAAACCCTCGAGCTGGAGAAACAGAAAAATGTGCATTAGCTGTACATACAATCATAGAGTATCATCACATGGAAGCAAAACGAAGAACTTACTGGCTACAAATTAGTGCGATGATAATAATGTTTTTGACATTTCCATTAATATATTCAAAAATACATTACAGCCTGTTAACGGTCAGCGGCCCAGTAGCAGGACACTTCCCATCACGTATAGAGGGATGACATCAAAGGGTTCGTTCACACAAAAATGAAATTTCTGTCATTAATTACTCACGCTCATGTCATTGCAAACTTGTTTCTCCGTTTATCTTCAGAACACAAATTAAGATTATTGATGAAATCCAAGAGTTTTTTTTATTTATGCCCCATAGAAAGCAATGCAATTACCACATTCAAGATCCAGAAAGGTAATAAAGACGTCATTAAAATAGTTCATGTGACCAGTGGTTCAAACTTAATGTTATGAAGCAATGAGAATACTGCGCAAAAACAAAACAAAAATAACGACTTTATTCACCACCATCTTCTCTTCTGTGTAATTCTCCTACTCTGTTTATGTTCAGCACTTCCGAATTCTGACTCATTATTGGCCGGCGCCTGCGTCAGCATCACACATAAACAGCGTTGGTCAATACTGAGCCAACATAAAAAACCTCTCAGATTTCATCAAAAATATCTTAATTTGTGTTAGGAAGATGAACAAAATAATAAAAGACAGAAATTTCATTTTTGGGTGAAACAACATTCACCACTTGAGGTGAATCCTCAAGATTTTCCTATGGGTTTTCACAATGGGATTTCTTTTTAGTTTATTGGTAAAATAAGGCCTGTGGTAAACAAAACGTGACGATGCTTGGACGTTTTGTTCTACAACGTAAATCACACACATCAAAACACTCTTACCTAGTTACTTATTAGAATCATACATTACATTTAAAAAAAAAAAAAAAAAAATAACAGCTTCAAAATTTACATTTTCAATATGGATGTGTGTAATTTCTATTTGAGGGCAAAACGAGTATCGTCAAGTTATGTTTACCTCGGACTTATTTTACTCAAACTGAAAACAATAAAAAAAAAACACAGGAAAATCTTGAGGGAACCAGTGGAAATAATATTTAAATAATCAGCACAAATTAGATATCATTTGAAAGCTTAAACACTCAAAATTCAGTACATTTGTTTAGTTCAGTACATTTGCTTTACAGTAAACGTAAATATCTACAAACCTTTTAACACTTTTATTTTAAAGTGTTTTTTTTTATTTATTATTATTATTTTTAAGCGCTACTTCTGCAATAACCCGCCGAGTGTCGCATTTAAAGAGACCAACCTTAGGCCTGTATTCTGACGCATTCATGTCATGAATTACAACCATTTTAAGTTATACCTCTGCCCCAAAAAGGGGGATGACAGTCTAAATAAACTCACCCCTACAATGATTTGAATACACCTCTTCTATGATGAGCATGTTTTCAATTCAGTTATTTAGGAAACATGCTAAGCTCACACACTTTCACACTTTTTATATAAAAAAAAAAAAAAAGTGCTACAGCCGGTTATTCAACTTTGAAATGGGTGTACCGTGTCAGACTGTCTGTTCGTGTTTTGTTCTGTGTGATTCCGCCCACTGCCAATTTACTCAATAGTATATTGAGACCTCGGGTTGCCAGTTAGCGGAAAACACGGCGTATTGCAGCCACGGAAGCCAGCAAACAAACTGTGTCAAAGGTCGTAGATTCTACCAGACCAAAAAACCCTGGGTATCAATCTAAAAGCTTTTAAATTTTAGGATAGAGGTCGCTTGCATGAAGAAGATACTTTTTGGTGGTCTGCGGCATCTAAAAATCAAAAAGCCCTGAATTTGCTTATAAATTGACCCCTTGAACACTGTAGTGGCAATACCCTTAGAGAAAGTATTAGTGTTTTGTTCAATGATTCTAGATAACTTTCTGATGGTTACACCGCATGACATTTAAAAGAAATTATAATATATGTTCCTTTGTTTCTAGAAAGCCCCAAAAATGACCTTACAACACATTGATAGCTGACCTGACTGAGCACAGCTAGCAGCTGAGCGGTGGTCATCTCCAGCCTCTTGAGCTGGTGCATGGTGAGGTAGCGTAGCCTGCTTCTCAAGCCCAGGAGCGGGGTCAGGTTCGTCACTGAGGTGTTGGAGATATCCAAACTCTCCAGGCGAGGCAGTGAGCACACGTCCACCAAGCCAGAGTTGTAAAAGTCGACGTTGGACACGCTGAGTGCGCGCAAACCCTGCATGGCGCTGAAACAACGACGGCTGGGCTCCTCCAGAGAAGACATGGTTAGGCCGTTCAGGACGAGCCGCTGCAGGCTCTCCTGCAGGGTTTTACTGGACGAGAGACCTCGAAGGATGTCGGCAATGGTGAGGTCGGCGTTCACCCGTGATGCGTCTAGCTCCACGAGGCGGTGGGGGCAGAGGGCCCGGTGGAAGGCCTCCGCCGAGATTCGGGCGGTGCGGATGCAGGCGTGACGCAAGCGGAACTGCTGGCAGCTTCGGAAGATTCCCACCGTGCTGTCGTTCAACAGGCCTGTAAGAGAATCCATTATGTTCGGCGTTTCAAATACAAGATCCGATCATTTCATTACACTGTTTCACCCACGAGTTGTTCTAAACCTGCATGAAGTTCTTTCTTCTATTTTGAAGAATGTGGGTGACCAAATGGTTGCTGGTCCACATTGACTTCCATAGTAGTGTTGTCACGATACTGGAATTTCCAACTTCGATACGATTACTTTGAAAAATTTGACCGCCATACAGATAATTTGTTATTATCTCGTAATATTTTGGGAAATTTTGTTGTAATAGCTTACACACAGCACAGGGAGGCGTAATTTAAATCTACATTTAAAAATACAACAGAATAAAGAGACATGAAATAACCATGGGAGTTTTTCAGGTGAGTGTAACAGTGGTATACAGGAAAGAAATACTTGAATGATAAAAAATAAATAAATGAAAGTAATCAAATGTAAAATAACTGGATAGTTTTCAATGTAAAAATTAAAAACAGATTAATAATTACAATTAAAGTTACAAAAGTTATTCAGTCAAGAGCAGCGAGTGATTTTCTCTTTTTCTTTTGTTCTTAGATTAACATGACAGACAACAGCAGGGAAATTAGGCTGCTGTCACTTTAAGAGCTTATGCACGGATCCAATATACTGGAACATTTTCTTAAAACAATGTACGTTCCAAAACTGACTGCGTTTACCTGAATACTTGGGCATTTTAGCCTTGTTTCCACCAAAATTACCCAGAACAATTTTCCCACCAACTATTTTATCCCCCAGACCTGATGCTGTCTGCGTTTTCATCGCGGTCTGAAGTACCGTGAAGATTAAGTCTAGTGACGTAGGACTGTTCCACTGAATTTCGTCCTCTGCTTATATAAGCTTAATAAAGCCTGAACCCTGAACTTTGGTCATTTTTTTTTAAACTCCTTTGATTTGAATAGCATAACAACTCTTACTGCACACACTCAAAAGACTTAAAAATGGTGGTTGATATAAAATGCTGCGTGAACTCAACCAATCAGCATGATCTGCATTCATTCCCCAATATTGGAACCATTTCAGATATTTCAGTCTCGAAATATTGATATTTTTGACAACACTATTCCATAGTGTAGAAAAGAAAAATACTATGGAAGTCAATGGGAACCAGAAACTGTTTGGTTACCCAGATTCTTCAAAATAACTTTTATGTTCAGTAGAAGAAAGAACTTTGGTAACACTTTAGTTCAGGGTCCAATTCTCACTATTAACTAGTTGCTTATTAGCATGAATAGAACTAGGATACAGGTTGATTATTAGCATTTATAAAGCACATATGAATGCCTTGTTCTGCATGACCACTTTCTACATCCCTTAATCGTACCAAATACCTAAACTTAACAACTACCAAAGAAACAATTAATAAGCACTAATTAGGAGTTTATTGAGGCAAAAGCCATAGTTTAAAGTTAGTTAATAGAGAATCTAAAGTGTGATAAGAAATTCACACAGGTTTAGAACAACTTGAGGGTGAGTAAATAATGAAAGAATTTTCATTTTTGGGTGAACTATCCCTTTAAAATAATACACGAAACAATCATTATGCAATCTGTGTTCTACAGGAATTACATTCTTAATTTGTAAACACTCCTACTCACCCTCAGTGGCCATCTTGCAGAGCAGTTGGTCGGCCAGTTCCTGCGGGAAGACCAGCGGCTCACGGAAGGAGAGGGAGCCGTCATCACGCATCTCACAGAAGAGCTCCAGCCTGGAGCTCACCAGAGTCATGCACAGATCGGTCAGAGACGGCGGGGATGCCTCGTCCTACAACAACAAAATGACTCGGAGCTCAACATCAAATCAGATGATCTCATCCCTCCAATAACTTTCTTTTCCTATGGTACTGGATTGATCTTGATTGTTCTGGATATGAAATACGTTTTTACTCTCACTGGCAGCTGAGTGAATATGCAAACTCTTAAATGCATAATAGAACTTTTGGTAACACTTCAGGGGTATGGGGAACACACATTTACTATTAATTACGACTCACCTCGATAAAAATCTCAATTTACTCCTTATTAATAGTTAGTAAGGTACTTGTTGTAGCATTTAAGTTTAGGTATGGGGTAGGATTTAGGGATGTAGAATATGGTCATGCAGAATAAGGCATTAATATGTGCTTTATAAGTACCAATAAACAGCTAATATGCAAGCTAATAAGCAACGAGTTAAAAGTGAGAATTGTTCCCCATACTAAAGTGTTACCAAACTTTTCAATTCAACTGGACCAAAAGTTTGTTTGAATAATATGTGTGTGTACTTTATATATTTAGTATAAATATTATATATTTATATATAATATATATATATTTATATATATATATATATATATATATATATATATATATATATATATATATATATATATATATACACACACACACACACACACACACACATACATACATACATACATACACACACAGTACGCACAACGTGAAAAGGTATGTAAACAAAACTTTTATTTTGGATGCGATTAATCATTTGACAGCACTAGTTCAAACTGAAGTCAGGGAGAGCTAGAGAAAAAAACCTAAATGTAAAAATAAGTAAAGATTAAAAAAAAAGGTTAATATTCAAATAATAAATAAATAAATGTATAATTAGCGTGGCTTAAAATAAATACACAATTGGATTAACATAACAAAAATTAGATTCAAATGTATGTAAACAAAAAAAAACCTTAATAGATGCTGATTAGTTTCAAAATAATATTTTAAATTAGTATGTTATACATTACATACATTTTAGTTAATATATATTGGGTCTTTGTGCATGAAAATGTATTGATGCCTTTTAAATTTTAGTATAAAGGTCCCTTGCATGAGAAAGATCATGGTCTGTAGGATCACCACCTCTAGTAGGGTTTGGACCTCTGCATTTTTGGCACCTACAACCTTTTGAACCAAGAAAACATGAACCTCTGTGTAGATGTATCTCTTTGACAGTCAATCACCCCTATTACAACAAAATTTATGA
Organism: Opsariichthys bidens; assembly: GCA_037194245.1. NCBI lineage: Eukaryota > Metazoa > Chordata > Actinopteri > Cypriniformes > Xenocyprididae > Opsariichthys > Opsariichthys bidens. Next base: position 25,055,119 of record CM074282.1, read on the forward strand.
CCACCAACATGTTACTACACACCTCAGAGTTGAAACAAACAGCATGATCTACAGTATTTTAGGAGGATTAACATGAGGCAAATATGAATCATTGGTGAACTGCACTCGCGCGCTACATATAGTAGTGTGGCATCCCCAAGTCTTACCATGGTGTCAAAAAGATGGATCATAACGGCCTCGAAATGCAAGAAACAGCCGTCTTCTGCGGATAAGGGCAGGTGGGTTAAGGTGGAGATCAAACAAAATCCGATTAAAATGCTCTTAGCTTCTTAGCCTGTTAGCCTCCAAACATCTGTCTTCAAATATTTGCAGATCCTACTTGTTGGTATTTAAAAGTACACCGGCTGCTATGAAACCATTGTAGTTTGTGTTCCTCATTCGCATTGTTCTGTAGGAGATGGACGACTTCTGGTGGACTGCCTCGTACGTGCTCCGATCATTACGTGCTGTCAGGCATTTTGACGGGGTTTTATATCGGGAGGAAACGGCAGCGACGTCTTGACAAGTAAACAAGGTCGTCACACGGGAAACGGATCTGCATCAGAGGGGGCGGGGCCTCGGGAAGATCAACTTTAGTGTATTTGCAAATTTAGTACAAAAATGTACGAACGACCACGGTAAATAGCCCACATAACTAACAGTGTTTGTAACAGTAATTTTTGTAAGCTCGTGACGATAACAGACATAAGAACGAGCCCTTTTTCCAGAAAGACCCAGATGCTTTAGGAGTACTTTTATTGAAATTTTCATCCAGTAAGATCGTTTTTGCTTCTCAAAGGACTCTTGTTTGATATCCTTGTTTGATCTAAAATATTAGTTATTAGATATTCAGTTATTATTCCTTTGTTATTTTTGACAAAAGCAAATCTGCAATAAACACCTTGTTTTTAACTGATTATTTTTGAAAATGTTTTTTGTTTTATTTTAATATAGATTATAAATTATAATTAATTATACATGAATTATACATATTTTTCTATTTACGTTTTAATATATATATATAAAATTCATATACATAATTTATATATATTTATTATAATTATATATACATACATATAAATAAACATAAATATATATATATATATATATATATACATATACACACAACATACAATATATATATATATATATATATATATATATATATATATATATATATATATATATTTATTTATTCCTATATATAGATAAATATTCCTAATATATATATATATTCCTATTTTACAGTATAGGGTTTTACTTTATGCTATTCTCAATTTTTCTCAACGATCATTTGTGATTATGTTATAATAGTTATGATGTTCTTTCGAGGTTTTATTTATTAATAATTTAATGTAAAGTACATTTTATATAGAGAAATGCTATGCTATACTTTATAGAAATTTGAAAATACACAAATGTGGTTGTGAACTATATTATAAAAAAGAATAGAATACCACCATACTATTTTTAATTTCTGTCACGATGAGATAACACGGTGGGCGGGGCCTACGGAAGCCCGTTGGTGACTGACCGAAGTAGGAAGCGGTCTTTCACTGGCTTCTGTGCATGTTTAGCGTTAGCACGTTTTGCTGTTGCGGTTCCATGACTGTGAATATATGATAACGCATGTATAAATCGAACTAAACGCATTTCTAGGTTTTGAACTGACCCGTTTATTGTTCCTTTTTGCTATTCATTGTTCTGTAAGTTCTTGCATAACTAGTCAATGACCAAGGTCAAAAGTTGCTTGACGTGAGGCATTCAACCGGTGTATGTGAGTGATTCGAAATCTATTAACACATGGCCGGGTTAATTAACTTTGAGGACGAGCAGGAGGTCAAGCAGTTTCTGGATAATTTAGGAGTGGAGTACAGCTATCAGTGTCACCGGGAGAAAGACCCTGAAGGTTGGTGAGCGCTGTCCCTCTCGTCCTGGTGCTGAACTGCCTTCACAGCAGGACCATACCTTTGTTTCTTCTGTTTACTAGGGTGTCAGAGGCTAGCAGACTACTTGGAGGGTGTGAAGAAGAACTATGAGTCCACAGCCCAGGTTCTCAAGCACAACTGCGAGGTGAATGGCCATGGAGAAAGCTGCTATAAGCTCGGGGCTTACCATGTCACCGGCAAAGGTAAAGTCAGTAGAAGTTAAGAATATATTATTAATAAATTTATGCTGAATAAAAACGTTTATTCATACGCTTGTTGTACGATTGCCCAAAGAAAGTCACATTTTTAGAAATTCTAATTGCATAATTGACTTTCTTTCATTATTTTGACTCAATTCTAATAGTAATAATTTAAATATATCTGATATATATAAAGTCATTAATCATAAAAAATGAAAAAATAATATCAGTATTGCAAATATTCCAAAATTCAACCATAAATCAAATATTAATTATATATGAATATAAGTGAATAATATAATATTAATATATAATATATGAAGATTAAATATTAAAATATTATTAATAATGTTAATGTTATAAAATGTTAGTTATGCAGTTCACATTGTAGAACAAACGTCCAAGAATAATTAAATTATGTTCTACCACAGACCTTAATTTACTTCATATATATATATAATATAAAACCCCATAGGAAAATCTCAAGGGAACCAGTGGAGAATTAGTTTTCTGGTGTGGTGTGCAGGAACAGGCACGACAGCTGACGTAATTTCAAACAGTTTAATATTTGAATGACTGGAATACATACAGGATACACCATCGACGATACTTTAACAACGGACAAGGACTGGACTGACACAGAGGGAATATATACACAAGAAACACTGGAGGATAACAAGCAAGGCACAGGTGACGGACATAATGACTAACGAGACACAGCTGACTGAAATGAACTAATGATGGACAAGCACATGGGGAAACAAAACAAAGATCACATGACAGAACTAGACTCAAAACAAGGAACATGTGACAACTGACAGGACTGGGGAAGAAAGAAACACGGATAAACAAAAAAAGACCAGATCGTGACATCTGGGTTGTGACGTCACGACTGTAGCACTCTGTTGGCGACAGCTTCCTCAGCTATATTTTAACTTCTGACAACTTCTTATGACATCAGGTGGTGTGACGGAGTGTTTAAAGACGGCCTACTCCTGCTTCATGAAGGCATGCAACGCCAAAGGGAAGAAGTCAGTGGACGCTTGTCACAATGTAGCACTTCTTGCCCATGACGGGAGAGGTGTGGAGGGGGGTACTGACGCAGTGGTGGCTCGACAGTATTACGAGAAGGCGTGTGAAGGAAGCTTCGCCCCCAGCTGTTTCAACCTGAGCACCCTTTTCATCCAGGGATCTCCAGGGGTGGACAAAAACATGTCTCTGGCTCTAAAGTACGCTCTGCGATCCTGTGAGCTGGGACACGTATGGGGCTGCTCCAATGCCAGCCGCATGTACAAACTGGGCGATGGGACGGAGAAGGATGATCAGAAAGCAGAGGAGCTGAAGAATAGGGCTAGGGAACTCCACGGACAGCAGAAAGAAAGGCAGCTGAAATTTGGGGAGTGAGATAACGTAGTAACAATCACAGTTTTTTTTTAAACCAAAGTCAATTATTCTGCCTTGCTGTTTTGATATCACGGATATAAAAGCAGCATAAACATTGTTAATAAACATGTTGTCTGATACTATTCTGTCATAACTGATTAATGTCTGAGGGAGATTTTACTCATCTAGGTTGATGTTATAAAACTCAGTAGCTTATAATTATTTTACCAGGTGCTGTATGTAAAAAATGACCACTAGATGGCAGCATACTCGAGCTCAATTGAATACGCTAACTGCTCGAAGTGACTTTAGTATTACATGTGCCAAGATTAGAGTTGTTCAATCCCCCATTGCCTTCTTTTTACAGTAATAGATGTATGTGCATCCGCCGCATGTGAACAAAACACCAGTTATCATTGTTTACTGCAATACTATTCAGTGTAATCCAATTCCTGAACTACTGACTCTGATGAACGGTTCTTTTTAGCCAAACAGAAACATTCAGCGCGATCAGAGTCATCTGATTCCCGAAGAAATGATTCTTATAAACAGGTTCTTTTCAGTAAATAAAAAAAAAAACATAGCGAAAAAAATTCTAGTTCTTTTTAGTGAGTCAAAAGAACTAAATGAATTAGCAAATTCTATTAACAGATCTAAAAGCAGCATTAATATTGTATGCATAAAAAAAGCAATTTATACCTTCCTGATGGCAGTACTTTTAAACCGTTTTATGGTGTAAAATGAACGAATGCCTGAATTAAGTTCAGGTTATACGCTTTGTTATTTTGTTAATAGTTTTCTTAAATACATTCATGAATTACTGCAGCCTCTAAAAGGTCTGAAAACTCAAAAGTCTGTGTAAACACCGAGTACTTTTGATATAATTTCTGTTATATCGCTAAAATTTTTTATAATTTGGTAACCGACTCCTTGGGGCAGAAAATTCAATATACAATATTTCCTCCTTAAAAGTTTTCAAAATAATAACTGAAAGAATCGTTCAATCATATATCTCCAGCAGTTATACACATAATGCTCAAGCTGTCTTCACCTCCAATGACACTGCAGCAGCAGCAGACCGAAGCCACGCCCTTTCTCAGCCTGCTCCAATAACATAGCAGCAGCTTCAGATTGAGTAAGTAGCCCCGCCTATTTTGCGCTCTCCTCCAATAACAGCGCAGCAGTAACAGACCGAGCCCGTAGCTCCGCCCGCTGTCGGATCAACGGACACACACCACACACACACACACATACATACTCGCGCATTTGCCGCTCCTGCTGGAACATTACAGGCGCGCGGCTGTTGTTGCTTTACATTGTTTATATTAGTTTGCCGGGCCGTCGCGTGCAGCACGGAGTAAAGGTCGCAGCATCCCCGAGCAGGAGTTAAGCACGGCGCGTGAAGCGGTGAGTTTGACGCCTTTTAGTTGCTGGTAATGCGCAGTGTGCGGTTATGAGCGGGATGTTAGCTAACAGGCTACAGCAGCAGCCTATGATGAAATTAATAGCGACTGGAGCCGCTCTGACCGGCGACATGCTGTTAACGGACCGAGGATGCGACTGTTTAGGAGGGAATTCTTGTGCATGTGTGTGTCATGCGCTGACTGCGAGGAGTTGGCCGACTTTTGCAGGATCAACCCACGGTTCTTCTGATAACAGGCTTCGCTTTTGCGCATGTGGTGTGTGTGTGTAATAATCTGCAGGATTAAGTTTATTCTCGTGGTTGATGGAGGTGGATCACTGCTGGATAACGGTTGTTTGTCTGGAGGGGGTTTCACGTGCCCCCCACCTCATGTTGAATCGGGGTGTGTCACTCACACACATCTTCCAAAATTGGCATATTTTCTGCCAAAATAACATAGTTACCATATTTACAACGTCAGAACTGTCATTGCTCACTCCTGTCAAAACAAAAAGGATAAATAAAATTCTGACACTGTTTTGAACAGATCCCATGATGTTTGTTATGATTTTACAGTAGTTACTGTAGCTGTAGTTGTATTTTGGTTGTCCATGATTGATTTTAAGGCAGTGTGTTTAGAATGTTTTTTTGCAGATCATTTCAAAACAAATAAACAACAACAACAACAAAAAAAATCAGATAAGATACCTCTAATCAAGTGTTCAAGCCGGGTATTGAAACCTATTTGATCATTTAATCTAACTGTAACTGCTAATGCTGTAACAACAGAGCCAAAACTAAATGCGATAATCAACACATGAAAACTGCGTTGTCTGTCGCGTCACAATCAAAGAGCGCGAAAATGCCGTTTATTGTTTGAATTTCGTGATAAAATTGACAATTTGAAAGACTTTTTTTTTTTTTTAATATGAGCAGTAACAAAAGCACGAAGCTCATTGAGCTTCGACTAAAAGATTGATTTTGGAATTTCAGAATCATAATCTTCATCAAAAGTTTGAATCAAATCAACTCAAATCAATTGCGATATTGTCTAGCCAGCCCTAATATGTATTATTTATAAGCGTGTTATAAAAGCATCTAATGCCCAAGATGTCACTATGTTCTGAGCCACAGTGAATGTGTTTCTATGACTATGCTAATAGTTTGTATAAATGTTGCCGGTCAATAGCACTGAATCCATTCGGAATCTTTCAGCAGTAAACTCAGGCTAAAAGACGTTAATTAGATCTGGCTCAGCTCTTATTGATCATATATGGAAATGAGGCACTGTCTGAGTAGAGCACTGTTATATGATGAATTCACCCCAAATCAAAGTCATGTTAAGTAGCCCAAAGCTGTAATGATCAAAAGAGGACATTGGCCTTTAAGTTGTGACTTAATTACTGGGCAGTCCAGGGTGGAGGATTTTGATTGGTTGTTATGATGAACTCAATGTGTGTGGTTCAGGGGCTTGATGCATAAATGCTCTGTTCAAATACTGTGTTGCTGTTAGAAATGTTAATTGCAAATCTTAGTTCAAACATATTTTGCATTCTCAGCATTGCCACTAGGGGCAGTTATTCAGCGACAAAATCTTCTACTTATAAAGAACAGAAAATTGCCGTCTGATGGTGTTGAGGCTTATATAGTTGTTATTATAGTTGGCGCTTTTGTTGTGAGCAGACTTTGAAGAGTTAGTTCACCCTAAAATGAAAATTCTGTCTTTAAATTTTGATTGACAGGCGATCGGACCAATCATAACGCCGAATCCGCCATCTTATCCGACAAAGCCGTCAGGGAGTAGCCTATAGTAGATGAACGTTGGTTAACTTTCTGCGGTTGAAACAACATGCCTACTGATGTATAATCATGTTTATTTGATGCTATAAAGGAACTAGTATGAAGAGATGATCGGTTCACGAGCCGCTTGAAGGATCTGTCTCGACACATTAGGGAGCCACTGTACGGTATTTAGTGTTCAAACTTCTTAAAAAAATTACAATATTTTAAATATGAAACTGTTTCATACGTTTTCAGTGTCCTCTTTGCTCCGCGATATATTTTTCACCGCGTGAGAACATGATGTGTGGCGTGAGAGAGCACGGGTTGTCGGGCATAGCAACAGGGGGCGGGTTTTGCGAAGGCTCAATTGTCGTTTCAAACTCCATAAGACTGTTGGAACACAAATGAAGGTCTTTTTGATGAAATCTAAGAAATGTCTGTCTCTCCATCGACTGCCTTTGCAACGGACACTTCAAAAAGGTCATAAAGAGATCGGAAAACTAGTCCAAACGAAATGAGTGTTTTAGTCCATATTTTCGGAAGAGAATAAGTTGCTTTTTATGATGTAAAGATTTCATTTAGGTTTTTACTCGCATGTAAACATCGATCAGTAAACATAAGCAGAAGGTCTGCCAAACCGGAAGAGGTTTTGTTCTTGTGCGTTATTCATGTTCGGTTGAGCTTCTGCTCATGTTTGCTGATGTTCGCTAGCTCTTGAGTACTTCGGTTTGTTGCCACCACCAAAGTGCAAGAACAGCTTTATCCCTTGCGCGTGTCTTGTTTCTTTTGCAAGGTCTCGCGCATGACACAGCATTCTAAAAACGCGGTGCTTAATTTAAAGGCAGGGTAGGCAATTTCAGAGTGGCTGATAATAGCAAGCTAGCTTTGAAAGATTTAAAAAAAAAAGAACTTTATTCAAAAAATTCGTCTCTCTGTCATTCTCCTGTACTGTGTACGCAATGCAGCGCTTCCAGGTTCTGCGTCAGAACACCAGTTGAGTATTGGCCGACGCCGTTCACCTGATCAGCACGACGTATGCTGATGCAGAAGCTGGCCAATACTGAGCCGGCGTTCTGACGTAGAACCTGGAAGAGCTGAATGTAAACAGCATAGGAAAATGACAGGGGAGAGACACATTTATTGAATAAATTTGTTATTTTGGTTTTGTTTTTTGTGCACGAAAAGTATTTTCATTGCTTCATAACGTTACGGTTGAACCACTGCAGTCATGTGGACTGTTTTAATGATGTCTTTAGTACCTTTCTGGATCTTGAATGTGGCTTTTATGTTGTTTTCAATGGGCGATTAAAAAAAAAAGACCTTGTATTTCATCAAAAATATCTTAATTTGTGTTCCGAAGAAGAACGAAGGTCTTAAGGGTGTGGAACGTCATGAGGGTGAAATTTCATTTTTGCGTGAACTAACCCTTTAAATGACCTCATGTCTCAAAGCACATATAACATTACGATAATAATTGATGCAACCAATTTACAGAGCTCCGATCATCTGCCTGCTGCAGTTGATAGTGTTGCCATTGAAACGTATGAATCCAAGTCTGAAGATGTGAACAGCTCCGGGTAGAACATTACAGGTTGCCAGCTACGTTAATCTAAATTACGGTTACACATAAGCTCTGTGTTTTGGTTCGGAAGGAACCGTGAAAGGCGGCTGCTGTTTGTTTGTGGCACTCTGTGACTGTCTGTCTACAAATCTGTATAGCCTCATTGAACGCGCTGATGACGGGTGATGTCTGTGTGAACAGGGCGCACTGAGGTATGGACATGCATACGCTGACAGGCATTTGGACAAAATGCAATGATTGTACGAACATTTATTTTGTCCTCAGACTTCTACAGGAGATGTATGAACCTATTTTTAAATTATTTATACCACTTCTATCATTGATTGCTATCAGGATGAAGAGAGTTTTAACCAGAATAACAAAAAGTGTTTTTGAAAAAAGTTCAACTCTCTAGACCTTGCACCTTTTTCATACCACTGTTCTCGTGATTTTTAAGAGCAAAAACAGGTTCTGTGTGAACTGGCACTATAATGTGACCATGGTTTGCAATGCTTTTGCCAAACACCTGCTTAGAGTGTGTCTACTCTAAAGAAGTATAAATGTCTTTGAGTCCCTCAGATCACAAATATGCAAAGGTTCAATTTCCTTTGTTAAATGTAGCTTTGGTTTAATGAAGCGAGTTAAAGTTAAAGCGAGCATCTGCTATCGCTTTAATCCCCATAAACACTCTCACTCTGTTGGTTTCCTTCTCTCTTTCTGTATGTCTGAGCGCTTCCTGTCTCTAAATAAGAAAGCTTTGTCCTTTTCAAACTACTGCAAGGCAGATCCTGGTGCTGCTTAGAACTGAAACTCTGCTCCAGTGCAGCTGTTTCTTATGGCTGCACAGGTGGGATTCCTTTCTCTCTGTCTGTTGATCTCCACCTTCACTTCAGACTTCACTTTGTTTCCAGGTCTCTATGTTATGTTATTGTTTATTATTATTATTATTATTTTTTTTTTTTTTGTAGTAGTAGAAGTATTTTAATTTTCCTGTCTGTTGGCATAGAATATTTGATTGTAGTAATACGTTTTAGATTAGTTTTACCATTTTTTTTTTTAGCACTAATTTAAATAATTTTAGTAAAACTTTTTAAAGACCCGAGAGCACTATAATAAATGATGGAATACTTATGGCGATTTCCCAATGCATGGCACGACTCTGCTCAGCTTGCTTTACTTTGCTTTTCCACTGCAGTTTAGTACTCAAAGTGTGTGGGATTATAGACTTATCGCTATAATTGCGCCGCTTCTACTGCTGCTCCAAATCCAGTGACGCTGGTAGTGACTATGCTCTCTGACCAATCAGTGATCTGCATTGTTTACACATCACATTTTAGTATCGGTACGGCTCGCTTGGAACCTCACCCGAGGTGGTATTGTTTAAAGTGAGCCGAACCAAGCTGTAACATGCAGTGGAAAAGTGCCATAATATAATTATAATTAGGGATGCACCGAAATGAAATTCTTGGCCAAAGCCGAATAATAATGAAATGCTTGGCCGAAGGCCGAATACCGAATGCAGTGTTTTGCATTTTTTCCATTTATTTTGCCAATTTTTTCACCATTACAATAATTAAATAGTAAAAATTTGCTTTTTACTATTTTGTGTTGCTTTTCAGAGAAATAAATCAAATAACAAAAATATAATTTCAAAATATTTAACACTGAACATTTTTTTAACATTCCAGCAGATATTATACAAACAAAGTACAATATAACTTGAAATGAATAAATTAGTAAAATAAAAAAAAATAAAAATGATTTGGCCATCTTTGAAGCCTATGTTCTTCTTGAATAGCCTATAACTGACTGCTGAAAGAATGTACAGTTGTGTTCAAAATTATTCAACCCCCCAATGCTGTAAATGGTTTTAGAGAATTTAGAGTACATTTGTAATTGAATTCAGAATGAAATCCTACAAGGACTTCTTAAAGAAGCATATGCAACTAAAATGACATCAATTGGTTTTGTAATACAGTAGTAAATGTTTCTTTTGTGAATTCTTCATTGACACAATTATTCAACCCCTTAAAGACTACCACTCTGAAGAACAGAGGTCCATTGAAGTGTTTTCAATCAGGTATTGAAAGCACCTGTGGATGTCAGGGAGCAGCAATAAAGCCTAATAAGCACCAATTAGGCAGCTTTAAAATGACTGTGATACTCAGCTCCTTCTAGACATTTACTGGTGTGGTTACAAACATGGTGAAGTCAAGAGAATGGTCCAGGAAGACAAGAGAAGAGGTGATTACTCTTCACAGGAAGTGCAATGGCTATAAGAAGATTGCAAAGATGTTAAACATACCAAGAGACACCATAGGAAGCATCATTCGCAAATTCAAGGCAAAGGGCACTGTTGAAACGCTACCTGGTCGTGGCAGAAAGAAGATGCTGACTTCGACTGCTGTGCGCTACCTGAAGCGTAGAGTGGAGAAAAGTCCCCGTGTGACTGCTGAGGAACTGAGAAAAGATTTGTCAGATGTAGGTACTGAAGTTTCTGCTCAGACAATACGGCGCACCCTGCGTAATGAAGGCCTCCATGCCAGAACTCCCAGGCGCACCCCCTTGCTGTCTCCAAAGAATAAGAAGAGTCGACTGCAGTATGCCAAAAGTCATGTGGACAAACCACAGAAGTTTTGGGATAGTGTTCTGTGGACTGATGAAACAAAATTAGAACTGTTTGGGCCCTTGGATCAACGCTATGTTTGGAGGAGGAAGAACAAGGCCTATGAAGAAAAGAACACCTTACCTACTGTGAAGCATGGCGGGGGGTCAATCATGCTTTGGGGCTGTTTTGCTTCTGCAGGTACTGGGAAGCTTCAGCGTGTGCAAGGTACCATGAATTCTCTTCAGTACCAGGAGATATTGGAGGACAATGTGATGCAGTCCGTCACAAACCTGAGGCTTGGGAGACGTTGGACCTTTCAACAGGACAATGATCCCAAGCATACCTCCAAGTCCACTAGAGCATGGTTGCAGATTAAAGGCTGGAACATTTTGAAATGGCCATCGCAGTCACCAGACTTAAATCCGATTGAGAACCTCTGGTGGGACTTAAAGAAAGCAGTTGCAGTGCGCAAGCCTAAGAATGTGACTGAACTGGAGGCTTTTGCCCATGATGAATGGGCGAAGATACCCGTAGCTCGCTGCAAGACACTTGTGTCAAGCTATGCTTCACGTTTAAAAGCTGTTATAACTGTAAAAGGATGTTGTACTAAGTATTAAGATTGAATGTCACTTGGGGGTTGAATAAAACTGATAATGATGTGAGCAGAGAAAAGACATTTGTGGTTATTTCATTATAAATGTTATGTTATATTTGTCTGACCTACACGTGCCTCTTTGATTTAATTGTAAGCAGGATGACTGAATGATCAAAATCAATGTCAAACCGGCCCAAAACAATCAATTTCAGTGGGGGTTGAATAATTTTGAACACAACTGTAACTCTGTATGTCTACAACAACAAATGTGCATTGAATAGTGCAAAAAAATGTGGATGAACCCACAACAAATAACTGTCCTAGACATAAGCCTACTTCACATATCGCGCCTAATAAAGCCTGTAAAGCGCGGCGCTTCCTCCTTTCGCAAGCGTTCGGGAGCTCGCGCTTCTGTGGCGTCTGTCGTTGCTATGCAACCATGAACTGTGGTTTCTGACGATGAGAAAGTTTCAGCAAGGGATAAATTGATTTTTAGCCCTTGCTTTAGCTTTACTACTAGATATATTTATGGAGATGAGACATAACAACCCCCCTGTACAGCTATGATCAGCTGTTCGGCTGAGATTTCCATGTTTTGTTACGGAAAGGTCGAAGATGATCGGTTGGTTCTTGTCACATGACCTGCGGTGCGCTTGTGGCGTTCTGAAAAGTTGAGATGTTTTTCATCTCGCCGCGGCACAGGCGCGCTTGGAAAAAACAGGCGCGCCGCACCGCATGCGCGTCCCTTCCGTTTTGCGCGCGGTTACCGCGCGCCCACATAAGATATAAAGAATATGCGCGTGGAAAAGACGCGATATGTGAACGTTAAAACATCATTAAAAACGTCATTGTTCGGCAAAATTTATTCGGCCTTTTTACTTATTCGGTTGCCGAACATTCGGTGCATCCCTAATTATAATACTTTAGTAAAGGACTAAATTATTAATTTTAAAATGAATATTTACATTTACATTTAATCACTTAGCAGACGCTTTTATCCAAAGCAACTTGCAAGGGGAGCTATTAGGGGTTAGGTTTCTTGCTCAAGGGCACTTTAGTCATGGTATCGAAGGTGGAGAGAGTGCTGTTAATTCCCAATCCCCACTTTCAATTCCTGTCGGCGTGGGAATCGAACCAGCAACCTTCAGGTTACAAGCCCGAATTACTGAATTACTAAATTCACTACATCATCACATCAAATTCACTTTGACATTCACAAATATGAATCATTAAGTTTTTAGTGTTGTTTTAACCCCCCCCCCAAATAGTTAAAATTTGAAAAGTGCTTGTGACTAAACCTTGTAGTTCCATTGGCTGCTCAAACTCAACTGCTCAGTCAAACCTCGTAACTCCACCCGCTTCGATTTTGAGTGCTGCAAGCAGTTGGGACCAAAAAACTGTTTTTTGAATAAGCACAGCATTTTCTTTACTGAAGGGAAAAATTGTAATATATATATATATGTGTGTGTGTGTGTGTATATATGTATGTGTATATATATTTTTATATATTTTATATATGTATGTATGTGTGTGTGTGTGTATATACATACTTGCAACCTTTTTTGAAGTATCGCTGCGGCCTCTTCTATAAGACTGAATACTTGAAAGTGGTTCACCAAGTTGGAAAAAAATATCCTTTTGGTCAGATCTACTCCTAAATGAACTCAATCTCTATTGACGTGTCTTGTGCGGATGCGAGGCCCATCTGGCCCTGTCCTTTCTGCTTTACAAAGAAACGCGATTTGTTCACAGATTACATTTGTGAAAAGGGACCCCTTCCCTAGTCCACACGGGCCTACCTTTCATCTGTGTGTGTGTGTGTGAGGATTATTGGTCCTGTTCTGCTTTGCTTCCCTACTCAAATAACAGGGGTTTTCTGAAACTCAAGATGACCCTTGCAGGATGGGCGTGTGTGCAGTCGCTCACTTGAATGAGGCCTTGTGTTTACATTTTGTCCGTAGGTGATTCCGTAATATGCGTACATCGCTCTTCTTTGCATGTGTCTCGTGTTAGAACGCCACATAATGGTGTGTGTTGTTGAGAGAGCCAGAAAGGATGTGTATTTTAAGCTACAGGGCCATTTGAAGGCTTTTTCCTAACATCTGTTGTGTTCGCAGGCACATGCATCTGTCTCTGTGGCTATTTGCGCTTCTGTTCTCGGTCATGGAGTCTGAGGTTAAGCAGGGAGACTCTTTAATTAGTCTAATGATGAGGGTACTCTCTAGTCATTACGGTTGCTGTTTTATTAGCCTGTCGCATCCCAGGCTCCCTGTAACTTAAGCATTGACCAGCGTTTTCACATGACGTTGTTTATTGCATTACTGCAGTGATTAATAAGTAGTCCACAAATGGCTGCCGTTTACATTTTCATCTGACAGTAAAATTGGCTTTTGTAAGGCTGCGCATTACTGCAAATGTGTAATTTAGAGGACTGTTCCGAGACCTGTAGTTATGTTACTGTGAGGCTAACAGATTATAGAAGTTCCTCCTTGAGTGCTTTTTACTGTGGTTTCAAAGGAAACGTGGGATAATATGTTTGTAGGAGTGAACAGCTGTACAATTTTTATGGTATAGTGAAGCTATAGAATAGCCAGATCGACTTATACTTTTGCAAATATTAAGAGGAGTACCACATCTCACAATGTAATGTACTCAATCTTTCATTGCCTTTAGGGAAAAAAAAAATTTCAGGTTAATAATGTTGAATAATTATAATGCTATTTAAGAATATTACTGATTTTACTAGAGATCGACCGGCCATCAATCGAAACTGGTTTTTACTCCAAACACACGTTTGGTAAACCAGATGATTTTTTGTTTTATTTCGGCTGATCTCTTTTCTGGACTTGTACACACACTGCATTTTCCAAAATGTCGTGTGATGGTATTTTCTTGTCTTCTGTTCTATTAAAGTATTGTTTATAAGAGCAGCACTGCTTTTTTCCCTCGATTTGCTAAATTGTGAACACAATTTACTATTTCGTTCCCTCGATTTGCTAAATCGTGCTCACTGGTTATTTAAGATGATATGCTGCATCTCAGTTCAACTACTTACAGGCTGTTCACACAGATTACGTTTTTGCTGTTAAAAATGCTGGTGAAGGTCAGTAGAACGAAAAAAAGTAAGTTCCAGAGACGGATTTTTGAACGCCGCGTTATTGTGCGAACTGCTGCAAAAAGACGTGAGCGCAATGTCCATCTAGCTCTCTTTTACATAGAAAAACAATGGAAAAGTACTACAATGGAATTGAAAAACATACTCTGTGTGAGCGGCCTCTTATACTAAAAGCATTGCGAAGAAAAGATATATTTTTGAGTGTATATCAGGAGAGTAGACATGTTTTGCGATATACTACCATGCAATCATTTCATCTTTAATGGACCACACTGTCACGTACAGCAGTTATGTGCATCCTGTCAATCATTTTGTCATATTTAAATGAAAGATGATTGATTGTGACGCTGCAATAGATTATTGGTCTGCTCATCTATTCCACACTGTTCAGTAGTGCTAATGGTCTTTTTTGGGTAGCAACAATCATCACCGTCTATTGTATAACAGCTGATTTTTTTGTAACAGAACCCTCCAAAACACGCAGGCTTTCATTCTTGTTTCTCGATTGATGGGCTGTAAGCAGTTTCCAGGGTAACGTGAGTGCCAGTCATGCAGTTGGCCCACAGAGGAAGTGAGAGGTGATGAGGACTGTCAAGAATGTCTTGTCTGTCTGCCACAGTAGCGGGTGAGACTAGTTACTAGGGGCCCATATAACCTCACAAAACACTTTCACGCTCATCTCAGAGCTTCTTTGTTTCATGTTTGTCATGGAATTTTACCTTGTCATCTGTTTTTTACATTACAACTTTAAGGCCTGTCCACGTAGAATGTTGCCTGAAATGATATAAACAAAATTATAAACAATTTTTTTAAAGCAGTTAAATGAATCACTTTTAATATTTGAATGTTGTTAAGCTAATGGTACTTTAATAAGCGTAAAATACAAAGCACAAATATCATGTAAAATATTGAAATTTTTATTGACGCTATTCTGTTTGAAATGTTAGCTTGTCGCTAAGCTAACATACTCAGAGTATAAAACACACAGGACAAATATTGTAAAATAGTAAATGTTTTCTCTGAATATTTTATTATTAGTTTTCTATTACAAATGTTAGCAGGTCATTAAGCTAACGGTACTTTTATAAGCATAAAATACACATTTAACTTTTTATTGATACTTTTCTGTGTAAATATTAGCATGTTGCTAAGCTAATAATACATTAATAAGCATAAAATAAACAGCCTAAACATTGTTCAAATACATTTTTACATTGAACTTTATTACAAAATTGTATTTTGTTTCAAATTTGAGCATTTTGCTAAAACATTTAATAAGCATTAAATACACAGCAGAAATGTTATGTAAAATTATAAACTTTTATTGATACTTTTAGCATGTCACTAAGCAAACATTCTAATAAGCACATGTCACAAATATTGTGTAAAATGATACATTTTTACATTAAACTGCCTTTTCTGTATTAAAATTTATTCATTTAGAAAACGGTTTTCAAAAATGACTTACAAATGAGAAACGTCACAAAAAAAAAATTCACGTTGGTAGCCAACAATATTCATAGCATACAACGCAAGGTTTAATAGAAAGCAAGATATGGAAACAAGCTAGAGCAAAAAAAGAAGAGAGAGAAGAATTTGATTTATATTTTCAATTCTTTGCTTCTTTGTGAAGGAACATAAAATGCTGCCTTAATATTTGAGTTAATGGAATATGTTACAAACGAAGTAAGAGGCTTTCGAGTCGAGAGAGCCGCACATTTGGTTTTGGAACAGAGCAAAAGTCTGAATTCTCTTCCCTGTAGATCATCAGTTTAGTTCAAATCTGTCCTACCAGAAACTGAGTTTAAATTATGACCTATGGACTGATGACGGCGTCACTCAAGCAGCTGTTGACGGCACATTCACATGGTCCCCTGAGATTGACCTCAAGCGCTGCTAACATTAGTTGGCTGTACCTTTCATTTGTTTGTTCATTCAAGAGAGCACTTACAATGGCATGTGTTGGTGCAATTTATCTATAACCTTTCATCTACTTTTTGGTCACCTTGTATGGTCAGTTTGCACGCATGTGAGAGAGAGGAAGAGCGTGTACTTGTGATCCTTGTTTGGTTATGTGTGGGAACTTGTCTCTTTCGTATCGTCCTCTCTTGGGATGGTTTTGTTTTAGGATCTAGATTGTCCGTGACCCAATCAACCCGTAACTGGGTTTGATGCACCCTACAATTTAGTGTTGTGTGTGTGTGTGTGTGTGTGTCTGTGGTTGTGTGGGAAAGACAACTGGTTATGATGTTGATGGCGTCAGCTGAAGAGGGTGATTATGTGCAGATGTTGCATGACACTTTGTTAGATGGGCCAATAAGTGTCCATGATAAAGAAACGGAAAAATCTTTTGAAAATCTAGTTTCACATGCCAAGAACTGTAATATACTACAATATTTTGGAAATGTAGTCCACAACAGGACAACCTAAACTAAATGTGGCATGTTATTAAAGGGTTAAATGATCAGATATTAAAAAAGGCTTATTGACACAGTCATGAAAGTTCATCGATATCATTTTTCATAATTTGATAAAACAAAAATTGTTTCTGCATGTTAGTCACACCACATGACTTTGATTTGTCTGACAAAAATAATAAGCATTGAAGCAGTTTTGTTTTCTGAAAGTGTAAATTTTCACTAAAACATTTTTCAATAATTTAATGATTTTAATAAAACTTTTATCGGCATTATAATATTCTGACATTTTTGACCACTTCTCCCCAAAAATATTAAAATATACTTTTAATTCAGAAATTAATTGCATACACATCATGATATGTATATAAACGTGCATATTCTAAATGTATTTTTATAAATGTATATTGTTTGTGGAAGCCGTAGGACCATTGGATTCATCCAATCTTTATATTTTGTCTGAATGAAATATGTCCTACCTGTCTGTCAACATATTTTTACATATGTTTTATCGCACAACAAGAAAAATAACATTGAACTTGAATGCGATTATCTTACGCGATTCTTAGTGCGATTATTTTTATGCACAGCTTGTCAATGAAGTACGGCTCCAAATGCTAATCCATCTGAAAGCACTGCGAGTTTGAGTCGCTTATAATGTACATTTGAATAAGCAACGCGCATCAAACATCTTTCCAGACATGAGACGCATTTATTGGCATCTTGTCCAACAAAAGAAACCATTTAATAAAATGTTTTTACTCCAACCTCACTTCATAACAACAACATTCTGTGAAATGAGATTTCTTACACAGTATAAAGCAGTCGTGTGTTTATTATTCATGTTTAATCCTCTGTTTATTCAGCTACAGCGATATGACGCGTGTTATCTTCAGCTGCAGGGCGTATTTTGAGTTTCTGTGCAAAAGCGCCTAAGCATTTACCACTGACAAGCTGCCCATTAAACAGTCGTTGCCAAATCACGTGCGATTTAATCGCGATAAATCGTGCAGCCCTAGTGTTTACATTCCCTTGCACGCCCTGTTCACGCAAACATCATTCATCATCAGCGCGTTTCATGCTATGCAGAGTTTATACAGACAGAGGTCAGTCACGAGCACCGCAAACAGCAGCCACCTTTCACAGTTCGTACCCGATCAAAACAACGAGCTTATGCTGCGTTCACGCCACTACTATCGTAATTAAGAGATGTCAACCCGTGACGTTCTACCCGGAGCTGTTCAGATCCTCAGACTCAGAATTCAGCGTTTCCATGTTCACAGTATCAACACCGAAACAGCAGTCGGGTACAAGCTCTCTAGTTGTTTGCATTTGGTATTGTTGTAATGTTATGTGCTTTAAGACAGGTAGTTTTAACGCCGTCTCTTGTGATGCTTTGCGAAGAGCAGCTGTGTGTGTGCGCGCTCATGTGTTTTGGAGGAGGCGTGGCTTTGGACAGCGATTTGCAGGGAAGGTGGGATCGTATGCTTTCAATGCCAGCAGGCTTACGTTAGCATTTTCTAGATCACCTATTGCACCTTTAATGGAGACAGACAAAAATGTGCACAATTTTATGAAATCTAATTTAGTGAAAATAAAAGTGCAAGTAGTGCTAGCGTGAAATCTGGTGACATGTTAATAAAAAACAATTACAAATTATTTGTGCTCTTCTAAAGTACATTCATGAAAAACAATTTGTAGAAAATAAATATACTATACTATATTTTTTTTATATATATATATATATATATATATATATATATATATATATATAAAAATTTAAAAAAATTCACTGGATTTTAATTGGCAAAAACTTAAGAGATCATTATTACAGTGATTATTATGTTATGTTTCTAGCATGTTTTATGTTTGTAAACGGTTCTTTTAACCCTAAAAGATGAGTGTGTAGCTTTTCATGTCTTAAACAACCATGTAGGAAGACAAGATCTTGACGAAAAACTGATGCATCTCTTAATGGAAATGACATCACAACATTTATTTCCATCAATTGGTGCATCAGTTTTTGTTGAAGATCTTGTATTGATAATGCAAGAGGTGAGCACTCTGTAAAGTCTCCTCCAGCACAATCCATAGACTTACATTGAGGTTAAGGTCTGGACAGTTCATGTGTCAAATTGATTCTTCATGCTGAACAATTTTTTCATAATTTTAACCCTGTTGAATATTGGCATTTTCATCCAGGAATATGACCATGATTTGTCTTCCTATACATGCATAAATATATGTATATATATATCTGTGCAGAATGCAGTTTTGTTGACCTATATCTGAAGCACCAAGTGAAAGAGATGGATTAAAAGAGAGCAGTGAATGGCTATTTACAAGAAGGCTGTGCTGAATTTCATTAATTTAGGTCAAGGCCACCAAAACTGGTGCTTACTGACTGCAGAGATTGTGTCTCATTGCCTTACAGTCATGGCCAACATCAACATCAACATGCAAGTTTCTCTTTCAGCTCTGAAACAAGATGTTTAGCGATCACATGACTTAACACTTGAGCACAAACCATGTCACAGTTGAGCAAGCTTGTGAGAGCGAGCTTCCCCTCTCTTACCGCACAAACACATGTGCTCGCTTACAGCTGCGTGGGGTGTTTATTTTGGCGTACACTTCAGTAGAATGGGAGTGCCTGTAACAGGAGGGTTGCTCTTTCTTGTTCTTACTCACACCCAAAGACATATCAACTTTGGTTCACTCGTCGTCTTTCCTACATGTAAAAAAACACCTTTTGCATTGGAGAAACCTCAGTACATAGCCTGTTATTAACATGCAATATTGGTGCCGTTTGTCTTGCGTTTTTTTTTTTTTTTTTTTTGCAGAAGTAGGTCTCTTCTGTTGTGCATAATGATAGGGATAGTCCCAGCTGACGTACCCACAGACTGCACATGGATTGTCATGAACTATTTGATGCATGAATATTGTGAAACTGCAGGCTCCAATCTAATTGGCTAACTTTGATATTGATTGGAATCAAAGTGAACATTTTCATCAGTCTAGGGACTATTAATAACCCATTTGATAGTAATCTGTCAATTATTTCTTTGATTAATCGCACAAAATAAGCCCCCAAATCAGATAGATGGATAGATAGATAGATAGGGGTGTGAGCCGTTTGGGTCAAATATCAACTGTGTTTCACTTACTGCTACTTTAAATAATGTATGAATAGCATGAGTTTGAAAACACTGCTTTCAGGACAACCTTATATTCTGCTTTTTTATTTCAATTTATATGACATTCACTTCACTAGTGACTATTTTGAGCTGTGATGTTAAAGGTAGCAGTCATGGAGTAATATAATAAGTCCATTTGACACTTTTAAAAGCCTCTGGAAATGAGTAGCAGTCTTGTCTTGTTGACCCTTTGCTGAGAGTTTGATTGACAGGCGATCTAGCCAATCATAACCCCGAATTTGCCATTTTGTCGGACAAAGCAGTCAAGGGAGTTGGTAGATTAGTGTTGGTGAATTTGAACTTGGAAAAATTGTGTGCACTCACGTCTTTCTGGGCTTGAAACAACATTCCTTCTGATGTCCATTCATGTTTATTTGATGCTATAAATGAACTACTATGAAGAGATGATCGGTTCACGAGCCGCTTGAAGGAGCTACAGCGATCTGTCACGACACATTAAAGAGACACTACACGCTATTTATTGTTTAAACTTCTTTAATTTTTGAAATTTGAAACTTTGTGCGGTGTGAGAGCGGCATTGCTTTTTGGACATAGCAACAGTAACTAAAGGGGGCGGGGATTTGCGAACGGTCAATTCTGTTTATTCTTCCAAATATATACACTTATGTCTAAATGATATACAGTAAATTTGGCCCATGTAAAGCTGTATTTTGCAGAGTCTTAGAGTCAGACAGTGTGTTAGCCTGTGGGTAAGTCACAGCTCTCTCCCATGAGCCTTTGCTGTCCGCCATATGGAGATGATGAACTTGCACTGTCCTTGTGCTCATGTTTCCTCCATTCTTCTCTCTTTTTTGCTGTCTTTCATCTTCTTCGTTCTTCTCTCTCGTAGTCTAATCTCCTTCCTTTAATCTAATTTTGTTGTAATTTTTCTGGTTTCTACTGTTTGTTTGTGACTTAGCTTGTATAAATCTCTTCCTCCCTTTCTTTTTCTCTTTCTCAGGCAGATTATCTTCCAATCTGTTCACCTGTATTCAGTCCGCTGCGCTTAATGCAATCAACTGCTCGCTCTCTCTCTCTCTCTCTCTCTCTCTCTCTCTCTCTCTCTCTCTCTCTCTCTCTCTCTCTCTCTCTCTCTCTCTCTCTCTCTCTCTCTCTCTCTCTCTCTCTCTCTCTCTCTCTCTCTCTCTCTCTCTCTCTCTCTCTCTCTCTCTCTCTCTCTCTCTCTCTCTCTCTCTGTGTGTGAGAGAGAGAAATTAGTCTTCTGTGTTGGGTTCTTCACACATTGCCATCAGAGAAATGTGCAGTTCATTAGGCCACCTCAGTTTACTGCCAGAACACTCACACACAAGTTTGCAACACAGGATTGTGGGTAACACCCAGTGTAAGGTCTCTGAACTCAGAATTTCCTCCATGGTCCTCATAACAATCACATCCTCTCTGCGGATCTCACATCACCACAGAAGTTTTGTATTAAGGTACTGATTGCTTCTTAATTCGCATTCTCTACCTAGTAAATATATATTTTGCTGGGAAAGTATGTACTTTACTTGTAGCATGTAATATCATAAAATGCATCTTTATACCATGCACATTCCACATCAGTGTTGAAACTTTGCAGTCATGTTCATGAACTTAATGAGAAAGTCACAGCATTTCAAGAAAGACATTACTGGTTAACCAAAATTTCTGACAACTCAAAATCAGAATGGGTCCAATTCACAGGCAACATAAAATAAAGTTTGATGCAATATAATAACCTTGTTCTATTCTATTGTTGTTTTACATCTAACTTTTTTTTTATGTTACTGCTCGTTGCAGTAATTTGAATAAAATCTTGTGTGTTTTTGTTTGCGTAATCGACTTTTGTTTTTAGTGTCGAATAGTCTTGCACATCCCTAGTAAATTACATGCAGGTATTTTTTAAAATATAACTACGATGTAAAAATATGTAAAACAAGTGCATTGTATCAAATTATTAATTTAAATGTAAGTACATAGTTGCCACTTAATAAAAAGTGGGACCCAATTTGCCATGTTGTCATTTTCATGTATCTTGCCAGCACTTCATTGCCATTCACAAATCCTCTCCAGTGACCACATGGGATAGTAATTGGATGCACACTTCAGAATCTCTGTGGAAGCAGTAGGCGATGCTTGTACTTTTTGCCTACCATTTATAAATACTGTAGGTCAAGGGTTCTCAACTCTGGCCCTCGAGGTCCACTCTAGAGTTTTGTTCCATTCTTGATCAAAATGAAAACTTGCTTGTGCAAGTGTGTTTGATTAGAGTTGGAGGAAAACTCTGCAGGAAAGTGGACCTCAAGGGCCAGAGTTGATTTAGCTGTTATAGGCCATTTCACAACTGGAAAATGACGTGTTTGTTGGGCTTTTTTTCAGATCAGTCCATTATTCCTTTTGCTCTCCACTTGTTTTCATCTAGTGCACATGTTGAATTGCCGTTTCTTGGGTCTTGGATTGTCTGAGAAGTGACATGCTGTTATCTGGTAACTATTGCGGTTGGTCAGTGTCTGTCAGAGCAGTGTGAATTATCTTTAGTAACCTGGACGTACTCTTTTCACTCACTTACTTGCTTTATAGTAGGCAGTAGGAAGTAGGCACATTTGGACACAAAACATGTGTGCTGCTTTCCATGTGCATTTTGGGAAAGGTTTAAAAAAAAAAGTCTCCCTCTGTCTTTCTGTCCCTTGTTGAGTCTGATTTTATGCGTCATTAACAACTTCACATCCTCCATTGGTTCCAAAGCGATGGGAAGATGGGAAATGTCTTGTATCCGTCTTTCTCTTCTTTATCTTCTTCACCTCACAATGGCCTTTCATGTCCACTGTGTTTTGCTGTCAGGCGTTTTCCGGTTGTTCCTCTGGGGCTTTTAGTTGGCTTCTGCCTGGACACGTCGCTCAGAGCCTCAGGCGTCTGCCCAAACAAGTCAAACGCACGCACACGCTGGAGGGGTGTGGGGCGGACCTGGGGTTACCCATTATCTGTCCTGCCGAGAGATTCAAATGCTTTGAGCGAGTCTTTGTCCTATCTGGGAGTGTACGGGTTGTGAACGTGCACAAGCAGGCAGAGAACAATGTCTTTTCTATATTTAGGAAGTTCAAATCAATGTTTTGAGGCTGTAACACATCCTGTCCAAGTCTGTCAAGCAGTTGGTTTTTGACGATTTTATCTGTCTTTGTGTGACACGTGCATGACGACTGCCTTAAACGTGGTTTGAAGACATAAGAGCGAGTACTCTCAAAGGGGGGAGGTAGAAGAACAAGAGAGGTGGAGAACTGAGGAGGAGTGTGGGGTGAAGAAATGATACAGCTGTTTGTTTAGCCACAGCTGTTGTTCTTCACTCACACACACACACACAGACAATGGAACATTGTTCTGTGACCATCAGATTGAGAGGGAAAAAGACAAAAGTATTGAAGGGTGAAAATATAATGGTTGCTCTAATGAATAGAGTGCATCACAGATGTTTTAAAACTGAAGTGATGATGGCTTCATTTGAATTGGGTCGGTAAAGGTCACATTTACAAATGCCCACTCAAGTAGGGATCTGCACGTCCAGAAGTTTAGCATGAGTGGGGCTGCACGATAAATCACAATTAAATAGCATTAAACCAATTTGGCTGCAATTATTTTTTTATGCGCAGCTTGTCAGTGAAGCACGGCTCTGTGATCAGTAGTAAATAGAGTTTAGATTCTCTGGCTGAGCCCGCGGGCCGGGTCGGGTCGATATTTCCCGCCACTATCCTTGGACCGGGCCAGTCCCTTTGATCAAGCACTGGTGTTTTTTTAAAAAAAAATCATTACTTTAGCCCAATTATATATATTTACTTAGCGAATATATATGTATTCGCTAAGTAAATACTATAACTAAGTAATATGCGAACAAGTTAGACTAGTTAAAAAAAAATACTAAATGCAGTCACGTGTCATTCGCAGCGGCTGCGTCTCCTCCACTTGCAGTTTCACACGAATCACACCGGGCAGCTGTATTGTGTAGCGTAAGTGCAACATGGAGCTCCAAGAAATAAAGAAAAAAAATAAAAACAGGGGAATTAACTTTGTGAAAGTTTGGAGGAAATTAATAGATAATTGCGCAACCAGGCCAGATTGTTTCAGGTATCCTTGCAAAAGGTCTGAAGATCGAATTTGATCTTCCCCAGGGTCAAGACATTAGGGTTTGATTTGGTAGCCTACTGCCCAGAGAAAGCGTCGGTGTGTTTATGCGCTATAGCCTACAAATAAACTTGATGCGCCTGAAGTCTAATAACAAATGGCCTACAAACTGTGCTAAATAAAATTTCAAGTAAAAAGTATATCTGTCCTACAAAGTTTTTTCTACTTTACCACAGCAAAGGATGTGAATAAGTAGCCTAATAGACTTAATTATAAGAAACGTTTATAATCCCCTGCGAAAATAGGTGGGATGCAAGTGAAGATTTGGAAGGGGAAAAAAACGTAAATAACGGCCCACGTATTAAAAAAAAAATGGTCGGGTGTAAATCGGGCTCATAATTGCAGTAAATGTGTCGGGCCGGGCCGGGCTCGGACACAACAAACAAAATCTTTTCAAATATGAGAAGCATTTATGAACCTCTTGTCCAACAAAAACAACATTTAATAACATGTTTTTACTCAACTCTTCATAACATAAGTGTTTGAAAACATCCTTCTATGAGAAAATGGCACACAACAAAGCTGCTTGGTTTGAAAGTTTGAGTTCAGTGCGAGCTTCGTGCATCTCTACGCTATTGACAATGGACAATGTACCTTCTTATACCGGTGAAATTTCACTGAAATATTGCTATAGTGACTGGATCTTGTAACCACCCAGAACAGACTAGCGATACCCTAAATATCCAGAACTATCTAGCACAGTAATGGTGTGTTTTTTCTGTAACACACACTCCTTTGCCCTAGTGACCTCTGATAGAGCAAACAGATTTGGGTCACTGAGAGTTTGCGTTCCTCTCCACTGAACTACAATGTTGAAGAGAATTCACAAGTGGTGGAGACAGACAAGATCCACAACCATACACTTCCTGAGGAAGCCCCTCACTTCGGAAGACCCTCATTGAACAACATGCAATTTCATGTAAAACAGTCTCGAAATTGCTTTTTCTGTCTGCACATATTGTATAAAATATGCCTGACTTCAGTTGCTTTCGACAGTGTGAGGTATGATCTATAATTTTGCCATAAAACCTAAAGCTAAAATGTAAGGGTGCCTCAATTGATCGGGTGCCGATCGCTATCGGCCGATAATAGCTTCGTGGTCTCGATTAAGAGCTTATCAGATGATGCAAAACTTTCTATGCGCTGCTGAAATTGCTTCACTACATTTCCCGGTCTGGAGGTCAACCAGGTGTCTGAAAAGGACAATAAATTTGCTGCAATGTCTTTGTGGAGAGTGGAGACATTGCAAAGATGGCAACTCGTACCTGGCATTGAGATGTATTTTGGTCAGTCAGATCACAAGGGGATGACGCTAAATACAGATGTGAATGGGGTGTAAAAGGTTTTGAGCTTGTCCACTTTTGACCACTTCCAGAGGTAGTCGAAAACGTATTGGACTGGATGCTTTCGTTGTGCAAAAGATCACCTGCTGACCTATAAACATTATGCGACGTGTTCAAGCCAACAAGTTTGGTTTGAAGGTGGGAAATGTGTTTTCCCGTTGTCTCCGGTCGAGTTCATATGTAAATTGCGCTAGCAAACTTTGTCCATTCTCTGTCCATTTACCCCACCCATGGACCCTCCCCTTGAACAAATCAGGACAGAAGTGGTTGAAAGTTGACAAAAGAGACTGATTAAAACACCAGGTGTAAACTGGTATGTGTCTCCCTTTCCTAAAAGCCCAAACTTAAAATTCAATGTGATCAATGATCGCAACAAAATATCCTGATTGGAACATCCTTACTAAAGTGTGCAATTTCTGCAACACTAGCATCATTAAAAAAATTATTAATTAAACACTCCCATATCTTTCATTGGTCAGCCAAAGAAATACTTCCACCAGTGGTTGAAGCAATTTTGCTGTGTCACACCGAGTCTACAACAGATACAACAATGCAATAAGATTCCAGCGACAAGCAATTTGTCTGTCCACACCAGACAAGACACATCAATCAGAAATGTCAACCAATCACAAAAGCATGTGAACAGGGTTTCTCAGAGGGTGCATTGCTGACTTGAAACGAAATGTATGCATTAGGGGTGGGCAATGTGACCAAAATCTTATATGATAAGAGTAATTTTACATCACAAAAACTATATATATATCACAATAAGGTTATGATATCAAAATGTTTCATGCCATTGAAATTTCATAATTCTTCTCACCATTTTCAATATTTAAGAAATTAATACTAGCTAAAAAAAAAAACCTCTCAGGCTTAAATAAACAGTGATCTAAAGAAAGAGCAAAGAAAACACAGGCACAAATACAATAGACCTACCTGAAAAGCACTAGAAAGCGCTAGAAATACTACATAAAATGTATAAAAAACAATGTATAGTCTTTACTGTGCAAATTAACTATTAATTTATTCTTATTAAAGTTACAAAAGTGAGCAGGCAGATATTTTCTCTCTTTTTGTTGTTTGATTAATGACAGCAGGTAAATTTGGATGCTGTCCCTTTAAGACTGACTGCTCTGATCCATTATACTCAAGCCTTGTCTTTCTCAACTGTACCTTCACTTACTTATACATAGCAAATAGGTGGTCACTTTAATGTATTTAATCGTTCAAGCCGAAGTAGGTGGCAAAAAGCACTCCGTTCAGTCCTCAAACTGATATTCAAACTCAAATAATTTTAATATTTTACAAAACACATAAGTACATGAAATAATCAATGAGCTGTAAGCCATGATGTCACAAATATAGGGACCATTCCTAAAATAGAATCCCCTTTTGCCTGTTGTGTATTGCCATTGTACCTGTTCAGGAAAAAAACTGACTTGGTAAAGATACTTTTTATTGTGTATTAGCGTCCGGTTAGTACACGTCAAGCTGGTCGGGATGTTCAAATAAACATATTTTGCCACAGAGCAACTTTAATGAAATAATTAATAGATTTAATTTGTAATTAATTGAGTTAGTGTTTTACACGTGTTTTAATCTAAAAAGCATAAACATAACAGACACAAATGAGATTACATTGAACATTTTTGGTTCAATATTTTTGAATATGAAATGTTTTAATTTACAGTTTACTTCTCTTGTATCATGCACCATCTTGGATTTCAGAAAGTTTTGATGTAGGCAGGCTTTAGAACTGAGACACTTTCTTTCTTTTAGACTAGCTCTTTTCTGGGCATTGTTACTGTGATTGTGTGTTTGTTTGTCATATCTTTGTGTCTCTCAGGCACTAGCATGTCTCTCCCTCAAAACCCTGAGGGCCAGTTGGAGTAATCTCAAGAGAGAGAGAGAGAGAGTTAGAAAGAGTCAGAAACTGTGAGGGAGCAAGTTAAAGAACAAATGAAAGTGTGTGGCGCAATGAAAGGATGGGAATGAAGTGTATGTGATTTATATGCAAGCAGTGTGCAGTTTGGTCTCATCTTTGCTCCAGCTGGCAGACGTCTTCCTGTGATAGAGGGATTGAGAAAAGAGGCGTGGAGTGAAAAATATGATGATGATTCATGGAATTAATCTTGAATATAAATATACTGTTGAGAACCACAGAGTTGATGAGACATGTGTTCTCATAGTTTTGTAATCTACTGTTGATACCAAAGGTTCAGTAACCAGTACCAGTAAAATTGAATGATTGTGCACCAGAATTTTGGCTACTGAAAATGAATTGGTCAAAACAGCAAAAAAATAAAAATAAATAATAATAATAATAAAATAAAAGAGAGATGAAAAATTGTGTTTGGATGGCTGAAAACATTGTTGACATGTAAGGAACTCAACTGAAGATTTTAAGAAGGTTTATGTATTGTCCACACAATGAAAAGTCAATGGGGTTAAATTTTGTTTAGTTGGATCTTTCGTAAGATGTTGCTTTTTCCCCCATGTCAGGAAACGGAGCCATGCAATCCCCTGACCATGTGTTCATCTGAACCCTCTACTGATTTCTTTCTAATCATACTCAGCTGGTGGACGGCTTTACAGAACAGCATGAGGGTTTATTCAGCTGAGGGCCAGTTTGGGGTCCATATGCCAACCCTTTTCTGAGAGTGAGACAGTACTGTCCCTTTTGGACATCCCTATTGCATTATGCAGCTTCAAAAAAAGTCTGAAACTGCTCAATATGACCTCTGAACTCTGACATGTCACTTAATGGCCGAGTGAGACGTGCTGGAATGGTGATCCTCGGAAAAGCTTAACTTTAAATCAATGGATCGATAGTTCGTAATGTAGTCGCAGTTATCTGAAGGGTCAGGACTTCCTTTACACGTCCTCATATTGATTTCTAAACGCATTTCTCATTATTTAGTGCCTTAAATACTGCTGGATCTTTGTGTGTTTGAATAACGTGATGACATGGTGTGAGGTGAATCATAAAATAAACCTAAAAGGATGTACAATACTCCTTATTTTCATAATTGACTATGAATGATTAGTATTATTACAGATACCACAGATACCATTTCTCTCATAACTGATTCTAATAACCAGATTCTGAGTATCTGCTGATACTGATCTGATTTTTCTCTTCCTCTTTGTGTAGAACTGATGATCACTCTTGTGTATTTAAAAACACCCCACTAAATATACACTACTTCATTATAAAGAAAATGAATAAAAAACATATAATAAAAATCTGTGATATATATATATATATATATATATATATATATATATATATATATATATATATATATATATATATATATATATATATACATACATATACATATATATATATATATATATATATATATATATATATATATATATATATATATATATACATATATACACACACATACATACATATATGTGTATATATATATGAGCTATGTTAGTGGATATTTCAGCCGCGAAAGTAATTCTACAAAAAAAGTGCACAATTTTATGAAATCTAATTTAGTGAAAATAAAAGTGCAAGTAGTGCTAGCATGAAATCTGGTGAAATGTTAATAAAAAACAATTACAAATTATTTGTGCTCCTCTAAAGTACATTCATGAAAAACAATTTGTGGAAAATAAATATACTATAATATATATTAATAAACTTTTTAATGGGGCAACAAGATATGTCGCACAACATGCCATTTTACAATCTAAGCTAACCTTGTCATAAAACATATCAAATAATCTAATATATTAAGATATTTATTGACCTTAACACACTGTCATAAGGGTCATATACAATCTAGACTAAGTCTAAAGTGTCCCCAGAATCTGCCTATTTTTGGGTGGGAGAAAAAATGAGCTGATTTGGTGTGTGTGCCTTTAAATGTAAATGAGCTTGTGTCCTCAAGCTCACGACTTCAATACACCGCATAAATAATACAGAAGTTCACACAGCAAATATAACTCTCAAAATGGATCATTACAAACTGTTCGTGCTGCTGTATATTGTGGCTAAATCTAAACGGTGTGTTAGAGAGACTCAATGAATGAAAATACGTTTATGAATTATAGGGACTGCAAGTGTTTTCGGGTTACAGTAAGTAACAATAATAACTTTAACCACATTTAACAGTACATTAGCAGAATGCTAACAAAACGCATTCAGAAAGACCGTGTACAAACATCATGAAGTATATCATGATATCATGAATAGTTGGTATCGATCCATCTGCCGTTTTCAGTATTGTCCTTGCTTGCTGCTTCACAATACCTGCAGAATTTCTCATGATTCCTCTGTACAGGTCCACGTTAATCAGGGTTGCCAGGTTTTCTCAACCAAACCCGCCCAATTGCTACCCCAGTAAAAAATCGTTTTCTTAGGAGTAAAATCCACGTTTGGCGGGGTTCCAGAGGCTAAATATCATGTTATTTGGGGTCGCTTCAACCCGCAAACATGAAAAACAACCCGCGGCAACAGTGTTAAAGTAGCCCAATAGTCCATGGACTTGATGTTAATACTGCCTCGCCTAGAACATGGGCTGGTATATGCAGATTTTGGGGGCGTAAATATTAACGAACCTGATTGTTACGTCACAGTTAGTGTTATGTTGTGATTCGCCCTTTTTCAGCGCCGTTTTTCACGTGTGAGATTTACAAACGAGGGAGGAAACAATGGTGTTTGAGGCTCACGGTATGCCATTTCCATGTACAGAGCTCATTATTCAACCATGCCAAGGTA
The DNA here is from genome assembly GCA_037194245.1 of Opsariichthys bidens. NCBI lineage: Eukaryota > Metazoa > Chordata > Actinopteri > Cypriniformes > Xenocyprididae > Opsariichthys > Opsariichthys bidens. Next base: position 25,085,522 of record CM074282.1, read on the forward strand.
AATACAGTTTTCCACCTTCAAGAAACAAAAAAACAAGGTTTTAAAATACAAATTATTATTATTAATAATAATAAAAACAAAAAAATCCCCTTTTGTGTTTGACATTGTTATTCATTTTATTTAATTTTTTTGATGTACATTATCCTATATGTGCACAAAACTATAGCCATCCAGCATTCTTTTTTATGCATACATACTTTTTTGTCGTCAGTAGTCACTAATCCTATAGGTTTGTGGACCAGTTGAATTGTCGAGCGTCCCGACACATTCGAGTGTGTGTGGTCTCAGTCTGAGTGTTTGTGGTTTGCTGTGGGGTGATTCAAAATTATGGTGTAATAATGATGGTTGATTAATGGCCAAATCATCTACTTATCTGATCTAGTCAATACTCAAAACCACATCTAATAAACCCCAGCACAAGATAACAAACTCACCCATTTCCTCTAGACGGTGTTTATTTAAGAGAGTGTGAATGTGTACTGATGTGTGCAATGACTGCGTGTCAGTCATTATTACTATAACCCTTTTCCTATTGCTGCCGGTCAGCACAGCGGTTGCCACTTCCTCTCAGAATCCTTCGTTTCCTGTGGAGTTTCCTGTTGGGTTCTGAATTGGGCTCATTGGGCGAGCAAGTATTAAATCATGCAGAGAAGGCATGCTAGACGAGGGAGTGGGAAAGGAGAGAGGGAGGGTAAAGTCATGCAGGCAGCGGATCTGGTCCCACGGGAGTCTTCAATCAACACACACTCACACCGCCTGCTGCTGCCTACTTACTGGACCGCTGACACCGCCAACCTCCAGCACACGCTCGCTTATTGATCCTTACAGAATCACATGAAAAAAGGAGGACATTAAGCACAGGTTACTGTCATCTTTTCTTTTTTCTTTGACCATGTGACATGGACATTGTCCAGTCAGCAGTCCATAGACGGCTGTGACCCCCAAACGCTTCACCCGGGAGGTTTTGATCCATCAGCGGCCAAGATGCTGAACACTGTAAAAAATATGATCAATAAGTCATTACACTTATTGTATAGTGTTACTTATTATGCTGAAATTTTAAGGCAGCAACTGAACTTAAATTTTTAATTTGAGTTAGTGGGATTTCTATTATTTATTTATTTATTTATTTATTTATTATTATTTACAGTAGATGTGAGACCGTGGACTTTTTAAATTCCAGTTCAGTTGTCAATTTCTGTTGAATTTGAATTGGTTTCAGACAGGATGCAGAAGTGTTATTCTAACTTGAATGTAAGTATATTAAAATGGAAGCTGAATGGTTTTAATACATTTAATTTTAAATAGATTTCATGCATTTATATTTATTACATTAAATAAGTTTCATATGGGGTATTTCACACAATGATATTAATAATCATTGTTTAAAATGACACCTATAAAATGTATTTCTTTAAAAACTTTTTCATTTT